>LQNS02278187.1:7080206-7098406 GCA_001587735.2 Parhyale hawaiensis
AAGCCTCCGTTTCCGAGCAGAACGATATCACAGAGGAAAGAGCAAGGGACATATAGTATGTGGAGAGAAACGGGGAGCCCATGCACGAAGGTGTTCCACACAGGATCAACGCGCATGGGAACACCAAGTCGGGAAAGAAGAGAAAGTACAGAATAACGCACGAGTAAGTAGGAGTATTTAATCGGGATGGAAGCAAAGTGGGCACGAAAGAGAGACGTCCCGAAGGCCTAGCTAATGGCTGATGTAACCTACTCGAGCCCCCTAGGGTTGCCTGCAGGCCCCATAGCATAGAATGAACGAACCTAAACTAACCTAACCCTATGTCCCCTGAGGGGCACAATAGACAGCTACTAGTTTCTCAACTCTGTAGCTAGTACTGTATAAGTAATGCTCACTGAACTTGGTGCCAATTCCATGAACAAATGAGCATGTACAACCCCTTACACTGACGCCTCTGCCATCTGCAGACTGTGTTACTAATAGCTTGAATTTAGAAAAGTACCTAGTTAGATCTGTATATATATAAAAGTTTTAGTTATTAGTCATTAGTAGTGAAGTATTCACAGCTCTACCGTGAGATGATGTGAATCTCATGTTTAATTAGGTTTGCTTTCTCTTTGCATTTTTACCCAATCAAGCAACTGGAACTTTTCCAAACTCTTGGAAAAATTTGGTTAGACAACTGAAAAAATCATTTACCTACCTGCATGTATATTTTACTGAGTTATTTCCAAGCTTAAAGTTATTTCACCATTATTTTCTCAAGAATTGCATAGCTTATAGCGAATTATTACACCACCATTTACTACACTAGATTTTGTAGCTCCTTGATTTTTTGCAATTGCCTTAGTTTGTGATTTTTCACTCTGTGTTAAAAACTTTAAACATGAGGAAAGCACTCATTTTATAAGTTCTAACTTCAGCACACTAGAAAAGAACTATGAAGAATTAGTGTATAATTTCACATTAGGAAAATATAAACATAAAAAATAAATAAAAAATCTTTGTTTTTTATTTTTTTTACTAAAAAATTACCAACCCTATCAGCAATAGGCATCATTTAGCCCGGGAATGTCAAAATAAATATATTTTAGGTTTAATTCAGTAGATTTCGGTGGGTTTCGGTGGATTTCGGTGTTTAGGATGACTCCCTCGGTAGTTCATAGATGAGCTATAGTATCTCAAAGGGAAGACGGAGCTATAAGAAGATAAAAAGTGAAGCTGTTCCCAGAAGTCAAATCGAAGTAGCGAAACTGTAAAGTGGATCAACTCCACAAGCTATTGTAGAAAATTCACCAAGTGCATGCACGGTCTTACTTTAGGGAGAGGCTGAGGTGATTTGCAATGCAGGCCCCCCACCAGTAGGATGTTGGGCATGTACGGCCGTGGATGTTCTGCCAACCTGAAGCTGAAGTAATAATAAATGAACCATTTCGTTATGCACTGCAGACAACATATTTCACATAAATGCCCGTACAAACTCAGATATATTTCATTCACTCGGTAAGAACAAGAAAGGACGATACTATAACTGTGAGTGCAACCTTCTCACCCGTCGGTCTCAATTCTATTACATAATAGGGTAGACATCGATTGAGATTTACTTACATCATCTACTGTCGTTCAGATGTCTCACGCAAGACGCAGGTCATACTTTTCCATAAGTTTGATAAACAGTGAAGTTGTCAATTTTTTTGATGAACCTCTAGAACACTTCGCCATGCGCGACTTTGTCACGGCAGGGTTTTTCGTTCTCTATGAAAGCCCACATTCAATCAGGTGGTTTTCACCAGCTCTAGTATCTTAGCTAGTGCTTGTCAACAAGCCAGTACTTGTCAACGGTATGATATTCCAGATAATTATTCGAAAGCACACAACTTAGCTCCAGAAGCGGAATATAAGTGGTAGCTATATCAAGGAAAGTAGCTATTGGTAGATATCCCGTAACTAAGAGGTTTTGACTTCAGGGATAGGGATAACGTGTTATATACCTGATGTTTCCATTTCTGTTGTTTCCCTACGATCACGTTCTAAGTCTACTTTTCATGCAATCCTGAGAAACACTATATATGCTCACGCTTTCATTAACTTCATGCTCTTCAGATTCGCCACAGAACAGCCTTAGTGAATGTTTTAAAAAATATATAAAATAAAAAAATTAGTTGTCGAAGTCATCAGTGGTGTCACTGTTGATACTATGTTTCGAATAAGGTACCCGCAGCCCTACCATTACAGTGCAAAATAGCATAAATCCACAGGCCTCAGACCATTTTCTGCTCTTCCCAACTAAACAAAAATTTTCGGTGGAAGTACCGTGGTGTTTGTTCCACACTTGGCCGCCGCAGGTCGCCTTTTTGAGCGGGGCATCCGTGAGGCTCGGGTGCTGCACGGTCGCAGTGCGCGTTTTGGGGTGGCACGGGCGACCTCGTACCGAACATAAATCACCCATACAGGGCACGCTTGCCCGACCGTGTTCCACGGATTTTCTCGCCTCCGCAGAAGTAGCAGTATACTGCAATTTTGGCCAAGATGTGGAATATCAGTGGAACACGGTCGGGCAAGCGCGCCTTGTATGGGTGATTTATGTTGGGAACGAGGTCGCCCGAGCCACCCCCAAAACGCGCCTAGCGACCGTGCAGCACAAGAGCCTCACAGTACCCCGCTCAAAAAGGCGACCAGGCGCACACCATACGCCGCGCTTGTTCCACCAAAAATTTTTAATTGGGCTGTGACTGAGGCGAAGGCGGCCGCAGATGCGAAATAATACATACCGGATATATGCGCATAAAAACATTGCTTACCTGTTGGCAATAACAAGAGAGACATTGGTGTAGATGCTGGGCAGGTATGGTGTTTCTGGTGATAGTAGACCTCGGGCTCTGGCCTCTGAGTCAGTGCTAGAAAAAGCATAATCATAAATAACTACAGATCACTTTATACGACACAAATATGCTTTTTGTGCATCGCCTCCATTTCTCGCATCCCTAGGCGCCCAACTTTCTAACTGTGACCTCTCACTTCTATAATGGTGAGCTATGTAACAAAATACCCAGTTGTAAAAATTATCATCCATAGTTCATGTTTAGAACAAAAATGAAAGTCAAACTTCAACAGCTGATGAGCCAATGGCTAATATAACAGATGAAAACTCTCCGAGTTCGGAAGTTAAGAGGGAAATAGATTGCGAGGGAAATCCCAAGGAGTGTTGGACACAGTGTACAAGGAAAATTTACCAATCACTAGAGCAAGAATGCCTCTCTATAACAGCCGGACGGTCATGTACCTAATGATTGCGATATCGACCAACTCAGGTCTGTATACACTTATGCAGTGCGGCATAAGTTGAGGAAAATTTTTGCTTTTCAGTAAACTTAACAACCTAACATGTAATAATTTTGATGTCTATTTCGTGCCTAATCAGAGCATGTCAAATCGTTTCCAGCAAACGACCCTGAGACTACCTGCCACTGGCGATTACATAAAATTTATATAAATTCTAAATTTAAAACCTTCTGCGTGCCGGTTTTGTACATTCAAAATGGCAGTATTACGTATAACTTTCCTTCTTTTTTCCCAAACTAATTTTTGTGAAGGACATTTACTCTTTGACCTGTAGTTGTTAAATATAAACTTTCGTAAGAATAGCACTAGGCTACTTAAAGAGTGTCCGATTGGTCTTTCTTATCGATTTGGGTTAAGTAGTAGGGCTTCGTTTTACCAGAAATGATACAGAGTAGCACTTTTGAGAGCATTAATATCAGAACATTGAGCCAACATCAAAGTATATGCCATATACGCAATTAGAATCTACGGTATAAGCTACGCAGTGCATGTTAATCATAGAGTAATTCAAGAACAGATTTGCATAGGCTATATTTCAATTTTCTTGTTCTACCGAAAATAAGGATCGCTAAACACACTCCTGTTTTATTAGCAACGAAAGAAAACGAAGAAACGATAACATAATCTGAGTAACCAAGACGAAGAATACCTGTAGCCAACATAGGCAGTCAAGCCCATTATTGCAATGTCGCTGAAGGCTGCAATAGCGCGGTGAAGGAAGGATAAAGGCTTGGGGAAGAGCAGGAGAGGGTTGTCATCAAATGATGGGAAGTTTGGGTTTCCGATGCGGGAGCCTAAGAAAGGCCCCATCAGTTCGGCCGGACTCACGAACACAAACGGGATCTGAAATTATTTTTTTTTAGCGGAATTGATATTGAGCAAAAAGTATACTCGTTTTCTCCTGAATTCTATAAGGACCAAATATAAAACTAAGTGTCTCGTAAAATGTCGTTATTTAACACGTTGGTAATATACAGAGTGTTTTCTATACGAACAAACTTCAACCATAGGTAGAAAAACTCATAATAAATCAATTTTCATGAAAGATAAAATGCCCAAAACACCTTAGTTTTCGAATTATGACTTAAGGAAATTTAAAGCTTTAAGTAGGATACTACGTGCGCGCCAATGTTAGCACTAGTTTTGATAGTTCAGCACGTTTCTGACCACGCCAAAGCAGCTTAAATTATTTTTACTATCCAAACTGTAATATTTCATAGTCAGGAAAATATCTAGAGTTTCAAACTTAGCATTTAACGTAATCACACTACTGTGCGGCGGACACTACGTTGTCAAAGTTAACATCAGTGTCATTTAAAAAAAAATGCAAGGGTTGCTGCCACCAGATTTTGGACCTTGTGTACAATTTTCAGAGTAGTCCATGCAGCAGCGAACAAAGGATCCCAGCTTCTCCAAGCTGATTCTTTTCACAGATGAAGCGTATTTTACTCGCGATGTGGTTTTTAACATTCACAGTAATCATCATTGGGTTCAAGCTTAATAATCCTCATGTCATTCACCCAAACAATCATCAACATCGATTCAGTGTAAGCGCATGGGCAGGAATGTGGTCGGCAAACGTGCTGAACGATCAAATTTAGCGCTAACATTGGCACGCATGTATCCTTTATTAGTTTTAGGCATTACATCATTCATGAAAATCGATTTATTTTTAATTTTTCTGCCTTTGGTTGAAAAATTTCCGCATAAAAACCCCCTGTATATGCAAGCATTAATAATCGGAAGTGTAATATGCTTAAATATGAATCATTTTCAACGCAGCCAGACATTTAAAACGCCTAGCTCTAATCTTGCCTTATTTTCAACTCCGCAGCTAAAGTTGTAGACTGGATCCATAAGATTAGCTAGGCTAGTTAAGCCGACTTGTATATTTTACATCCGAGGAAATTTACTTGATTTTTTTGGCAAAAAGAGCAGCAGCACAGTAGAACTTGCTAAAATAAAGAAAAAACTATCCATGTTTGCTTTTCATGATCGTGTCTTTCAAAGCACGCTCACGAAACTACAGCATAGACAAGGCAGAACGGACAAGGGTTTGTTAAAATTAGTTGCCAGCGTTTTGGATCATCACTTTACGGTTATTGACATATAAACTTCTAAAACAAAAAATGCACTTAATAATATGCTCAAATGCGTCAAAAAGTAATATTATTCATACTTCCACAGGATGCACTTACGTTCAAAGAGTGTATGTATCCCATGAAACACTCGCAGAAGAAGATGGAAACAAATGCAATATCGAACTTCTCCTTGAGCACTGCGGAGTATTCCTCTGAAGCAAGGGCGTCCAAGCACAACTTGGGACCCTCGGAGGTGATTTGCATTACAGGCGCAATCTTTCCATCGGAGAATGCGTTTGCCATGTGCAGAGATATGTCATTCTTCGCAAAAACTACCTGTAGGGGGAACATAAGAAGAGGAAATATAGCGGGATAAATAATTATAATTGGGTATACATAGGTGCAAAATGAATATCTGGCTCGAGAGCAAAAAAAAAGAATAAAATAAATAAATAAAATATGCTCCTTTTCGAAGAATTATGGAAAACTGAAAGCTACAACGTTATTTAATTAATTAACCTTCACTGACGACATATATTGGCGGTGAGTGTTGCGTTCTCGTGATTGCGTTCAAAGCTATTCGGGGAGAGTTCCTTAGGCAGAATTCTCGATGTGGTATGTTGATGAATATATTTTTGTCGTTCCATTGTGGTTAAGGTCGCCTTATTCGTCAGATTCATGAATGGTTCCAACTGTGTAAAATCGGTTTCCTAGCAGTTTTACTCAACAATTTAATGATGAACAGAACTTTTATACTTGTATAAGTTAATGAAGATTGCACGATAGTTTGTGGGGGTCATCATGTAACACCGCGAAAGCTAGTTGAACTAAATACAGTCAGTTTGACTAGTCCGGAACTTTAGACAGGTGAATTGGATAATTCGAGCACTTTTAAACTTCTAAAATTTAATCTTTTTCCGTAAAACATCTCTATAGCCGTGTTAAGTATAATCGGGTTGCTTCTGAAGCCTGCTACACAATCTAGAGAAATCAGCGCTGCTTACTGATGTCCAGACACGTCATGTTCGTTTGACTCGGTCCTACTTTCCTACGCCGCGCACTGCTACTACGTCTGAACATTAAGGGCATCAAGCAGCATGTCGGTCGAATGCTACTAGCTATTGATGACGATGAAAAGTGTCATCTTAAAGTTGTAACGTTTCTGCAAACTCAGTCAATTTATAAGAAGTTCGGGCAAAAATTTAGACTTTTAAAAATCGTAATAAAAATTTTAATCTTGCCTGAAACAAGGATATTGACGCTATGTGGGACCTACTAACCATGCAGCAACATTTCATACATGTAGCTCGAATGAGTTGGTGTGTGTTTCAAGTTGGGCACCCATTTTTATAGATAATTAATCCATACTATTCGGTAATCATAAAATTATGACATTAAATTTTCTTATGTGGATGCAGCTCCCAGAGGTATTCATTCGTAAACATAACATAAGAAGAGGTGCCCCCAAGGTAGTAATGTATACATACAGGATCTATTGCTGAGTCAGCGCGTCAAGCGCTGCAAGATCGCGCTTACTTGAGTTAGCAAAAGAACCTGCAGCGCACAGTGCTATGAGTTCAGCACCCTAGGGTGTTGTTTCCCTTGTGTGCCAACGTGGGTAGCAGATATTCAGTGTTCACCCGATGTCTTAAAGACATAATACAAGTAACAGTTTTGCAGAGACATATTGGTTTAACACTTATTATTATAAATAAATAACTTTTATTAAGAACACAATGGGTTCACAAAATACGCTTACAAGCTCACAAGTACAAACAAAGTAGCCAAAGTTCAACCTAGACACCACTGTGAGAAAAATACAGAAACTTAGAATTAAAATAGACTTTTTAGAATAAGGCCGGTTAATGTCAGTCCAGACGATAGTGTGTTGAGCTACGTTCACACACACATCGTCCGAATGCGCTGCCGTCAGTGCTATGTCTGATTAAATGACAGAAAAATACACATATTTCTTCATATTAATTTACTCCAAATATGAAGAGGTATCCGGAACTTGACTATAGTGATACTTGCAGAGCGGACTGACTGGACAGCTAACATTTTAGTAAGTCCTTTAGTGTACTCACAATTGTGTTTGTGGGAACGCGACGAAACATTCACACGTTTGAAACAATAATAACATAGCGTAACATAATAACATGTGAATGAGCATAAGGTGGATTGCGCAAAGCGGGTCTGTCGCTGTTTGTATATCAATTTTTTTTATTTATTTCTTTAGAGTGATCTATTTTCTGATTGCGACTATCATCCTGTGTCGTTTACATTGAAACACAAAATTGGAGCTAAGAAAACAATGTCAACTGTCATTCCTACACGACAGAAACGCTGATTTAACTGGACGGAATGCACAAAGTTCACCACAAGTAAGAACAACTGAGAGGAATCTTAACAAATTGTTATTTTGGACCGCAATAAGGCCTAGTAGTCAATGTATGAAATTTAATTTGAGTCCGAGTCCACTACTGCATGCCATGCTTACCTCACGAACATTTTTCAGGGTCCGGGAAGGCTTGTAGGGCGTTAGCACAGTGACCTGGGTATAAAACATTAACAATTTAGCATAATCATCTGGCTTATTGTAATTATGGTAATAATAATATTAAGTAGGCTCAAAAAATATGGAATAACAATAGAGCGCATCGCAAAGTAAACTGGTCCTGTTAGTAAATAAATAAAGTATATATTTTCCATTGGTACAGAGCTTACTTCATATCCAGCTTCTGCCAGAGCTTCAATTACGGCGTAGTAGAAGACTTTGTGACTCTTGGAGCTCACGGGGGCTACGAACAGCACGCGGCCGGCAGGTGTAGCGGGTGAAACTGAGCTCGCAGCTGTTGCTTGCTTTGGAGCACTTTGGACAACATTCAATAGACATATCGCTACAATGGTAAGAGCTGAAACCTGACAAAGTGGACCCTTCATGTTGTCTGCAAAGCAAAATTGTGTTATAAACATGTTATTGCGAAACATTAAAAGAGAGAAGGCGACATGCAACATATATAAGATGAGTCATATAGGGTTAATCGTCCGGGAGAAAGGGAGTAAAAACAAGAAGGACAGTCCAGTCTGTAAAAGTTAGGATTGTAAACTGATAATAACGGAAACAACTAACGGTTGGAGTGGCTTGTATATATGACAGTCCTATAGAACTTGTGGAAAGCGGAACGCATCCGTAAACGAACGCAACCGGAGCATGGGCGCCTGGAATCCGCGCCATACAAGATAGGCAAGCCAAAAATAGTTGAACGCAAAATGTAGACTGGGCTAGGTTGTCTTAGGTTATGCTAGCCTGGATGACGTTAGGTTAGATTAGCTTAGGTTGAGTTAAGTTAGGTGAGTCCAAATGGCAGTAATTGTTGTGGAAGTATTGTCGCTCAAATATATTGGCGTTTATTCCTATTGGGGCCTATGCGGTTATTCCTATTGGCGCTTATTCGGTTATTCCTATTGGCGCTTATTCGGTTATTCCTATTGGCGCTTATTCGGTTATTCCTATTGGCGTTTATTTGGTTGTACCTATAGGCGCTTTTTCCCATTGGCGCGTATGCTAGTAAACGCTTTTGGTGTTACTTGCGCACTCAGTCGTTCCAGATGAAAGTTTATGAGTGTAGGCAAAGCAGTCCATGCCAGAAGAGGTGAGAGAGAGAGAGAGGAAATTAGCATATTTACCTGAGGATTTCGGGCTCGCATTAGCTCGCATTAGTTGGTGTAGTTGGCGTTAAGCGACCGAAAGGTGAGTATAGTATTTTGTTTGTAATTTATATTTTAAAGAGTGCGTAGGTTGGGCATGATGACGGAAGTCATCTCTATTCCATATACCGGACGAGTGGAGTGAACCGTATAAAGAAGCAGGTCTAATTTGTTTCTACTAATTTACAACAGCTACGATTTGGTCAAGAATATGGCAAGTCTCAATGATGATAGCAGGACCAGCTTTAAAGCTATACCATATTATTAGACCAGCTGTAGCAATTGCAGCCGTAACGGCTCCCATCTAGTCATCGATCGCGGAACAGTATAGTTCATGATTTCTGAAATTAATTGTATTCCACACTCGCGGTTGAAATTTGGGACTTTTTTATCTGTTTCCTTTTGGAATACTGTATCGCAACTGTATACTTGAAAAAATTCTCTTCCACTATACAGAAAAGCTAAATTTGTTATTGCAGAATAATCTCGATAGCGGAAAAAACCCAGCCCGAAGTCAACCGCTTGTTTACCGTACCAACAAGAGACGTGTTGTACAGCAGAAGCCAGTTCCACACGCCTCTTCAAAAATCGGTCGATATTTTCGACTAATTGGTGTCATTGTTGTAGGTGGTCACAATTAGGTGAATTGAGAACTTCTACCTTTATCAGAATTCCTGCCTTACCGGTGCTGCACTTGGGATCCTGCCGCTCACAAACTGCGTTGAAAATCTCAATTCGGAAATCGGCAATGAGGAAGTTCACGACACGGTCACAGTGACGCACTTAGGAGCTGAGAAACATTCTTTTCAAGATAAACGAAGCACACTCCGTAGCTCAGACTAAGCTAGTAAGCATGCTTACCCTGAGCTCTCTAGAAGATCTTTCTAGCAACCTAGACTTTCGTCCGTGTTGCACTATCAGCGCTCGTCAACAGGGTGCTTCGCTGTCGCTTCTAAGCATACGGTTACCATTTTTGAGGCCTCAGTAGCCCTCCTAGGTTGTGATTACAGCACGTCTAATGTCCTCACCGTATTGTAGGTGCCTATGGTACGCGTCATTCATATCACTAGCTACACGTCACCGACAGCCACACTCATAGCGTCGATATATTTCAATCGTATTATCGCTCAAAAATTCACCTTTAAGAGATTGTGAATGATATCGTTCTACAAGCAACTCCCATTATTCACGACCTCCACGCACAACCGCTAGTTGTTCACTGATAAGTTAACTGACTACGACCGAGCGAGCCGGCGAGACCTTCGAGATAGGTATTATATGGTCACAATAATCTCGCTACGTCTACGCCGCACGCAAACTCCCTTCCCGGCAGTGAGTACCTCTGTATGTGCTCGGATGAACTTGCAGTTGCAGCTTAGGATTCAGGAGGCTCAATTAGGATCTCAAGGTCATACTGCCCAGGCGGTAGAAGTTACACACACACACACACAACCTGCGAACTGTCGTCGTTTGTTGGTGGTGTGAGCTGTTGGAGTTGGAAAAAATCTACAATGCGCTGGTTTATTAAAACCAACGATTGTAAATAAGGCAGTTGTGAAGATATAAGTCTGTCAGTAAGTCACGCCCCTGATGACGCGTATGACCTTGGAAGGGTGCAGTTGGAGAAGAGACGGTGAACGATAGTTCACAGCTCACCATACCCTCCTGTACCTTTCTAGCGATGTCTGGCATGCCTTCGACTCTACGCAGGATGTTCTGCAGCGCAAGCGGGGCGGTTTAGACAGAAGAGAAATATAATCAATTCTTCATATGACAGTTGTGATCAGGACATTAGGGCGTACAGCACCTTCAGAACTTATAATGCTGCGAAATTAACATAGGGATTAAATTCAAGGTGGAGACGATAGGCGTAGTTTAGTAAAATTGGGAGTGAAATATACAATATATAGGAAGCAAGTCGAAAGTTAAAGCGAACCCAGCCTTCAGAAGTTTGAATAGCATATATTCAAATACAAGTATATCTATCAAGAGGTGGGCGTTCCGAACAAATGTTCGCGAACCTTTATTAGCGGATTTGTTCGGACCGGAAAAATCCCAGATTTGGGTTCGGAGGTTCGGATTCGGACCGATGTCAAAAAAATTCAGGCTCTTGGGTTCGGAACGCCTTTTTTCGCGAACCCGAACCTCCGAATCCCGAGAAAATTTCTGAAAAAAAGACGACCAAACATTGGTTTTCAATCTTTCTGCGGCATATAGATGTGGTGACGCCTATGTTTCTGTAGCAAATCGAGACGCTTATGACCAGTAGCATTGTGCTTTACTCTATCACTTCTCTCTCCTTCTATTCCAGTATGGGAGTGTAAGGCCGTGTTCACACGTTCCTCATCGTAACGCGTGCAGTGCAACTGATGGACACGGCGCATTGATTTGATAGAAACAGTTGCAGCAAACGAGGAAGACTGGAAGATGGAACATGTCTACTTTTTTCAACGCGTCGCGTAATTCATGATCAGTAAACAGAGCCTATAAATGCTTAATTTATCCTCTGTAGCGGTTTCAAATTCCGAACCAGTTAACAAAATTTTTTTACCGTCACTGTAACGATCAGTATCACTGTATTCCCGTTTAACACAGGAAAGCTAGTTGAGCTGTAAATGTTGCAAGAACAGTTACACCATCTTTGATTTAACGACGAGTCTCATTGCTGCGTGCTGGTATCACCTTTATCGATTTATGAGGCTATAGATATTTGGAAAATAGGCAGTTCGTTGCAAGTTCAGGCTAAAAGATCATGGGATACGTAAGTGACTTCAGACCGACGCAAAATATCAAAATATAAGCAAAAATTTAAAGGAGCGAAATCATAACGGAACGTGCGGTGTAATTCATTTGCATTTGAATGAAAGTTGCTTCTAAGCGTGGACAGCGACAGAAAAAGTTGACGAACCGCTCGTGTTCATTTTCGTGATTGAACGCGTTGCGATGAGGGATGTGTGAACACGGCCTTGGTGAGTGTGTGTGTCTCAAATGACCACTGCTTGAAATGTATTCGATATGCATGCCTGTGTGACTGTGTGTAGTAACGTGAAACAATGACTAGTAGTAGCTACTGCCTGGGCTACCATTCTTTGAACTTGGAAATAAACTCGTGGTGTTAACCTTGTTTCCTTGTTGCTTTATCTGTAACACACAGACTCGCCATGTTGTGACCGCAACTCGCTGCCAACCTGTCAGAATGCTGGTTAGGGCGAGTTCACACGTTCCTCATCATAACGCGTTCAATCACGAATATGAATACGAGCTGAGAGTCATTTTTTACTGTTGCTGTCCACTCGTAGAGGGGACTTTCATTCTTTCAGTTTGCCTTGGTATGAAGTCATATTCGTATTCCAAGTTCTTAAAGATTAATTTTTGTAGGAACAGCCTATTTCCAAAATCATTATAGACTGATAAACGATGAAAGTGAAATCAGCACCCAACAATTCGCTTCGTTGTCTCATTAATGATGGCGTCAGTGTTCTTATAACATTTTCTGGTCATGTAGTTTTCTCGTGTTCAACGGGAATACAGTGATTCTGATCATTAAAGTGGCGGTAAAAGGCATTTTTGTCAACTTGCTCATGATTTGAAAACGCTATGGAGGATAATTTCCGTATCTATAGGTTCTGTTTACTGAATTTGAATGACGCGGCACGTTAAAAAAAAAAAAAAACAAAGGACATACCTACTTCATTTTTTCAGTCTTCTGCATTTTCTATTACTTTTTCTACCAAATCAACGCGCCGCGTCCATTAGTTTGACTGAACGCGTTACGATGAGGGACACGGCGCGTTGATGTGATAGAAGCAGCCGCAGCAAACGCGAGAGACTGAACGATGAAGCATGTCCCTTTCTTGAACGCACCGCGTCGTTCAAATTCAGTAAACAGAACCTATAAATGCTTGATTTATCGTCTATAGCGGTTTCCAGTGATAAACGAGCCAATAAAAATGCTTTTTTGCCCTTACTTTAACGATGAGAATCACTGTATTTTTAAACAGGCTGTTCATATCAAATTCAGGCTATAAGATCATGGGATACGAATGTAACTTCAAACTGACACGATAAATAGGCTAATCTAAGGCTAAGGTAGCCCAAAGTTCTGCTAAGAAAACTGATACTTTTTTACGGGAAATGAAAGAATATTTTCTTCCTTAGAGCTCTTCTGCATGTTGCAGCCCCCGCATAAAGGTCATTTATTGTCGTTTGAGAAGCATTCCCAATTGTGTGACCCATAGTTACAGGCTGGAGATGCGTTGTAGCCTGATTGGCGAAATGACTGCATCTCTGCATCGGACACTGGGAACCGGGTTCGAATTTCGGAGACTGACAGTACTGGCAACGATTTACACTGCGTGGACCACTCCGGCACCGAGTGACGAGGGGAAATACGGCGAGGGATTCTCATCCTGACGTTCACCATTGACTTATTCTCATGCTTTTCACACTACCCGATCTTCAACATTTTAGAATTAGGACAAAAAAAAACATTGTTAGGCTATAGACGGCATGCGAGATACTGAATGATTACCTTTATTGTTACGACTGTCAAGTACCCCTAAGTGTGGAGGTTAATGGGGCGGAACGCAGCCACGTTTTACCGAAATGACCAGGGATTTTTTTTATTCTTCGATGGCTGATGGCTTTCCAGTAATCACAGGCTCCCAGATAACCTTTAGCACCAATCACTCGCTCCCAGTCAGTCGTGCAGCCAATCAGCGAATCAACAGGTTCCAACCTTGCCGCAACGTTTTCCTTCCAATCTCCGTTGACCTTGCCACCTACTTCTAGTAAACTTCCCTGCATCTACCTCTGCACCATAGTATTTATGATCGAAGGCCTACCCTTTTTGATAACATTTTGATTTCGCGTTGAGCCCACAAATTTGTTGGGCCATACAAAAACACATTTGCCATAGGGTCGTACTGTAAATTTAAAGACAAACCTTCCACACCGCTTCCGTCAAGTGTTACCTACCGTTTCGGATGCAGAGGATGCAATGCCTCTTAAATTGGTAGCACTGGACAACATTTCAAATCCCGCATTGACCAACATTTAGGTGTATCCGGGCGAACCGGTTTACCACTTGCAAATCCTTCACACTGAGCTCCCAGACTGCATGCTGAGCAAAACGATCATCTCATCAGCAAAAATGACTTCTCAAGCATCGACTCTTCTAATCCAATCGAACTCAAAACATTAGAATCCCTTTATATCCATAGATCAAGACCTAGCCTCAACATTATGACCTTAGCTGTTCCTCTTCACACTATCCACGACTAACTAGCTCCGCATCTACCGACTGTACAGGAGCTGACATCCGGCCCAGTCTCACAGCTCTGTTCATTCGCTTTTTAGACTATGCCCATGACTGACATTTTTCCTCCAAATGTACATGTTCGTTTCTCTCCGCATCCCATATCGCCCGACCCTTAAATAAGGACCCCCTAAGCCTAAGCGCACACCCCTCATTAGCCTTTTACCTGCCCCCCTAAGAGCATCAGACCAGACCTTGCTCAATTGAAATAGAATTAGTCTAATTAAATTCCTACAATTTCTTTCAACTTTTTCTGATGATGGGAGATCAAAAATTCCGAAACGTTAAATTTTAATTTACCAGTGGACTTTCTATTCATAATTTGTCTTAGGATAGTACAGTATTTACATACAGAAGCTTTGGCTTTGCTATTTTGAATCGTGTAGCAAGTGTTAGAAACAATATTAATCCTTTGAGTCCGCTGAAACTCCCGTTTACGAAGCTGGATTATGTTTCTGGAAGTCTCAAATTAAGGGTAACTTTTTGAGGGTCAACTCCTTAATTCAACGAGTCGAAGCCTGCACCTGCGTGAAGTTTCGAACGAGTCAAGCCTTGAAGGCCTAATGTTGGCGCCCAATCGAAGAAGTCCTCACGCCCTCTAACTACTGACGCTTGTTACGCCACCTGCTTGACGGCTAACAATTTTGTACCTCAATCGTTTAGGCCAACACACAATCGTGATGACCGAGGCAAAAGAAGAAGAAGAAGAAGAAAAAAATGCATTCGGACGCTTAGGTGAGAAAAACCGTTCATTTTATTGACGCGTGGATCTATCTAGTGGCAGAACAGACAAATAAGCACTCAACTTGGTGCTAGCAGTTTTCATCAGATTTTGAAGGAAAATCCATAGCGAGTGAAACAGTTGAGTTATTAAGATTAGCAACAATGCGGCAGCAATGAAATTTTCAAAGCTGTGTACTGATCCACCTGGCCAGTCATGACTGTAAGACCATTCACACGTCGCTTTATCTGGAGCTTTTTTGCTGAAAGTAGGTACGTACAGTAGTTTTGAATGAGGGACCTCTTTTGTTCGATACCAAAACTTAATTGCCAAAGCATAGGATACTGAGCAGTAACCCATTTAGACTGGCATCCTTAGCAAATTCAATTCTACGTTAGCTCGTTGCCCATTGCAGCTCACTGTCGTTTGTGATTTAGCAACTAATACTATAAATCAGCATTGCTAAACTGGAAATGTGTGTCTTTAGTGAGACGGTTTGTGTATAACTGTACACGTTAAGTTAATGAACTTATGATTTTATGGTCGTGTCCTTGATGGCATTGAACCAAGGAGTGATTATCTTTTTATCTAAGAAGCCGCCCCTCTCAGCAACGATAACGTGAGGAGGGAGCTGTAACTAGAGAAACTGGTGACGAAATTGTCCTACAGTCTTAGTAGAGAGGCATCGTGTGAAGACGTGCAGAAGTAACGGCAGTTTACGTTGTAAGTCTTACTTTCAGACAGAAGGATAGACGTTTGGGGGCGTTTTACAGCAGAATAACTTTGGCTCCAGGCCCCCGGGTTTCATGAGTGACTTTTCAGCCGGAGATGTTGTATCTGCTTGGAGTTTATCCTGATAAGATTAGTTTGTGCGGTTAGGTAGGTTCTGTATACTTCTGCTCCGTGAGGCGAGCTGCCAGATGATGTTGGGTGATTCATCGCATGAGACTTGGAGACACGGAAGGGACGATCACGATCTGCTCGGATGGTTCTTCTATCTTCGGTCCTCGTTCTCCTGTCTTTTTCTATTCTTTTTCGTTTATTGGCTCTGGTTACGCGGCAGATTGAATTTGTTATTGCGTAGCTTTGCCGTGAGGAGTTACAGAAACTTCGTGTCTTGTTTTCCTGTCAGTAGTAGAACGCTGGCCCATAGAGGCCGTTGAATTCATTGTGGCTCTCATATAAGTTTAGAGCTTTCGGCAGTAAAAAAATAAGTAAATGAAAAAATAACAATAAAATACTGAGACCTGCGGCACAAAAAGGAACAGACTGTCTCCGAAGCCATAGAAGCCCTTTTTTCTTCCACTACTACTGTCACTACCTTGTGGGTTATATTTTATGGAGCTGATATCTGCAAGATAGTTCGTAAGTATAACTCTCAACATCCTCCTGTACAGATTTCACTAACGCATAAGCTATAATATTATTCAGCAAAGAATTTAGACGCCATTTTTATGAAATAATACATTAGCTAACTTATGCACTCACGCACTTGTCTTCCATTATTAGCTGAGTTACTCATAGGTACGAGATGGACCTCATTTTATAGCCCTTACAGCACATTGGTCAATCGCCGGGAGTTTTATAACTTAGTGACCCCTTCAATCGGTATTTCCCGCTTTGTATTTCTTATGTTACATTGCTGCATTGTAAACGAGGCTGGTTAATGTAAATGTGTACTATTCGTGTGATGTATAAAATTCATACTTGTATCCTTACTAACTTATAATTGTGTACTCTACGAAAGAAACACTTGTACTTGCCCATTTGCAATGGTGTTCCAAAGAGAGACACCCTTTGGTTTTCGGTGCAGACCATTCTGGAAAAGCTTATGTCTTCCACCTTTCCTAGTTAAGGAGATATCAGCTACATAATCCGAAGGACAAGGTACGTCTGAGAGGTAACTCGTCGGAAAGATCACTGTCGCAATCTGGCGCTCAACAAAAAACACGGACTTAGAAGCCTTCAAAGATTAAATACGTTGTAGACAGTACCCATAGGTCTCCCCAGAATGCCACAGGTCTTCCCAGAATGCCTTCGTTAAAGCCTTAGCGGGCCCATTACAGCGTTGGCTGTTCCCTGGATGTTTACAGAATGTGCTCTAGTCTAGCACGTGAGGTGGGATCCCTGCGCTAGTCCAGGCTGCTATAGCTGTTACGGCCAATCACTACGGCCGCTTAGCACAAGCCAGACGGCCCGTGAGTGATACCAGAGACCGTCCGTAGAGGCAGCTAACTGCCAAAGCCAGTAACTGTAGTCCTGGCAGCACAAGCCGGATGGCGCGCGAGACCCATTAGGATTATTTTAGAAACTCCCTTTACCAAGGATTTACTGGTCGGAGACGTATTTCAGGCGGTCTTTATCTGTGCTCGGACCCTAAAAACCGCACGTTACTGGCCGTCTCTATAGGCAAGGTAACGTTACCGGCACAGGCATATCATCTTTTTAGCTAGCATCCAGTGAATGTGAGTAACGTTAACGTACTAGAGGCTCACTGTGTTCGTGAAATTGTGAGACTTCTGCAATCATGAGTGGTCTAGAGGATGAGATTTGCACTGTGATTGCAGAGGCCACGTCTGGTGAATCTGATTTTGATATTTAGTGACGTACCATCCATAAAATAAATGAAAAAGCCAGGTTGGCAGGAGCAATCTTTGCAAAGAAAAATATATTAATGCTTTTTAAGCGTTTTGTGATTTCTTCCGCTTCCATCATCAGTTTGATGAAATACAACAGTGGAAGAAGAACATGATTATGGCCAAGTAGAATCAATGTCAAACATATCTGAAAATCGCTAAAAAGGGAATTCGCAGCTAAAAAGCCTATCTCTTCGTGATATACCGTGTGATTTGGAAATCTGCAGAGACTCCAAAATTCTAATTCAGAAAGATAAGTTTCATACGGCTTATGCAGCTGATACTATTGAACTTGGAACATTAGAATCCTAGCACATTTTCAAATTCAAACCTTTTTTAAATCATCTAAAGTGTGGCTATCCTGTGTGCATTGCCAACGGATCAATAATTTT
>LQNS02278187.1:7098427-7112706 GCA_001587735.2 Parhyale hawaiensis
TATGCAGCTGATACTATTGAACTTGGAACATTAGAATCCTAGCACATTTTCAAATTCAAACCTTTTTTAAATCATCTAAAGTGTGGCTATCCTGTGTGCATTGCCAACGGATCAATAATTTTGCTAAGAGTTCTTTACTTGTACAATTAGCACACTTTTCTGCAATGTTTTTCTCTAGTATGACAATAATTACTGGTGGATAAGTGACATACCTGAAAGTGTGGTAAGCTATACAACGCACAATCCTTTTAATTGAAACGGTAATGGGAATAAACTATAAATTGATGATTAATATTCATGTTTATTCAGAACTACTCTTTTCTTTTCAGAAAAGGGATGAAGAGAAACATAATTTTGCTTGTGCTGAGCATCAGCATTGCAGTGACTGCAAGTGTAGGTGCAGCCAACGGTAAAAACGACAGTTCTGAAAAATCCAAGGGAGCCACCTCAGATTCCGCTACGCCATCGGCTGGCCGGGTTCTCTTCGTAGCTCCCATAGGATCCAAAAGCCACAAAAATTTTTACTATGGCATAATCGAGGCGCTTTCGAATGCCGGGTATGAGGTAAGTGGTATTTAAACTATTTTTTAACCAGGTAGTAACCTTCCTTCCAGACAACAGGTTGAATCGGTTTTATCTCAAAATCCCCTTCTTCTCCCGTGAAAGGATTACGGGCTTGGACGATGCCAGCTAATGCAAGGACGTTGTCTGGAGCTTAGGCATTTTATTCCCCGGATACCCTTCCTGCCGTGAACCAGAGACTCTTATAAGATATGAACTCAGGACCTGCTGATCCAGGGGGGGGGGGACTTTAGTATTACACCACGGCGGCGTTCTCAGATTAAGCTACAAATTATTAGGCAAAATTTCAAATTGGCAAACTTGAGCTCTTGGTATTTGGAAATGTTCTATTATACTATACGACTTCTACTATATGATTCAATCATTGTAATATGAGCTTACTTCATTTGAATATATACATAGTTTTCGACTTCCTATTTTGGGTAAAAATTTCTACACATGTAGGTAAGTTGCTAAGTAAGGCTTCAATAGTTGCTTACTTTATCTTGGAAAGGACGTATACGAGGCGTATAATAACGGTACGAAACTTGTAGCCATGCATAATATTGGTGAATTGCTAGAATGAGGTTTCAAACAACCATTTCTTGACTAGTAAAGACATTGCTACGGCTCCTCTGATACTGTCTTTGTTAGACTTGAGTCTTTGTTACATTTTCTTTGTTTAAAGATGGAAGGTTCACCTCAAACTGCGCCATTTTTGGGCATAAAAAAAAATATATATATTAAAAACTGCAAAAAGCCGCGGTATCAGTCAGCTGACGGTATCCTCAGAATCTAGGTTCTAGCGTTGCTATGAAGAGCTGTGATGGTTCCCATGGTAACAACTTCGAAGAAGATAATTTGAATTTACAATTGCAATAGAACAAACAAGTTATAAACTTACAGTCTCTGTACTTTATTTACACTCCTCATACTTGTAGTACGACCAAAAATGACAGTGATTTGCACGCACCATCACTTGGGGAAGCTATCAGAGGGTTTTTTCTTTAACTTTGATAGCGATAACCTAAATGGATTAGGTTCAACTTGTTCGGAACCTCAACTTTAGACATTCAATCGGAAGTGGAGAGTCAAATATCCAGGATTTAAGTTTCAGAAGTCGAAAAATTGATATTTTTAGGTAATTTTTACTGAGGAGGATGAATCGAACATGCTTTGCCACTTGGTAATATTGACTGTTCCATACAGATCACGGTGCTAACTCCGTATCAGCCATCTCGGAAACTAAAGAATGTACGAGAGGTAAGTGTGAGATATCAATGTTGAAAAGAAAAATTTTTGTTAGTTGCATGAATGAGGAATGTAGTCATAACACTCAGCTAACGAAACCATGCTCATTTTTAGATAAATAATTATCGTAAAATGCATAACACTTTACGCAGCGTGAGCTGTAGAATAAGAATGTTATATACACAAACTACTTCATAATGCTTCCAGTGGTCGAATTGTGAGCAATGCTGCCACTTTCGTTGCCGCATGATCGGGCGTTCTGTTCCCAAGGGGAAGGAAGTCTTGCTGCTCGGTGTTACAGCGTCAGAATATCTACCGTTCATAGACCACTAGCGGCACTGCCATAGCTCAGACAATCTTTGGTGGACGCCAGCTGTATGCTCCTTTGTGCTCATGTACGTACATTACGTACATGTGCAGCAGTGCATGATGATTTTCTACTTAGAGTTCGTGGTTAAGGGGACTTCACATTGTTCTTCAACGCAAATCAGTAGATGATGAACTTCTATATACGTTATGCTTATCTAAGGAACACTTACTTTCGAAAAAATATCTCATGCTTATAAAAACGAATAGAATTTTCCGAATAGGCGACGACTTTGATGCGGTACCGAATTGGACAACATATATAGGAAATTGGGCATCAGAGGACAAATTCCCTTTTTTACTCTCATTTAGTATGGATCCGAGCACAGTTTTTATAGGTAGACTAGTAAGTTCGTATCACAGACGTATCCACCAATGTCTGATTCGTTTCGACTTAACATCGTATTTATTTTCACACACTAACTGCATCATTTGTTAATCAATGCCTCACTAATAATGATCTTTAATTATTGTGTTTATACAGTACATTTGTATACCGATTGGGTGTTCATTTAAGTGATTTCGATCCCTGCTTTCGCTACCTGTTGCGTTTGACGTTCTACATTAACTTGCTTCAGTTCTCCCAGAGTGTCGTCCTCTGCGTTTAGACGCTTTTACTGCAAAGAAGATAGCCAGTAGTAGCCGTATTTGACTGAATGAAAGGTTTTTAAATAGTCCGTTTAAGAAGAACACACGCCAGTATAGCCTTCTTCCTCACGTTCTGTATCTATGCATACAAGGGTTAGAAGAAGACATTTCACGATCAAGACGACTACCCGGTACTCACAGTTTATATTTTAGAAATGCTTGTTCTGACTTAAGCACTCGGACTATAAATTCTCAGAACATATTAGGTTCACCACGACGAGGCTCATAGAAAGGCGTGAACTAGACATGAAGTGAGCGCCTTGTTTACATTACATCTGACAGGGAAAGGTTAGCAGAGATGCAAGTTGGTAAAATTGCGTCGCAAACTTTTTATACATAATTGAAGGTTTTACACATATTTCTCTTTTCAACTCAGGTTGTCTACGCCCCAAATGACATGAGCCTGCATATGGCTAACGTCTTCTCAGGCAGCATCTTCAAACGCATCGCAAACATGACAGGCGACTCTTCCAAGATGTGCCTGGACGCTGTTACTTCGGAAGAATTTTCAGAAGTTCTGAAAGGAAAGTTCGACATTGTTTTCATTACGCTGTATTTCACTGAATGTTTCCTGGGCCACATTCATGATATGAAGGTGAGAGGAGAAGGCCAACGAAGTAACGTGCTATCTACGATAGTACGTTACTTTTGCCTTCGTATATTAGTATTATGTTATCAGGGTCGTAGAATTTACATTTATTTTACCCTTTAACTCTTTGAACAATTAAAATAATTTTCCTCTTTTCCCCTTCCGTTAATTAAATAGATTCTGTAGGCATGACTGGGTTCAGAATCCATTTGTAGTTTCCTACCCCGGCTACCCGGTATTATGTTCACTAGTTCTAATTTGTTCGCTGATATTTGGGGACTGGTAATTATACATACAACTTGCTAGTACTTTGCTTCAGTTCGGTTCTGCAGCTGCTTAGGAATAAAATTAAGTCAGGGGGAGGGGCAGAAGCTGTGGATCTTTGAAAGAGAACTATTATGTAGAAATTCTCATTTATTCTCATTTTTTCGTCTTGACGTTCACCTTTTTTTCTGCTGAGTTACTGTTTTGATTAATAATGGCCAATGTTGAATAATTTTCAGATTCCGTTCGTTCTGGTCACTCCTTCCCAAATGATTGGTGCTTTTTCTGGCTCCAAGAGAATTGGTAATCCAGTCTTCCTGTCCTTCGACTCCAGTCACATGTTTTCGTTTCCTCACCCGCTGTCGTTCCTACATCGTCTTGCGTTGGTACTTTCTGACACTGCCATGCAAGCGGTTTTGAATTATATTGGCTACCGGTAAGCATTCAGAGTTCCATGCCATTATATCTTAGACATGCTTTCAGGCAGAAGACTTCAGTTCGAAGACTTCAGTTATTGCTGAGGAACAGAGAGGGGGCATGACAATGGATAAAATTCTGTAGGCGCCCTGCACGTTTTGGTATGCACTATTCGAAGCATTCTGATCAGATGATATATATATTGCTAGAGTACCCCGTCGTCGGGAATATGTCGGCGAAGAAAGTGCGTTAAAAGTTGAGCCAGTTCTCCCATGCTCACACTCGTAGATGTCACGTGTCCACCGTAGCAGGTTGGGAACGTACTTTAGTCACCCAAATGAAATGAACCCTTTCCCTCATAACGTGGTTAAAGAAGTTCAGGGGACAGTGAAGTTAAGGGCGAGAAGTATTACAACGTTATTAGATAAATTCCGAATCGCTAAGCATGAAGTAAATTTTCGTACCAGTATATTATCCTGATATTTTTAGAATGATTGATGCTACAAAAATATGATCTTAACGCTCAGTTCGTAATACCGTCATTGCTGTAACGAAATTCTGACCTTCTATGAAGTGAAATGAACATGGGACGTTTCAATGCCAGCAAGCTAAAACATATGGTGCATACTGTACTAGTTTCTTGTTTGAGCTCATTCACTTTTCTCTTTGGTGCATTAATTAACTGCTAATATTTTTTTTACCTACATATTTGATAGGTGACATTGATTTCCGTTTTTGTTACACACAGAATTTAGTTACGATATATTAGCCATTTTTTTTCTATTATTAGCTTGCTGCTGCGTTCAAATTAAAATAATCCTTACTTTCTTCAGAAATGAATAAGTCATTCATTATACGTAATGCTATACATGTCATTAGCATGGATTCTCTATCTCGAGCGGAGGGCATCACCGGCGCTGAAACCCCTTACCTGCCCAGCATCTACGGCAACGCTTCCCTTGTCATCGCTAACAGGTAATATTGCCACCTCACAACATCGTAATTTTTCAGCCAAATGTGCTGCTGTTTTATAAACCATCACACATGTATTAGAATTGCCGTTCTGTTTCAATGCTTTATACATTAATAGACATTATTATAAACTAGGGCTTTGAATGTTATTTCTCTTCTATCATAGTCAAAATGCAGGTATAAATTTTGATCTCGAGAGAATAAATGATCCAAGCTTTTACTGATGATAACCCTTATTGGCTTTTAGGTCGCCACAGAAGCAAACACATAAAGCGGTGAGGTGGTCACAAATTCTGTTGGGGACTGGGATTTCTCTAAGCATCATTTATTAGTGCCATTCATATAAATCTTTTCTATTCTGTTCATTACCTCTGCCAAGGACGTTATATTTTTGTCATGTTGTCTGTTTGTTTGTCAGTTACCAAGATAACTGAAAAAGTTATAGACGGGACTCTACGAAATTTACAAGGATTCTTAGGTATGTTAGTAGTAGCAGATGATTGACTATTGGTCAAGATCCGCTCAATCATTTGTTTGTCGGCCTATCTTTTTTAGTAGCAGAGCTCCAAAAGTTAAAGACGGATTTTTATGTAATTTACATGAGTTGTTAGGTATTTCTTGAAAAGTAAATGATCTAATTTTTTTAATGATCTGTTCGTTTGCTTTTTTTGGGCTGTGGTTGATTTTGTGCTTGCTAGTAAATCATGCAAAAAGTTATGAATGGATTTCGTGAAATTCACGGGAGTTATTCCGTAATATTGAAAAACATAAATCATTAAATTTTGGCGATAATCAGTTGGTCTGTATGCGTGTTAAACTAATGCTTGTCATACTGTTTGTTATAACAGCATAACTCAAAAAGTTATGAACAAATATTTTACAAAATTGCAGCAGCTATTTATTACTGTCGAAAGGCACAAATGATTACATTATTGTTTTTATAAAATGGAAATCATAGTTTCAGAAGTAATTTGAATTTTTCGTTGCCGTTGCCTTGCTTGGCAGAGGAATGCGCTCTGAGACTTCTCTAGTATTGAAACGTGTCTGTTAATGAATAAACGGAAATCAGCTTCCGAACACCATTCCCTATTGTCTTTCCACTTGCAGCTTCAGGTTGGCAGAACATCCACGGCCATACATGCCCAACGTCCTCCTGGCGGGTGGTCTTCAGTGCAAACCTCCTCAGCCCCTGCCTACGGTACAAAGTGGGGTGCATGACGTGTAGGAGGCTAGTTGGTATTAACCCATTACCGTGCGAAGTAAATCTTTAATTCTCGTTAGAGTATCACTGTCCAGAACTGTAGATGGGAAGTATAAACAGTTGAAGGGAGAGGCAATTTGGGAATGGGTTTTCAAGAGTTCTTTCTTGCACTTCTCCGTGAGTATTAATGAGAACGTAAGCTAATAGATTAGATTAGATAGGCGGCAGTAGACGAACCAATAGGCCCACTCCCAAAGAGACACCGGAACATACGCCCCGGCACTCTATGAGCTATACTCACGGTGTATCTGTTAGTATATCTTTAAAAAATACGTTTTTCGCTGTACAGGTTTAATTGCGTATATGTTCCATAATATGCATATGCAACATGCGTAGCTGTTGTTATTGTTTTATCAAATTTACCACCACTTTTGATCATGTAATTTTCATTCCTCGACACCACCTTTGCTTTCAGCTAGGGTCAATTCCATATAATTGTGTTTCAGGATTTAGAAGAATGGGTGGCCTCTTCTGGCGACGCTGGCTTCATTTATTTCAGCTTGGGCTCAGCTGTTCGCCCTAGTGACATGGCTGCAGAGTAAGTGCTACTTTTTCTCACAAGTTCGCAACTACCCTTTGTCGATGCACAGGGATGACAAAAGCTGTGCGGCCACCAAACTACCCTCACATTATCGTGATCATGATGGCTAAACTATATTCACCCCAGACTGTGTTATTTTGCAACAAGGGTTCTTTAAATTGCTGTATTTCTAGGGAAAATTGTATGGAAGTGGTATAGCCTAGTGCAGATAGGGTAAAAAGTCCCGCAGAGAGTGTAACTTCATCGTCCAATACAGTTGTCCTTCGTGGGATATTCCTCACTTTAATGAAATTTTAGCCTTATCCTATAGAATTTCAATCTTTTCCTTTTGATTTCCGATGTAGTGTCGCAATTAATGAACTTTCGCAAGGCTTGCTAGGCATCCTCAGCCAAGCTGGTGTGCTATACTAGGGTGGAAAATTTTTCCGTCTATGCACATCAAGAATTGCACTGTCCTAAAAGAGGCTTTAGTTTCATTTTTGTTGCACTGTTTGATAAAAAATTTTCCAACATGCAAGGCGCCGTTTCAGTTGCTACAAGATAGCAAGTGGCCTCAGTTTAACTTATATAATTTCGAATATCTCTCTTAAAGTCAATGTTTAATTGACGATGGGGAATATTTCGGAGTGGCAGTGAAGTAAGTTTAGCTTGTACACAGTCACGTTCACACGGAGACGTAATCGCAGGATCAGGTTGATGGCCATTGCAGAATTGTTTAGTTAGTCCGTGATCACTGTAAGTTGCTGCGGTATCAACTTCATGGGCTAGGCGTGAATTTACTGAGGTGTGATACTGGACTTATCATTCAATTATGTGCTTGCAGTGCACCTGATACGGTGAGAACTATCATCAACGAACTTACAACATGATAAGTAAGTCACACTCAATTGTAGTGAACAAAATAAATTTTAAGTATCAAACATTTCAGAACAATTGACGTGTTTTTGGAAGTGTTCAAGTCGCTGCCGCACAAGGTGCTGTGGAAGTTTGACCTGCCAGATGTTGGGCAGCCGCTGCCCCCCAACGTGCGCCTCACCAAGTGGGCCCCGCAGCAGGACCTGCTCGGTAGGTACAGTTTAAGCTGCTTCGTAGGATGTTAAGTAACTTGCTTGTTCATTAAGCTCAATGTGACAATCTCAACCTATTTTTAATGTCAGTACTCAACAGTTAGCTTAAATCGTTAGATCTACGGTAGATTTTGCCACTGATGACCATCATGGTTGTTGGCGACGTAGAACTTAACAAAGAACAATCCTCTCTTTTTCTAGAACACTATAACCATTCATTAAAAAATAGACATACTGTAAATATATATGGTACGTTAGACAGATTCGTAAAACTAAGCTTTCGAGGGCTGATTGGTGCAAAACAGCAGCCTTGCGCCCTGACACTGACTTGTTGATTCGAGTTTCAGGCTTTGATCCTGTGAGACTTCCAACGACTCGGTCGTACTCCGTAAAATGAAGTTTTCACACGGCTGATCATAATCTGGCTGCTTCCGACACGTGCAACACTAGTCATGGTGGAGAAGCCAAAGTTCCAGTCTACATTTCCGGACAAGTCGAGTCGAGTGGGCTTAGCTTAGACCGACTTTGACGCCCCGAAAGTACCCTTCATTAATGCAGCTGATACAAGATCAAGCATTATAAAGAACGTTACTTAACTAACGTAACCACATATTATACTAACAATGCCCGGATTCAGGACGACCTCACTAATGGACGGTTAAAGACAGCTGTCATGGAAAACCGAAATTTAAATTATTTGAGAAATCTGCGCTTGTTCC
This sequence comes from Parhyale hawaiensis, assembly GCA_001587735.2. Lineage (NCBI taxonomy): Eukaryota > Metazoa > Arthropoda > Malacostraca > Amphipoda > Hyalidae > Parhyale > Parhyale hawaiensis. Next base: position 7,107,084 of record LQNS02278187.1, read on the forward strand.
AGGCCACTCCAAAATCCATCTCTTCATCACCCACGGTGGTCTCCTGAGCACCCAAGAGGCCACGTACCATGGAGTACCTGTGCTTGGTCTTCCCCTTTACGGTGATCAGGTAAGGGTTTGCACATTTTAAGTGCTTTACTAAATGTTTATCAGTTCATCGTGCTACCGTTTAATATCTTGCAAATTTCTCGCATATAGGTTAAGTATTTGAATATGCAAGGCCATTACTAAATTTAACACGAAAAATCTAACATCCGTAGTTCTATGTTGGAGATGATGGTTATCTCGTTATAGGTTGTAACTTATATTTAGGATTCCATATTATCTCTATAAAATTACTGGTGCAACAACGGAATATAATTTCTCCAATACTTTGATGAAAAACCTTTGTAAAAGAAAAATTGAAAAATAGAATGATGGTAAAAAAATATGATAGTGCAAGTCAACCTCGAGTCTTGAGTTCACGAAACTGAAGGAGAGCCCAGCTTATAAAGTGAAACCTGTATTAAAGCTTGCAGTTTTCACTACCTACTCGAACAGAATTTGGAATTGAAATAGAAGCTAAAACTGTAGACCAGCTTCTGTGGCTGCCTAAAATGTCACTGTAGGCATACAGTAGCTAGACCCCAAAGACATTTTTTAAGCACTTGTTTTGCTACTCCTCATATTTGCTTACTAACAATCTTGATTTGAGTTTCCTGTTCCTTCCTGACTTACTGTTACTGTGAGCACTGATGACCTAAAATTGTGCTTTGCTGCTTGCTTGACAGATTACGTGTTCTCTGTTCTTACTCACTTTGAATGATTGTTGTCGCGAATAGGGCTATTTCATATTTAAACAGAACTAAACTTTTCGTCGAAGTTCGCAGCCGACAGCGTAGTATAATATGACACGACAACACTCCTAGATAGACTCAGCTATCAGCCTGAGCATATTTTGTCACCTGTGCGCTGGTTGCTGACTCACATCACTCTGTGGCTAATAAATAGCACCTATGTTAACTGATGTTGCTCAGTACAGCAGATGACAAGCTTTACCTAGATCTAGACTCATTTTCTAAAGGATGCGAGTGAAATGTTGACCATGAGCAAAGGGCACACTGGGACCATTGCTGAAGCAGGTAGCTCTCATGTTCACAGGATATATAGCTCAGGGGTATATTCTGTCAGGCCCTTTGCCTGCCACAATATACTGTACTTGGGCCTCAAAAACCCAAAGGGTCCCGAGTGCCTTCTCCGCAGGGGATAATTGCAGTTAGCCGCAGTTCCTGCTGAGGAGGTGATCTTGAGAGGAGATGAACAGGCTGGTGCCATAGTTGGGTACTCAGTCTTCCGCAGTCTGCTTGCTCTCTCTCTTCCATCAGGTAGTACCGCCTGACGCTCTTTTCCTTTCCTTTCTCTTCTTCCTCTATTCGGCCAAAGCTCGTACTGCTAATGGCAGACTCTGGGGCGCGTTGATAGCTGACCTCTTTCGTAGCTATCTTAGCTGTCGATTGGTTTTATCTTTAAAATTTTTTGATGAGAACTTCTGTTTATGGTGTCTGTTTATTTATTTTTTTTTTTTGCGTGCCTTATACTTAGATTCCGGACGTGGAGGTGAGCCCCGGTCCTCGTGGTTCTGGGTCTCGCTCCTGCCGCATCTTATGCACTAATGTTCGGGGTCTCTATGGTAATTTGGCTGAGCTCGCCATAGCCTCTTCCACTTATGATCTGGTGTTACGTTCGGAGACCCTCGTCACAAGCCATCGTCATGTTTCTGAGCTGATTATCCCTAACTTTGAAAAGCCAGTGCTGCAGTTGCGAGGCTCATGCCCTGGATTGAGGGTCTGGCTGCTTACGTTCGAAAGGGTGTTGTTGTGTCTAGGCAGAGTGAAAATTAGTGTGTCCATGTTGTGATCTGATGGTGCTTCGAGTCTGTGGCTCATTCAGGAACTTTTGTTGCTTTCAGTGTATTACAGCCCATCTGCTAATGATAGGGACTTTGATTGTCTCTTAGATGCTATTGCTAGGATTCAGTCATCGGATTGGCGTTCTGCTTATGTCTTTATGGCCGATTTTAATTTTCACCATGTGGAATGGTTAGACTTTAGGAGGGCTTATTGCCATGGCCATGCAGCTTTCAATTTTGCGAGTGCCTCTGGTAGTGAGCAGTCGGTTGACGGTCCCATTCATTTGATGGGAGGTATTCTTGACCTGCTCATGACTGATGTTCTTGATTTGGTTGGAGTGTCAATGGTGTCTCCCATTGGTTCCTCGGACCATGGTGCCCTCTCTGCGACGCTGCAAGTCCGTCAGCGAGTCCATAGAGTCACTGTTAGGCGTGAAATATTTCTGAACTCCAAAGCGAATTGGGACACCGTCTATGGCATCATCCTTGCGCTACCCTGGGGTGTTGTGAGAGAGTCTCCTGATTCCGGGTCTACTTTGGATCGGCTTTTCTCTCACATTGTGCGCGCCTATGTCCCTTCCCGCTTCATTACGGTCAGAACAGGCGATGAGTCCTGGTTTGATGATACCTGTGGGAGGGCGCACCAGTTGAAGCGGGAGGCCTATGTCTGTTGGCGTACTAGCCGGTCTGCTGTTGACTTTCAGCGTTTCAGAGAACAGCAGCGTCGGGCTGGTGCTATTTATGAGGAAGCTGATAGGGAGCATAATTTGAGATCCGGGGAGTTGTTAGCTTCGTCTGTTAGTGCACATAAGTGGTGGTCCACCTTTAAGAGCGCTGTGGTTGGTGTGGGCTCTTCTGTCCCCCTTTAATTGGTGCTGGTGGTGATCTTGTTGTTGATCCCGCTGCCAAGGCGGACCTTTTGCTGCGCGACTTTGATAGGAAGCAGAGCCAGGACCGGGTACGGATTCCTTTAGCGTGTGATCCCGAAGATTTTACACACCTTCTCCGGTTTTACTTTCAGATCTTCTGAAGGGAACCGCCTTCTTCTTGACCAGGACCTCTATGGAGGCACTGATCCATCGGGTATGATACCTCTCTTTCTCCGGAGGGTGGCTGGTGTGGTCGCAGCCCCGTTTGCTTCCGTATTCCATCGGATGTTACGACTATAGGCTCTTTTCCGCCGTGTTGCTCATGTGACGCCTGTTCCGAAGGGCTCTTTTTCATCCCGAACCTCCGACTATAGACCCATCTCGATCACTGCTGTTTTGTCAAAAGTTTATGACAGGTTGGTTGCGTCGAGGTTGGGTCATTTTCTTGAGAAGCAGGGTGTCCTTCCCCAACCCAGTATGGTTTTCGTAGGTGCTTGGGAACTGTATTGCAGCTGGCTCTTGATGAGGGTCATGAGGCAAAGTTGGCACAGTTTGACTTGAGTGCTGCTTTTGATCACATGAATCACCTTGGGCTGCTAAATAAGCTGAGATTGATAGGTATTGGTGGTTCAGTTTTCGAGGTTATTAGTCAGTTTTTACCTGAAAAACGTCAATGTGTAGATGCTGATGGGAAGAGGAGTAAGTTTTTGGACGTGGTTTCTTGTGTCCCACAGGGTAGTATTCTGGGCCCTTTGTTATTCATTGTATATACAGCGGACCTGTTTGATCTTGTTAATAATTTACTTGTTAGTTACGCTAATGATGTTACTTTGCCGGCTGTTTGCGATAAGCCTAGTGATAGGTTGGAGGTTTCAGAATCCATTCAGCATGATTTGGATGTGATTGATTCTTGGTGTTCTAGGGAAGGATGATGTAATGCGGCAAGAATAAGACCATGCTCGTGTCCAGGTCACCTACAGTGAGACCTCCTTTCCCTGCACTCATTCTGGATTTTGTGTCACTTCCTGTGGTTGATAACTTGGTAATCTTGGGCGTCACTTTCGATCCAAAGTTGAAATTTGAGCCTCACATTCGTTCGGTTGCATCAAGGGCATCGCAGAAAAGTGGTCTTATAAGGCGTGCTTGGAGGGTGTTTGGCTCGATAGAATTGACACGTCGCTGCTTTACTTGCTATATCCTCCTTCTTCAGGAATACTGCTTCGTAGTCTGGGGTTTTGCTGCCGATTGTCATCTGTGTTTGCTTGACAAAGTGGTTCATCGATGTGGGTTCATGCTGGATGGTGTTGTGCCTTGTGATCTGGCGCATCGTTACTGAGTTGGTGGGGACTGCTTTTTGTATAAAATTTATAACTGCCCTAGTCATACACTGCCTGATTTTCTTCCGGAGCCATTTGTTCGGGTGAGTATACTCGGCGTACTGGTTCTCTTCATGAGTTTGCCTTGGAACCGTTAAGATGCCATACGGGCCAGTATTCCCATTCGTTTTTTTCCATCGTGTGTGGATGTTTAGAATAGTCTTGATGGCTCTGTCTTTGCTGGTGCGAGTATTGGCAGCTTTAAACGATCTGTACACAGAGCTATTCTGGGATCTCGGATATTCTCTTTCTTTTTTTCTTCACTCGCTCAGCTGGTTGCGTGGGAGTTTGTCAGCCTCATGGAGTTTCCCCGTTCCCACGTCACCAGTCTGGCGTGATTTAATAATAATAATGGGAGAGAGCCGAATCTGGGTGCTCAGGTTGACAGTTGTCTGTTAAAAAGATGTTCGATATGGACAGGTTTTGCTTTTGAAAGCTCTGCAGCATTTCTGGTGCATGGCTGCGCGGCAAAACGCTGCGTCGACCTCGCTTCACAATAACCATAGGTTCGATGCTTTCAGGAAGAGGTAGCGCTTTGTTTGTCCATCTCTGCCAGAATTAAATTTCAGTGCTACCGTAGGAAGAACACTATTTGTGTTCTCCAGAAGTGGAAACATTTAGAGCGCTGGCTCAGCAAAAGCAGTTTAGCAAGAAGCTGGCAGGCAGGCAGGCTGGCACTTTTTGAGAAGCACGGAATGTATTGGAGCGGGCACACCGAACAGCGGCAGCGGCTTGCTCAACTGCTGCTGTTCGGTGTGCGCGCTCCAAAGCATTCCGTGCTTCTCAAAAACTGCCAGCCTGCCAGCTTCTCGCTGCACTGCTTTTGGCGTGCCAGCCCCATTTTCTGTTAGTTGCAATTTCGGGCCATTGGTTCAGTAAATCAAAACAAAATAATTTATTTCCCTGAGAGGAAGACTTTCAGCAATTGAAACTATTACAGTACAAGAGCAGTACACTAGGCTGAGTTAATACAGCACATTCTCTATTAGTAGCCATGGCTTATCTCAATGCTTGAATGGATGTTGTATTTATTTAACACGCTAGCTGTACGAGACGGGACCATATGAAGTGGTGTAAGCTGCGGGCGAACAGATGCTAAGTTTTAGTTTATAAATGCAGGAAGGAAACATGAACCAAGCTGCTCTGCAAGGCTGGGGACGAAAACTCAGTTGGGACGACCTAACGTACGACAACCTTAGGAGCTCCATCCTCAGCCTCATCAACGACCCTGAGTACTGTTACCGTTACTGACCTTACTGTTACATATCAATGATACTGATATTCCTACTAAGCCTGTAGCATAGTGTTGAATACTGCAATTAATTGCTGAAAACTAGAGTAAGAGTTTTTAATGAGCTTCAATGCTTTCCCAGAGCCCGCGCAAATGTTTTAAAGCTCGGGCGGCTGATGCGGGACCGGCCCACCTCCCCAGCTGAGGACGTCGTCTGGTGGACAGGATATCTGCTCAGAACGGGCGGTGCTCGTCATCT
>LQNS02278187.1:7114358-7134969 GCA_001587735.2 Parhyale hawaiensis
GGTGTGTATCTGGGGCGCTGGATCTTGCTTGGTGTGTATCTGGGGCGCTGGATCTTGCTTGGTGCGTATCTGGGACGCTGGATCTTGCTTGGTGCGTATCTGGGACGCTGGATATTGCTTGGTGTGTATCTGGGGCGCTGGATCTTGCTTGGTGTGTATCTGGGGCGCTGGATCTTGCTTGGTGCGTATCTGGAGCGCTGGATCTTTCTTGGTGTATATCTGGGACGCTGGATCTTGCTTGGTGCGTATCTGGGGCGCTGGATCTTGCTTGGTGCGTATCTAGAGCGCTGGATCTTTCTTGGTGTGTATCTGGGGCGCTGGATCTTGCTTGGTGCGTATCTGGAGCGCTGGATCTTTCTTGGTGTGTATCTGGGGCGCTGGATCTTGCTTGGTGTGTATCTGGGGCGCTGGATCTTGCATGGTGCGTATCTGGGGCGCTGGATCTTGCTTGGTGCGTATCTGGAGCGCTGGATCTTTCTTGGTGTGTATCTGGGGCGCTGGATCTTGCTTGGTGCGTGTGTCCATGGATGTAGCTTGCGGCTGCTTGCCTCTGGTTGGGTTTCTACTGGTGTCGTTTTCCTGGTAATTATATAAAATGGTGGCCATTGCTTGAAAATTTTGTAGCCTGAACTTCATCGGTACAGCACACCATGTTGAAGTAAAGGTTTCCATCGGGTGAAAGCTGCTTGATCGTAGATGTTCACTACCTGTGTAATGCCACACTATTCTTCCCTAACGTTATTTTCACGACCCAGTTGTGATTTCAGTAAATCTCCACTGTCATTGTCTTCATAGTTTAGATACTCAAAGAGAAAGTGTTTCTTGTTGTTATCCTCTGTAGCATGCGCCGAAAATCTCTTATTACTGCACATTAACTCCCCTGCTAAAATCACCTCCCATTACCTCCTGCAGGTACCAACTGTACAACACGGACGTGTGGCTCGCGGTCGCAGCGATCCTCCTGCTGGTGCTGTGGATTGAGTACAAAATACTGAGAGCAGTTTACAGACGCTGCTGTGGCAGCAAGCCCAAAGTGGACGCTAAGAAGAAGAAACAGTAAACCAATCATGACACTCGGATATTTTTTATGGAATTAAATAGTGCATTGTAAGGTTACTAGAAGCAACATACTTTTGAAAACTGAAGAATTAACAGTTCATTATATTCCCTGGCTTGCTTCATGTAATATTATACAACTTGCGGGCTCGTACTGCCGGAACCACACTATACAATTACACAGACAACTTGATGCAAGGATGCGAGACTCGGACGTCATTTAAGCCGCGGTATCTATGCTACCGATACTTATCAGTACTATATAATAATTCACGTCGTGTTTTTATTTATTTATTTATAACTATATTAATATCTTTCTTGTCACGCTCTATGGGAATAAGATAGGAGAAAATTCAGGTGCCGAAGACGGTATCTTGGATACGGGGGTCGCACTTCAGCGCTCCAGCTGAGGGACCTGAGCTCGCCTGCATCATCGTGTCTGGACATGTTCAGGTGCCGACAACGGTATCTTGGATACGGGGGTCGCACAATATATATATCCAATTTTTTGGCAGAATGCTGAATTTTCATTAAAGAAGCCTCTGAACAGTACTAAGCACAGGAGACAGAGGGGGTTTCCCCGAGGTGCTAATTTTCTACCGTCATTTATAATGACGGCCCGGGCCACTAGTTTTAAATAAGTATCGAAACGGCACTCGAGCTGCTCATCCTAGGAACCAGTTGGGCGTAGAAATGCATATGTGGCTCCGGTGTTATAGAAGCTCAGGAACGTAGCTCGTCTCTCATGCTCAATATTGTATATTTAGTTGCAGTTAAACCGTTTTAGGTATGTATTGAATAGTAGTGGACCCGTGCGTGAAAAAATTCAAGCAATAATAGATATTTTTTTATTAATATAGGCCGTTGCAGATTCTTCTGTGAATTGCTTCATTTTCTTAATTGATCCATAGTCGCGCTGTCAACCTTAGGTCTTGATCGTTTCTATGACTTGCCGTTTCCACATGTTCCCGCTCACGCTCATCAGCAGCTCTCATTCACTTCTGTAACCATTCTGCTGCAAGTCTTTTTTGAGAGGTAAAAGTAAATCTTGAGTAAAACACTGAAAAAAACTTGAGTGTAACTCCAGCCAGCTTGTATACATCTTGTATTCATGTAAGCGCTCCGTAGACACGATACGGTCTTGCGAACTGCAGTATTTGCTGCACTAAAGTGTTGAAATTTTTGGGCTATGAAAATTCGCACTGTCAGAGAACGATAATGTGAGGGACGATATGCGTGGTATGGAGCTGGAGGAACACAGGGTAATGGACAGAAATACATGGCAATAGCAAGATCTACTTCAGCGACCCCCTTTGCACAGGGATAGTACTGCTACAGAAAAAAAAAGAGAAAGACAGTAAGCTAGACGTAATAGTTGTCTACTACCCGTGAAGAATCATCATTTCGTGAGTGCTCCGTTGATCATCTGCCAAATTTATGCGTCGCAACCTGAGAGAAAAAAGTTATACAATCGGACGACAGGAGCTGCATACATATTGTTCCGATTTCAAGAAGTGTTTCAAGCATGACGTGTCTTCAGATAAAGGGATAACGATCAGCCTTCGCCATCTTCTGCAACCTAGTCATCGATTCACAAAGCCTGCAGCCTGGCCTATTTTTCCCCTCTATATTTCGTTACGAGCGTGACACGAAAGATACCTACATATAAATATATAAACAAACACACGACGGAGTTTATTATACTGTGTGTTGATGTTTATTTTTACGGGACTATCTGATAATTCACTAGGTTCCACTTTAATTACTATTACACCCACGACAGCAGCAGACCATGCTTGCTTGACTTGTGTGTTAAAAATCCCGGGATCGGGCGACGAGCCACTCGTGCGGTATTTTTGGCATCCGACGTGCTAGGTCAGCAATCGGTTGGTATCCAGAGCAGCGTGGAGGCACTCACCTGAAAAGAATGGGAGATGGAGGGGGGCGGGCATGGGTAGTTGACCTTTCTGCGTAGACGACATACACACAGAGTCCAGTGAGGTACCATTAAATAAAAAGTTTTTAGTTGACACGTTTTGTTTCAAATAACCAAAAATTTTAGTCAGTATGCCAAAACCGAAGAAAATGTGTTGGTAATGGTACTTTTAAATTTGTTCACTATTACTTTAGGTATTTAGTAATAATAACCATTTATTACACCAAATGCTTTTTTGTAATTAGTAAGAATAACCAAAAAGTACAGTCATGTACCAAACTTTTTTAGTAAAATTTGCCATAAAATTTGGAAATATAACCAAAAAAGTTAACCAAATCAATTAGTAATTATATGTTAGCCAAACCTATAGTTTGGTTGAATCAACTAAATTTTGGTTACTGCAACTAAACCGGTCTCTGCGTGTCGTTCTAAACCACCCGAGGTCGGCTGCAGCTGAACTTACTCTTGTAGAGCCGGTTCGCCTATAGCAGAGTGTGTTGGTTTCACAGTGGAGGGTAGAATCAAAGTTAACTTTATAAAAAGAGCTCGAAGTTGGAAGAGTTTTACGCTATACAATTGTTGTTAAAATTGTTGGAATTCTGCACCCACTCTTTGTTTGTGGCAGGTTGCAAGTACTAACCAGAAATACATAAGAAAATATATTATCACCTAACGAGCTTTTTTATTTTTCTAGAACTTTGGAAATTTGTCGTAGCAAGTACAGAAGTATTCTGTGCTGAACATCGGTGATCATACGTCCCCTTGCCTTCCGATATGGCAAATTACATGCTGTGTAAACCAGTTGCCACGGTTGGGAGACTAGGAGACTCGAACTCATGTTTCTGGCACTCGAAGTCGTTCTCACTAAGCCACCGAGGTCCTGCTACCGAATAGGAAAAAATTGTCCTATTGAAGTATTTCGTTATGAACACTTGATGCAATAATGACGTGGCAGAGACGGGATAGCGCAATGCATGATTTCTTGCACTGCAGTAATACAATAAATGTGGCCACAATTGATATTTTGTTTGAATGCTTACCCATCTCACCGTCGTCCCTCTGACATGTTTACAGATCTGGTCCTAATAGTCTTTGTTGGCTGGTAAACGACCAGCGGGCCTGAGAGGCCCGACCCAACGATTTCTTTCATTGTATAATATCCGGCTTATTATTATTGTCATGCTTAAACTCTACAACTTTTAATACAGCTTGTGTGCGACAGGTGTTGTTGTTATCATCGTGCAGAGTAGAGAGCAGAAGACGGCAACAAGAACAGAGATTTGTCAGATATGCGATGTGCTGTCAGATCCTCCAGTACAACTATAGAACTCAACGAAAATCACCTATGAAATCTCTAAGAATGGCTGTATTAAAACTATTCGGATGTGGGCTTTGACACGGTGATTGCGCCTCTGACAAATGTTCGTTGATGGTTGGCAACACTCGTTACAACTATATATGTCCTATATAGAGTACGACAAAGCAATAACAAGAGATTTTTTCTGCATGCTGTGATTTTTTTGCATGTGTAGTATAGATGAACGGAAGTATATGACATGCATGACATGAAGAGTTAGTGTGACAATGAGGATTGTTGCTATTGAAAACAGTAATATTACGATCTCACTACACGGGAGTTTGTAAAGCAGTTAAACCTGCGAGGATGGCGAGTACATATAGAGACCTTCCAGTCACTGCCACTCAATCAACACGAATTCCCTCTTTTCGCTATTATAGCGCGACAAATAAAATTGGGATTTGCAAAGTTTCGGAAATGTCTTGGGGTGTGAGGTTGTACGTTTTCTACGCGATGAATCAAACACTTGAATAAAGAATGAAGACCGATGTGCATTGACCAATTAATATATATATATTTCTTATCACGCGTTGCATCAAATAAACATAAGGCCAGGTTGTCACTCTTTATTGGAAACCAACAAGGGGAAATAAGAATTGTTTACAGTTGATGTCCATGCTCTATCCATGATAAAGCAGCCTCAAAATTATGAGAACATCTTGGGTTGCAAACTTCGAAATCCAAGCCATGCAGCCCTCTATAGTTTCTCTTTGCCCTCATTGGACACTGTTTTTTTTTAGCTAATAGAGAAGTTGTTTTTGTCTGTTTGTCACCGAAGAGAAGGAAAGATTGTGTTTTTCAGCAGAGTTGAAGTCGAGAGAGCTCATCTCATAAAATTATCCAAGTGAGCGTTGGAATATATCCTTCGTAAGCGCATCAGTAAGGTAAGTATGGCCATTGGTTAATGAAGAAGTATTATCACGAATTCTGCGTCGTCTTTGATCACGGCCGGGCAAGCTAGCGTAGAAATAAAGCTACAGTACCGGCAAACAGATAATGATAGCACATAATTAAAGAAACAAAGTTTCGATCGATAATGCATGCTTGGGATCAGTACCTGAGACTTGGCTGATATTTATCTGGTTGAAAGCACTTGTCCCTTAAGATCTTACAAACAACCAAGACCAGCGATATTGAATACAATCTTTTGCAAATGAATACAGCGCGTACTATGAAGGGTCAGACAGAGATAAACATAGCGAGTGCCTCTCCAAGATACTGTATCTACTTATCAGCTGTGCCTCAGGTACGATATACAAAAGTTAGGTATTTTCTCTCACCCTTACGTCACTTGGGACCCTGGTTCTTATTTGGCCGTGGGTTACCTTGCAACTTAAACCCTTTCAAAAACTGACGGAAAGTTTAAGTGCAAGTGTCAGTTTCAAATTTTCAATCGCACCAGATTGTTTTAGGTCAGTGGTAAATATTCTTGGGTGACATCCGGTGGACCTGCAGAGTCAACTTAAGCTGAGCCCACTCGACATGACTTATTCGGGCCTTCAGACGGACGCGCATGTTTCGCCACTTTGAACCAAGTTTTAGGTTTTGAGCTAAGTTGATTAGATTTGAAAGGACCAAAGAACTCAATCTTCCAAAGCAAAATGGAGTTATTGACAAACACCTGCTGAACTGTTCAAATAGTGAAGCCAACTGCCCTCTTTAAAGGTCCGGATAAGCCAATTCCCGTGGACTTGTCTCAACTAGTGGCAAGTATATCGATGGCGCTTCGCATTCATTAAATGAGAGTATAAAGCAACATTAAGGTATGAAGCAAATTGCCCATAGAATAATGCTCAGTGAGATACATTTCTTTCTACGTCAGTGCTGCTGTGACATTGGACAAGGGCGAGATTAGTCTCTTTATCAGAGAAGTAGTCGCTGTGTTGCAGTGCACCACTGATAACGATGCCCGGAGATATATGCTACAGGAGAGAATCAGAGCAGCATCCACAGTCTAACTGCAGAAGTTCCGTGAAATCCGTCTCATCTGCAAAAATCAATGCGTTTACTTTCGAAACTTAACAATTGAGTGGCCACCGCCTATTCGTATGAATAATGAGGTCAAATAACTCGTTAATGGTTTAATCTAACAATTATGGGGTGATATTTGATAAGTGTCGACAACGGGGTTGCAATCTGGTTAGTGCTGGGGGCACTTCAGAATTTGAAAAGCCCGTCATCCGTCTATCGGAGGTTTAGTAATGCACTAAATTTCCGTGCGCCATTTCTTTTTCTATCCAATCAAATTGGGCCACGATGGCGAACCAAGAATCCGACTTTCAAATACTTTGTGTGGCGATGTGGACAAGAGCAAAACTGACACTGACTGTATAAAGAAGATGGTACACACACACACACACACCAGTACGTGCAAATTTCGAAGCTACAAATGAACCAACGCGATGTCACTTTTGAAATTTTCTATCTAGAATCAGCAACCCACTGCGTTTGTCCTTTTCCCGTGACTGCAATATCTAGCCGCTAGAGAATGAAATACGTAGCTGAAGACTGCAGCTAGCTACATTAAGACTTCTCTTTCGTCATTATAGCACGAACTGAATAAGTAAAATTCATTAAACCTGCAACTAGGCACGTGTGCAAAAAATTGGGTAGGGATGAGATGCATCTTAGTTCGCGAATTAACCCATCCTATCGATGCTGCTTAGTTATTTGATTGCATTGATGATTGCTGCATCACTGAAAATATTTTTACTTTCCACTTCGAGTTTAAATTCAGCGCCGTAGTTAAGTCTGTACGCATATATATAGCAGTATATAACGACACACTACAAGTGGCCGCAAGAAGCCGATTAGGCTCGGGAACCGTAGATGAAACAAGAGACGTAACAAATTTGGCGCATGATAAAACGTAACATTGGGTACAACAATCTACCGGCCCCACCGACGCAACCCAGATAGTGCCACACACTATCGTTCACAGGCGCCACATCTCTCTAAAAAATCGCACTGCATTGCAATGCTTGGTTGTTTCAACGGGCACCGGCCTTAGGCGCTGGAAACGGCAGCATAGAGTGGGTACGATTAGCATGGTAATGAGTAGCTTTGGTACCTTGCTACACCGCATGGTAATGAGTAGCTTTGGTACCTTGCTACACCGCATGGTAATGAGTAGCTTTGGTTCTTTGCTTCACCGTAGTAACCGAAAAGCTGAAACCGCGGACTTGGCGACTTAATATGGGCATCATTATTGCATCTAGTTACCTCAACCGAGGAAGTTATGTTTTCGTCGGGTTTGTCTGTCTGTCTGTCCATTTGTCTCTCTGTCTGTCTGTCATCAAGATGACTCAAAAATTATGGACGGATTTTGACGAAACTTACAGGGATTGATAGGCATGTTAGGAATAACAGTGATTAACTGTTGGTGATGATCCGTCCATCAGTTTGTACGTAAATTTGCCTCATTTTTCTCAATGCCATAACTAAAAATGTTATGGACAGATTTTTCTGAAATTTGCATGAGTTATCATGTAGCTATATCACGAAGAGTAAATGATTACATTTTTGTAATGATCCGTTAGTTCGTTCGTTAGAATGTCACTGCTTTTAATTTATGCTCGTTAGCACGGTAACTGAAAAAGCAATGAATGGATCTTTATGAAATTTTAAGGAGTTGTTAGTAATGTCAAAAGACATAAATGATCAAATTTTGGTGCTGAACGGTTGGTTCGTTTGTATGTTTGACCCATGCTTGTCACAATATTTGTTAGCAGCATAACTCAAAAAGTTATGGACGGATCTTCAAAATATTACTGAAGTTGTTAACACTCTTGAGGAGCACAAATAGTTATATTTTGGTGTTGATACAAAGAAAATTATGGTCTCAGCGCAAATTTTAATTTTCCGTTACCGTTGCCTTGCTTGGCGGAGGTATGCGCTCTCATAGTGCTCTAGTTTAGTACTCTTATGCCCTAAAACAACTCTGATATTAACAGTGGTTATAATAACGTGTCTAACTTTGACTTCTATAAGAATGCTGAGATATTGCTTGGTCACTACTGGAGATGCTCTTGGAGTTCATAGAAAGGGAAATAAAGTATTTCTTTGGAAAATAGAATTGTTAACATCATGTGACGATGCCATTTGAAGCGGAAGCAGGGAATCCGTTGGCTAATTCGACCAGTACGGAAAGTCATAAAATTTACAGAAGGCCTTTGTAAAAGCTAATGTCAACCAGACTGCGCTCCCCAACAAGGAAACCCACATTAATGATTTCGTTTTGCAGAAAAATGCCATGCAACTGGCCCTAAGGGACTGCAGGGCTGCAGTCAATCTCAGTTTGTCAGAGCTATAGTGCCAGAGACGGAAGGCTCTAATGCGACAACACGGAACCCACCTACAATCCCAATTTCTTATTTAGGTCAACGCTGGTGTAATAGCGTGTGAACGCTAAATATTTACTCAGTGAGCGAAGTATGTGCGGCAAAAACTCACCTGTTAGGTAAGTAGACTCGAACTTGAACTCTCCTCGTCTGAGGACCAATAGCTAACCAACATCCTGGCACCGTTGATATTATAAAAGGATTACATGCCATCCTTCGCTGCCCAAGAAAATTCAAGTATTTACTATAACTAGGTGTTTTTAGTTATCATAGTAATGAATGAAGCTCTCCTTCAGTCAGCAGCTCACAACACAGTACTGGAATTAGGAGCTGCTGACTTCACGCATTATAGATGGAGAGCTTCAATATTAAATTTAACAAGCTTTATGTTTATTTTGCTCGTGTTTATTAAAAAATAATATAACCTATAAATTCTATTCAAGAAAAGATGAAGAATACTGTAATTTTGCTTTTGCTGTGCATCTTCATTGCATCCTATGCAAGGGCAGACTCATTAAACAATAAAAATGTAAAAGTCCAGAAGCAAAATGCAGATGCCTCGAGTTCTTCAACGCCATCTGCCGGCCGAGTTCTCTTCGTTGCTCCCATTGGATCCAAAAGTCACAAGAACTTTTTTTACGGCATCATCGAGGCGCTGTCCAACGCAGGGTACGAGGTAAGCTGCAACTTGCGTACCTTAGATACCTTAGAAAAGCAGTTCTAATTTTAGCTTATTGTATGCAGTTACCTCTCAATGTGCATGATGACGAACTGCAGAATCAGGGCGTACAAGGGGGTCTACAGTACTCTTTACAGAATATGTTTATTCCTTACCAACAAATATAAGCACTATTATAGCCAATTCTGTACGCGAGAGAAACCACAGGAACAGTTAGCCTATTGCTCGAACTTTCCTGTTCTTGACGAAATTTTACAGTATTTTGCAGCTCAAGTAGCTGGCCAGTCGTGAGAGGGAGATTGAAGGAAATAAATCGAAAAAATGCGGTGATATGTTCAAGAACACAACCTACGAAGGCCTCAGGTCCCACACTCATATACTTCTACTCGTCGATGTGATGTAAATTTGCTACCTGCGGTCACGGCTATGTTTTATTTTAGTCCTATTTGAGTCCTCCCGTTGCATTCTTTGCTTCCTGGGTAAAACCTACCGGGTAAAAACCGACAAAAACTATTGTCAAAAACCCTGGTAAAGCCCTGGTAAAACTTCAGGCCTGGTAAAACCCTAAAATTCCCTTGTAAACCTTCTAGAACTACTGATAAAGCGAATATGATCAACTGCAGGCACAGGCTGCACAGCTGCACTTACCTAGTTTAAGCTCACAGAGATGGTAATCTCGGCCTGTGACCTCAACTTACCTGCTTTTTAGAAAAAATTCGGTATAATTAATTCGTGGAATAAATAAAACTCCGAAGATTAGTGCCTTGAGGGCCAAATGTGTTAACATTCCCAATTCCATCATTTTCATAATTGCAACGCAACTATAACTGATTTCTATTTGAAATTCCAATAAAAAGAGAAAAGTTATGCAACAAAAGGATTAACAGGACTAAGTAGCTATGTTTTAACCGCTTTTTAAAGCATTTTTTATTTACATTTCGATTGCAACGAAATTTGCACCCAGTATGAAGGTATAATAATTTAAAAATGTTCCCACTTTTCTTTCGTTTTTCTGTTATTGTCGAATTTCAGGGTAAACTTGCATTTTCCTATTGCTTATTGAGCTCACTTAGGGTTAAAATTAATGTAGTACCATGCAAATAATTGTATTTGTAAAATAAACACAAATCAATTAATCGTTGCTAATATATTACTCCTAAATCCTAGTATGAGCAGCGCATGGCACAGTGATTATTTGTTTACATTTGCTGTACACCAGTGTCTATGATATTATTTGGTAGGATGGTAATTATTGTATGTAGTTGTATCAATAGAAGACAGTGACCCCCGCGGAGCGTATTACAGGACTGGAGGCCTATGATTTGCTGCCAAGTTCCGATTAATTCTAAGTCAACTACTAAAACCAAAAGTAAAAACAAAGTCGAAAAAAATACAGAAAATTTCCTTCTGTATGAAGGAGCTGTTCCGTGAGGTGGACTGTTGATCGAGATATGTAGCTGATCTCGTACGCGGGGCACCTCGAGTCTCTTGTGTAAGCCATGAAAGGGGCCTTCCAGCCAGGAGCAGTGCACTGTGCCAACTTATACTATATATGGCGGAGGAGAGCCAATGTCGAGATAGGATATTCCTAATTGTGCCTCCTAGCCAACTAGCATCACTGTGCAAATCGTCCTTTGGCGGAAATAATAATTCGCTTGATGAAAGCCGTCATATTATGAGATATAAATACATAATTTCAAATTTACATGTTTATACTGTGGGTCATGCTGTATAGTACCGTCATACCTATTGGATGAAATTGTAAGTAATAGCATTTAGGCAATCAGGTGAAATAGTGTTAAGTCACGTAGATCTTTCCTCGGGTAGCAATAACTTCATTTTCCAGTAACCTTACTTTAATTGAACAAGCAGTAATATTAGCAGAAACACAAGTATATTTATATTGCTTCTCGTGCGAGGGTGATTGTTAGGTAGCACTATTGCGGAGCCAGTTCAGTTAACTCGTTTGGTATGTGATGGCACTGAGCCATGTAGATTAATTAGGTTGTGAATTTATAGCTGTAATATTGCTAAGAAGTGACTGTACACGAAATTTTTACTGTAAGCTGTAATATAATAATCCAAGAACACCTCCCGCCTGTGGAGAAATAAATGTTAAATAAATCAATAAGTAAATAATATCCTTAAACAGCTCTACAGATTTAAGTGTGCTGCATAAGTCCTTATGTTATGATAAAATTTCATTGAAATACGGTTTGAAATGTAAGTTTTCTGTAAAATATTGTTCTCGTATAGTTTCCTACTGCGTAAAGGGATTTAGCATTTTCAAACATTTTTTCTTCGAGAATCTAGTAAGAAAACCTAGATTTCATTTGGCAATACTATATGTGACCTTATCTCGACTTGTACGAACTTATCTCGAGAATTACGATTTCATCCGGTCCCAATCACTCGTAAAAGTCGAAAGTTACGCGTACTGATTTATTAACATGCTTCCAGGGGAATATTCTTGAGGACAAGTCTAGTGTGGGGGACCTAAATGTCTTTAATTTCTTCTTTTGTGTCTTGGGATTATTACCCGAACAGTTTTGCAACTATTCCACTTCCCGATATTCGGAAAATTATTTGGTGTGTTTGAAAATTTCAGACCACGGTGCTAACTGCGTATCAACCCGCTCGCAAAATCAAGAACGTTCGAGAGGTGAGTGCTAATAAGTGTAGCCATGGTCAAAGTTATGAATTTGTCATTTACGTAGAATATGTAATTTACTTGAAAAATTAATAGAATTTGCGTCCAGAGTACTCTTACAAAACTACATGTGAGTTGGCTGCCGATGTTGCAACTATTGGGCTGTAACGTAGGCATTTTGCTTCAGATACGTTATATTTTTCAGCGGTAAAGGTTCACATCTCAATTGTCTTATTTCATTACCTTATGTATATTATTTCAAAACAATTTCTTTCAACGCTGAAGTAATTTTTGAGAGAAAGTGTCACATTCGCGTAGGTAAACGGCGTACATACCAATACTTTGAATTTGATTACGAAATGCGGTTTACGTGCCAGTAAAGGTATCGTCAACTAGTCCGGTTGAATCGCAAATCTATTAATCTTCGATAAGATTTTTTTTCTTATCAACAGAGAGAATTCAAATGAAAGTAAACCGCTCTCGAAATTTGTCGATAGATGTCAACTGTTGACGACGGTAATTGAATCTTAGGGCACCAAAATGACCTTCTGTCGGTTAATATAATTTTCAGAAATCGGCATCTGTGATTATGTTACGATGTTACTATGGCAAAATCGA
This sequence comes from Parhyale hawaiensis, assembly GCA_001587735.2. Taxonomy (NCBI): domain Eukaryota; kingdom Metazoa; phylum Arthropoda; class Malacostraca; order Amphipoda; family Hyalidae; genus Parhyale; species Parhyale hawaiensis. Next base: position 7,126,995 of record LQNS02278187.1, read on the forward strand.
TGATACGGTGGCCATTGCCATCGTTCTTATGATGGCGATGGCAATACCATCGCTCCATCGGCATCGGAACAAAAAATCGGCAATTTCCGTCGGCGATGACCTACGATGAAATAACCGTCGGCGATGGCTATCGTAGGGCGTCACAATCGGCGATGGACCATCGCATTAACACATTTAAAAATGCAAACATCTCAGACCACAAACATCGAATGAAAGCAGCATCTCTTACAACCTCGGCCTGTGCGCGATTTTCAAACCAGTAATACTATTCCTAGCTGATAAAGGGTACGAAATGTAAGGCCCAGGGTACTATGGTTCTTCACTTGTCTGCTCTATCTTGCCCGAATAGTTCCTTGAACTAATTAGGGGCTTAAATTTTAATTGAGACTTCTATGCTTGATTTTGAATTACATCTATCTATTGATATCTCCTGTATTAGGTTTTTTAAATTCTGTACAAGTTTCAATAAAAAATTATTATTATTATTAATTGACATGTTAGATCTAGGAAATGTACTAAAATAAACTTTGTAACCTCTGTTTGTTTTAATATTAGTAAAAAATGAATGTTTCAAACTCTTAAGGCTGTTTTTCTGTAGTTGTAGCCTTATTTCATCGGCATCGGAAGTACAACCGATGACGATACCCATCGTATGCCATCGCCGATGGCATGTTCAGTCATTTCATCGGATCATTTTTTCCTCATAACACTATCGCCGATGGAGAAAATGGCCATCGCTGATGGAGAAAATGGCCATCGACGATTGTTTGATCCGATTTCGGTCGGACCATCGCTATCGCCGATGGAATTTTGCGATGTTCCATCGTAACATCGTAGTTTATCGTATAATTGCCGATAGCCATCGTTTCAGTCTCTGATAATTTTTGCAATATGACATCGGTCAGTGCTCCTGTTTGCCTGCTTCTTTCCAAAAAACACCTTTCTTGTGTCTTGAAGAACAGTTAACTTTATGATTTTTTAGGTGACTATGTCGACTGGAAAAGACATTATCGAGAATTTATCAGTTTTCCATCAGGCCCATTTGGGAGGAATGAGCAGTCTAGTATTGTCTGGTCTATGGCATGGCGTAACCGACCGAAGTAAAGCCTACCTTGTTTGACTTGACCCGAACTACAGAGAGAAGTTCTTGGTTTCGTCTCATGGAATCTCGTACCAGGTGCTACTCTTCACTGGATTTCTCTTCAGACGGCCAGAAACTCAATCTTGCAATATAAATTGAGTTTTTGGCCGTCTCAGGTGTAGTCGGTTTGCTAATAACACCTGGGACACGATTTAGTACGGGAAACAATTACATTTGTATGGAAATGCAGACCAGTCAAGCCTTGTGGGCTACGTATCACCCGAATTCACTAGCTATGCTAATCTATGACGGCCTAACATTCTTTTCTTTTGCATAAATTACTCGTGACCTGCTATGTAAAAACAAACCTTGTGTTTTTTTCCTTTCCCCGCAGGTTGTTTACGCAGAAAATGACGTGAGCCAGCACATGGGAAACGTTTTCAATGACAGCATGTTTGAGAGAATGGTCAACATGACAGGGGATTTTTCCAAGATGTGCGTAAATGCATTAACTTCTGAAGAATATTCAACTGTGCTTACGGAGAAGTTCGATGTCGCCTTCATTTCTCTCTTTTTCTCTGAATGCTTTTTGGGTCACATCTATGACATGAAGGTAAGCATTTGACTCCTCCTCCCTCAACTCTCTCAGGACCAGGGTACCTAGGGAATAAAAGTAACAAGAAAAAAAAAAAAAAAAACGTTCACATGATGTAAATACGTGAAATACCGTCGTCAGGTATACGAAATAACCGAATACTAGTAGGTTGTGTCCGTGTATATTACCAATTTTAATACTTGTGTTTGCCTTATAGCTTTCGGTGAGGGACTCATCAAATCATATTCTTTCAGTCAAGCATAGATATATGTGTAGTGACCTCTGTGAATATGCAGAAATGAAGAGCAATTATTTCATATAGACGAGATACACTAACAGCAGTCGAATAACATTTTTTTCAATGCGTTTTTATCACTTTCAGGTCCCGTTCGCTATTGTTACTCCTTCTGAAATGATTGGACCGTTCTCTGGCGTGAGAATTGGCAGTCCCGTCTTCCCTTCTTTCGACTCAAACGCGATGTTCAGTTTCCCCCACCCGTTGTCTTTTCTGCATCGACTTGTGTTAACCCTTGCTGACACTGCGATGCAAGCGACGATGGGCTATGTTGGCTATAGGTCAGTAATCATCCTGCTATGCCTTCGCAGATAATCTATAGAGATAATTCAAAGTATGCAGGCATGGAATTACTGGAGTCATGAAAATAGTGGATTCCGCACATTATTTGCATAGTTGCATAGTTAATTTTTAATTAACTTTTAACGCACAATTCTTTTGGTGTTTGCAGTGGCGCCTGCAAACTTCTAACTTGGTGCTTTTTTCTACGATACATTTTTTTTTCCAGAATAATTGTGCAATGCTAAGGCGCCTGGAACTTTGCTTGCCAAAGAGTCCGTGTTCTTTTAACCACTGAATCAAATTTTAGGCCATGGTTCTGCATCAGATACTATTGAGACTTCGAAAACTTAAATTTTGTTCCGTAAAATAGCGTTTTCGATCAACCTGGCACGACGTAATCGGCGTGATTTTAACACTGACAACATGATTTAAAGTGGTAAAAACCAAAGCTTTTCTCTACAGTACGGGCCAACTAAGTGAAACCTCGGGGTATTTATTTCTTCTCTTAATTGAACTTGCCTTAATAAATGGATTCTCCTTGGGGTGTAGGACGAGCATCAGGCCGTTGCGTTATATCAGGTTACTCGGAAAGTTCTTGCGTTTTGCACTTTGACAATTTAGTACAAAACAAGTAGTCTTGACGGCACACTAGGGTTCATAGTTCACGAAGTCTATCGTGAGTGTCGTAATGTTTAGCTCATTCGATTATTTCCGTTTGGTTTCGGGGGAGTTTCCGCAGTCACGTAAAATCTTTTGCCGACGACGTTTTTGGAAAATAATATTAACTTAGCTCTAGCACAGAGAGCAGGGATTGCCTGAGAGTTTCTTCTGCATTTATTTTATTTAAATGAACACTTCTTTTGCAGGGAACGACAGGCGCATTTTCTTGCATAGACTAAAACTATGTATAACCGAATACAAGATCGATTTTAGGAATTAAAAATACTTTATTGATCACGTCAGCATGGACTCAGAATGCCGAGAGAAGGGCGTCATTGGACCAGGAACCCCGTACCTGCCCAGCATATATGGCAACGCTTCACTCATGATCGCTAACAGGTAATTACCTCCGCCAAGGATGTTATGTTTTCTTCGGGTTTGTCTCTTTGTTTGTCTATATGTTTTCCTCTCTGTCTGTCATCAAGATAACACAAAAAGTTATGGACCAATTTTGACGAAATTTACAGGGATTGCAAGGTATATTAAGAGAAGCAGATGATTAACTTTTAGTTAAATTTCACTGATCCGTTTGTTTGTTTGTCTGCCTCACTTTTCTCAATGCTATAACTCAAAAAGTGATGGACGGATTTTTATGAAATTTACATGAGTTGTTAGGTCTAATATGAATAGTAAATGACCAAATTTTTGTAATACTCCTTTTGTTTGTTTGTTCTTTCGTTTGTCACTGTTTTTAATTTCATGCTTATTAGCAAAAAAACTAAAAAAAAAAATGAATGGATCTTCATGAAATTTATAGGAGTTGTTAGAAATGCTAAAAGGCATAAATGATCAAATTTTGGGGCAGACTGAGTTGTTCATTTGTATGTTTGACGCATGTTTGTCATAACTCTTGTTAGCAGCATTTCTCAAAAAGATAAGAACGGATCTTCAAAAAAATTACTGAAGCTGTCAACACTATTGAAGGGCACAAATGATTAGATTTTGGTGTTGATACAAAAAATATCATAGTCTCAGAACCAACTTCGAATTTTCGTAAACGTTGCCTAGCTTGGCGGAGGTATGATCTCTCAGAGTGTTCTAGTTTTATTGTGTTCTTCTCTTTTTCTTTACTTCTACTTATTGGATTATTTTAAAATCTAAACAAAAAACAAACTGACCAGCAAGGTCTCAATGAGTTCCCCAGCTAAAAATAACTGAGTCATGGCACAGGTTAACACGTAGCTTGATCATTTGAAGAAGACTGTGCTCATCTCGTTGCTTGACGTCATTTGGATCGAAACTTTGTGAAGAAATGGGTATGGAAGTGAGTTTCAGGGCTGGTTGTTGTGGTATCTCCTCACACGGCCTAAATTGTATTGAGATGGTGCACTATTTGATATTCTGAAGTTATGAAATTGATTTATATGGCTGTGAAGCTATATTCTTAACGTAGAGTTCGTTGTTTACTAATCTGATGTCACGCAAGGAGATGGACATGCAGAACCATCTGTGAATTGGATATCAGAAACGTTGTCGTTACAAGTCTCCTACATAATTAGTACTAAGAATTTATAGCTTAAAAAAGAAGAAAGTTTACTTTGAACATGAGGTACCAGCAATGAGGCACTACTGAGCGTAGGAGTACGAAAGGATCATAAAAAAATGGTAATGACAAGGAAATAATTGCATCAAATCATGGATTGCATAAAGAGTTCACCTCTTTCGATACATTATTGGAAATTATAAATTGAAAAAATAATATAAAACCTTACCAGTTATCTAAAGCGGGTATTAAATAAGACTAATGAAAATTTACGACACAATTAACCTCATTTTAGTCGGTTCATTTAGTAGTTCATGAAAGAATTGATTTTTCACGACAAAGTACGGTTTTTGAGTTATTGTATTAAAATCAAATTGGGTAAGCCTTGATAACATGAGGGACATGGAAACGCTTTTATTGGAATATAGATTCACATAATGAATGCTGTCGTTAAGAGAGTTAACACCACTATGTACAACCGCTCCATAGCCGCGTTTTCACAAACACTCGGTCTCTGTTTTACACGTGATAAAATATGCCAGCGCATATAATCAATTAGAGGTATTTTGCGGTGAAACGGATTGATACCAGGAAAACTACAGGTGCTGTTAAGTGTTTTCGATCCTCTACAGAGAGGCGATAGACATTATTTTCTCTATCGCTAGGACCCATGCAACGGCTCTCGATTAGGACCCTTGAAGACTAGAAGCAGCATTAAAGTGTGGTGTAGGTTGTACTTCTGATAACTACAGTAGCCATAGCGACAGTGCTAATAAGCGTCCAGTAGCTCAAACTAAGACATTCTCTGCCTCAGGGTTCATCAGTAGATGAGTCAAACCACATTTGTGGCCACCCAGAAGCTGAACTGCGATTTTAACTTCTGCGACGGCGAGACACTGCGCACTCCCTGGTGCACAGCTATAAATACTAGCAGGAACAACCAGTCCAGTAGACAGATCATTGCAGTGCCGACGACGACCCGCGTCGGTGCTCGCGGGTGTGTCACTGAATATCCCGCTAGAAGACCTGTCGACCCTAAAGGTCTAATATATACAGAGTGCTTGTGCCATAGACAGACGCATTGTGCCCCAATATAGGCATTGTATAGTGCTGTAGACAACCTGAACGTACTGTCAGTGATAACCTGTACTATAGACTATAAATATATGGAATACGAGTACCTCTGTGTATCACTGCCAGCAACTTTCGATCCTACGGTTGTTCGTGAAGATAGTGAAGAATCCTGAAGTATCCCCGATACGAGTGATAGGACATCACTATGATAAAGACATACCTACAGACTATTATAGAGAGTGTCTGCAAGCAGTTCTAACTGGGAACACTTGTATGATACGATAGACACTTATGCTGGTGAGGCTTGCCGAGCAGTGGCAACGCGAACCAGTGTACCTACGCCGTTTACTGGCCGGTTTGGAGCTTACAATAGCAAGACCCCAACACTAGATCCTGTACATATGGTGGCCAAGAGCTGTTACACTTCTGGGGCGACCCCAATTGTTAGTGGAAGAGCTATATTATGTTGGACTGGTTTCAAAACTTACTTCTAGCACCGATAATCTTTGTTCTTTCTCTCTGAAATGATGCAATCCAGACTGTTATTTGCAGCTTCAGATTAGCAGAACATCCACGACCGTACATGCCCAACATCCTGCTGGCGGGAGGCATCCACTGCAAACCTCCTCAGCCACTGGCTAAGGTACAGAATTTCCGGAAAGTTCTGCATCAATTGCATCATGTGTAGGTATACCTATTTGTTTACGTAAATCGATGTTGGCCGAAGCATTCTCTTGATGAAGAGGCGTTAGGTACAAAAACCAGAAAACAGATATAGTTTTTTTTGGAAACTATTACACTAGCATTTTTTCTAAATAACACCTATTCTTACTGAAAAAATTTTAAAAAATGTGTTATTCTTACAGAAAAACAACTTTCTCTCATGGAAAAACCGCGCTAGATATAATATCAGAAGAAGGATTTTTTCAATTTAGTTTGCTATCAATTAAAATATTTGCAATTGTAAACACTTTTGTCCACGAGAATAATTATTATAATCTGTACAGGATCTGGAGGACTGGGCCGCCTCATCTGGCAGCGCTGGTTTCATCTACTTCAGTCTGGGATCGGCAGTTCGTCCTAGCGATATGCCTCCAGAGTGAGTGTTACTTGTTTCCTGCACAATGCATATGTTCATCCTGGGTGAAAATAACTAGTGAGGTGTCAACTGTATAAAAGCTTATTTGGTAATTCAGAACCTGAACAATAAATGTGAAGGGAAAAATCCGTCATGAACTGTCAACTAAATTCCATAAGGTGAAACCGTGACAGCTAACTTGGCTCACTTAATTCTCAAGGAGCAGACCATGTCCAATTGTCTATGTACAATATTTGTTAACCCAAAGCCGACGGACCGACACCAGATAACTCATAGTATTAGCATTGTTTGCTGCGTAAAAGGAAAGGTGACGTACTCGGTGGTTCAAGATTAAGTTCAGTTTGTTGTGCAGCAACAAGATACACTGGGCCCAAACCCTTTTATTGAACATCGAATTAATTCCAGCTTGGCAGGCTATTCTTAAAAAAAAAAAACATTCAGTTAAAAGGTGTTAATGGTTACATCGATTTCAGGACACTAGCGTTGTTTTTGAAAGTGTTCAAGTCGCTGCCGCAGAAGGTGCTGTGGAAGTTTGACCTGCCAGACGTAGGGGAGCCGCTGCCGCCCAACGTGCGCCTGATCAAGTGGGCCCCGCAGCAAGACCTGCTCGGTATGTTTCTCCCTACACTCAGCTTTTTTCCATTTTCGTTATGTGAATATAATGCCTCATTAAATTATTGTATAACATATCACTTTTAATAGCGAGTTGAGTCACAATAATTTAACAAACACTGGATGGGTAAGTTCTTCTGTATAACAAGATGTTGGTTGACTGCCATCATCCATGGAACAACTTCTGTGCCGTGTTGTCCAAAGTCATCAAGTTTCTGGACGTAATTCAGATTCTGGTTTGCTGGCACCAAAGAATATTCATTTAGAAACACGCTGGGTTCTAGAAATGTTGCTTAGCAAACGTCAGACAGTTTCGGTATAGTATGTGGTGAGTTTAAAATATGTATTTCGGTTGGTCAGGATTAATTTAGGTAGAACAGGTGCCTAGCCAGACTTTTAGGTACACATACTATAGCTAGCTGAATCTCTAGCAGGCCACATATTTACTATACCGGCAACCTTCAGACTCGTTTGACAGTGACAGAGTGGATAGAAAACTTGGCTTACAGCCTCGAGGTCTAGGGTTCATATCCTTGCCAGGGAGGAGAGTCTTTTGATGCTCTGTTCTGCAGCATCGGGGTTTCTGAGTGTCGAAGCCCACTGCGCGGGCGCTGGTTGCGAATTTTTTTCCTGAACCTTTCAGCAAGTACAGTCTCAAGGCAGCCAATGGCGTGGCAGGTCACAGGCCACAGTGGGAGGGGCGAAGGGTGATGCTCAGTGATGGTGTTGCACTC
>LQNS02278187.1:7139608-7150899 GCA_001587735.2 Parhyale hawaiensis
ATCTGGGGCGCTGGATCTTGCTTGGTGCGTATCTGGGGCGCTGGATCTTGCTTGGTGCGTATCTGGGGCGCTGGATCTTGCTTGGTGCGTATCTGGGGCGCTGGATCTTGCTTGGTGCGTGTGTCCAGCTACTAACGTAATTTGGAAACTTCATGTAGCGGCAATATTCATTCAAGAATTTACCGGCGCCATACACAGAACGGCTTTTAAAATTGAATTCTTATTTTTAGTAGTTTGATTCGTTCTATAAGTGATAACTCTGAAGACACGTGACCTATCAGAAGCGTGTTGCTATACTTTCTTTTATTCTATAAATAGCAACAAACGTAACTATAGCCAGCAGGATTGTGAGCAAAGTTGGGTTAAATAATTTGTTTTAGATGGATTTTTCGTTGAAGTACCAAATTTTATGTTGCAAACCATATAAGTTCTACTTCTAGCAATATACGATTTTTTTATAGTGCCCGAGTGGGCACTCGACACTTGAGTGCTACTAATCACCTCCCATTACCTCCCGCAGGTACCAACTGTACAACACGGACGTGTGGCTCGCTGTCGCAGCGATCCTCCTGCTGGTGCTGTGGATTGAGTACAAAATACTGAGAGCAGTTTACAGACGCTGCTGTGGCAGCAAGCCCAAAGTGAACGCTAAGAAAAAGAAACAGTGAAACAATCGCAACGTGCGATCTCTAATATAAATACTGTAGCAATAAACCAGGCAAAAAGCAATAAATTGTAGAACGGGTGATGGGCGGTATACTTCTTTGTCCTGCTACTATATAACGAGAATGTAGACATGCTACAACATACCTGGATCACCGGGTACAAACAAAAGTTTATGCTCCAGCTGTTTTTCTGTCTGTAGGTATGCAGGAAAATTTTTTAGATGTTCGTAAAACGTGGGAATAAATTTAATTTTTTTTCGCATGGTTGGGATCGCGATTGATCGGAGTTTCGTAGACATGCAAGTGATTCTACTGCAAACATTCACTTGGTTGAAGAACTTTCCATTACATGAACATCATTGCTTTCTACCCACTGCAACTTTTGATCAGCTGCATTTAATTTGATAAAATATTGGAACATAGCAAGATGTGGAAAGAGAAGCGCAGGTAGAAAATTCTACCCATCATGCGGCGACGCGGAAAGAGCTATCTATCTTCTGAACTACGTGCACTACCCAGTCAGAAGCAATGGTTGTGATTATAGTAGAACGTAGTGGTGTTTGAGAGGTTATGGTCGATTATAGATGATAGAGCAATATGGTAGATATGTCGATCATAACATAACGTTCAATTTAGTATGTGTAGGGCGATATTGGTGGAGGCGATATGGTTGTTTAAGGTTGGTTAGGAAACGAAGGTCGATGGTAGTACATGGATGTTTGACGACTATAATGGTAGAAGGTAGTACATGGATGGTTGAAGACTATAATGGTAGAGCATATGCTCGAGCATAGCTATGGTAGATTATCAACGGATTTCCCTTCGTACGATCATGAGGAGAATTCCTCCCATTATTTGGGGAAGAATATGTATGGATTGCCATGGATTATAATAGTATGGCTAGAATTCCCAACATAATCGACCAAAATAATATTGTATGACTATAAGTTTGAATGCGAAACACCTAAATGATTCATATTATAGTGAAAAAATTGGGCACAATTTCAGTTTTTTCTTTCCTGTCGAATTGCAAAAATGGCAGTGTATGTATGGACGCTAACCGCCTAAACATTATTTTTTATCTATTGTTTCCCATTTTTTACGCTTAACCACATTAGCGTATCCCTTGCTACATAGTATTGCCATCTTTGATGAAATATTGAAATCTATTTTTACGTTCATTCAGTTTTTATCTGTAAAGCTTTATCAAGAAATTATTCATATGAGCTTTACGTAAAAGGATGTCAAGTTTCATGCTATATTTAGCATTACGTACCCTGAACACGGGTACGGCCAAAATTCATCAATCGGTTTGTTACTTCCTCCAAACTGAGTAGTTTAGCTCTATGCCGGCTTACAGTTAAAGAAGTTACGCATAAACGTGCGTTAACTGCACAGGCTGGTTCAAGCTCCTGCTCCAGTATAGTTCTGAGGCTTAGAGCCTTTGACCATTCTGAGTTGCAGGCCTAACATGCACGTATGAATTAATTAATTAAACTTTCTTCTATTAGAAACATATCATCAGCAAACAAAGCAGGCATCCAGTGTGAAAAGATGAAAAAGTTTATCTTGGTAGAATATAGTTGTATCATTCGCTGAACACAGTTGATTTTGGCCGTGAATGGTGTTTCTTACGGTTCACTAAGGTAGATCATTGTTGTGCAGCTAAAACCTTAATGGTTGTAATTGTGTATGTATGGTTGGGAATTATAGTTGGCAATATGGTCGAAGGCTGTGACATATCACTACCATAATACACCCCATAAAGGTTGAATATAGAGGATAATTCGATAATAAACAACCAAAAATCTCGACCATAGTCATAGTTGTTCTACTATAATCACAACCATTATTTCCGACTGAGTATTAAACTTCTCTTTGTTTAATTTATTATTATTGGGGAGAGGGGATTGTGCAACTAAGCGCCCCACTTAAGTACAATTTTTTAAGGAATTGTATTTAAATCGCGCAGTAGCAACATGGGCATGATTACCACTTATCATCAGCGAAACATTTCGATCATTAATAGATTAAAACAGAAAAGCAGCACTGGGTTCCGACATTCCGTGCCAGCAGTTAAACAAAGTCAGTTCTGAAAGAAACTACACATTCACGGTAAAGGCGCTGTATATCAGCCAAATGGCACTGTCGTGTGAAAAATTTTGTTTTGTTGATACACAATTTACAGAACCAGAAGCTCCAACAATGAACGTTGTGTATTCATATATCAGTTTCTCTGTTTATTTATCTGTCCATTATGTATCACGCTCGAAGTATTTACGTGGACTACCAATCTATTCGTATCACTGATGCACCTAAGAACAAATACTGTTGTCGGTTCAAAAGTTAATATTTATTTTGCCATAAGTTTTGTCATCTCAAGGAGACGATTAAACTTAATGCTTCTTCAAAGTGGAATTACGTCTAAAACCGAATATGAAAAATTATTTTAACTTATTTATCAAGGCTTGTGTGGGGCAGTTTTCAGTAGCACCAGCACAACGTATGAAGAATGGAAAATGATTAAAAGTTTCCACTACGAGAGTCGGTCCAAAAGTAGTGCTACCTATTTTTTATTTGACTAACGGCATCCGAGGAGACTGCAAATTGCATCGCTATGATGACTGAACTCGTACGCTTAGGACCTGAAAGCTTCTTCTCTCTGTTCCAGATATTCATACAGGGTGGGGCACTCTAAGAAAGCATTCCCTGTCATGGACGTGCTTCAGAACCAGAGATGTGTTATTGAATTTCTCCATGCAAAAAAAAAAAAAAAATTGAACCAAGCAACATTCACCGACGCCTAGGGATCGATGCAGTTAAGATCAACACAGTTAGGAGATGGGTTGGTCGATTCCAGAGTGGCGACAGAAATGCGAGTGACATAGCGTGCTCCTAACGCCCAAGCACATCCACCATCCCGAAAAGTTTAGTGCGCCTTAATCAACTTAACGACACCAATCGGCGGCCAACGGTGAATGAAATGCGTGTACAATTGGATGCGGGTATCAAGTCTGACCGTCACGTTGAAATATCGACCAAGCTGAAGGCTAGAATTGCCCATGTAAAGCCAGAGAAAAGAGAATTTTTTTTTTTTTTGCAACACGACACGCTCGGCAACACATAACTTGGAAGACCACGGAATGTGACAAATTTCGGTTGGACAGTGCTGTCTCGCCCTCCGTATAGTCGCGACCTGGCACCGTCTGACTTCCACTTGTTCAAACCTCTGAAGAACGCCTTACATGGGCAGCGTGTGCTCGACAGCAGCGCCGTAATCGCACCTCGGTAGGCGCTGACTTATACGGCCGAGGCATCAAGGCTCTCATTCATCGCTGGCAAAAGTGCATTTAGAACGGTGCTGACCGCATTAAAAAATAAATTGTGGAGCCCCAAAAGTCTTTCGTTTGAAGGTTCCGCTTATATCTTTGTAGCTCTCCATTTTTTTAGTAAAAAATAGGAGATATTACTTTTGGAATGATCCTGTCAGAATAAGAGGTAAGGGACGCGTACCTAATTTAGCTAGGGTAAATAATATTGACATGTATGTAATACATTTGCAAATTTTGAAAGTGAAAAGTGTTATATGCACACTGGTTGACATTTTCTTCAAGAGTGAGAGACAGTCACGTTTTTCGAGCAACTTTTTGGCACTCCGCATGCAGCTATAGGGACTCTTCAAAGTGCTACAGTTTCAGCTTGGTGAACTGATTGAATTCAGTCGCCTCATGTATTGATATGGAAATGCTTTCCAGAGATAAGCTTCACAGATAAAAGTTCTCCTTTACCAGTGCCCGTGTAGATGGAGCACACTTGAAGATGGTCTCCAAAAAAGCTGTCTCTCCTCCTTCCCAAGAGCACCATGTGCTGAGTGAAAAACGTATAGGGCTTGATACTTTATACTTTTAATTCTGAGCTAATTCTTTGCCATTGAGGCAGTTTTAGCAACGGACTGGCATGATCGCGTTTGGTAAATTTTTCATTGAGAATGACTTTCACCGAAAAGTTCTGGGTCTTTTGTAAATCTGATAAAAGATATTAGGAGGCTTTTTTATGATTTTCAAATGTTGAGGTGAAACTTTAGCTATTTATTTATCCACGCTCCATGTGTCTTGATAACATCGAAAATAGTTATTGAATTTGAAAGAGAATGGACATAACTGGTTGTAGAGTTGTGCAATGCCAAATTTAATACATTGCTTCCTATCTATGCAGGTATAGACATTTTTTTTACTGTACCATACTTTTAACTACTGCAAACAGCATTATATTAAACGACTTACACAATTACATTTTACCTCAAATTTTAGGAGGGACAGCTGCTCCCTGTCCCGCAACTCTCCAGCCGCAAGCTACAGCACTGCAGATGTATTTATAAAACAAAGAACATTATTCAATGCAAGAACATTATTTTAATCTACAACAGAGACATTGAATTGTAAAGTGCCAGCAAGTTACATACTAAGGAAATCACTATCATCTATTGCTACACACAAGCTGGGTCCGTTTTGTTAGTAACCTTGGAATCTGCCTTCCCAACAACACCGTCTAACTCCAATAGACAACGATTGATACGGGCACCATTCGGCTGCACACTGTCAGTGTATTGCCGGCAGTGTGGGGAAGTATATGTTGCATCGTGTCGATATCTGGCCAACTGCATAAAAATATTTCTCACACTGTGCACTGTGTTTGAGGAGTCAATCTCTAGATGGCTAGTGGAAAATGGAGATGGTTGATTTGGTGGTGAATAGAAACGCGCATTGTCCAGTATTCGCAAAGTTAATGTGGTTAATTAGAGTACCTGAGTAGAAAATTTATCTATCCCAAAATATATTTTATGTTGGTTACCGCAGTGACACTTGCATTGCGGTGGGATATCCAAATCATAGTCGGTATATAGGATATAAAGTAAATAGAAATATACTTATAAATAGAATATAATATTATAGTACAAGTGACCTATAAATTGCATTAACTGGATTTTATCCGTATAAAGACTTTCATTGATATCAATTACAACTAAATAAATAAATTGAAACCAATATCTACTTAGGTTTGGATATCTACTTAGTACTTCACTGAATAAAGCACGTACTGACGTTGTCAGCGTTCTCATGCAATAGGTTTATCATACATCTTGAGTACTTGTTTCGCCTTAATTGTATTTGTCGAGAGAAAAATAGTATCGTCTGATGAAAAGTAAAAATGGATGAATTGCTTATGGTGCTCCGTCAACAGATTGAAATATACTGCTAATGAAAAGCGAAGAGAATATCACGATAACACCGAATTTGGTAGTTTACACTTCGTTGTTCTCAAATTCAGATGCTACATTAGGATAAATATTAATTGCATCCTCGACTGCGAGCTGAAATTGAAGCCCGCTGCAGACGATAGTCTTTTGTCCTGTGCTTTCACTCCACCGCGTTCGAATATTTCGTACTGTCCTTGCAAACACGACTGCGTGTTTACCAAAAGTTTCGATAAAATGTTTACCGTCGTGTTCTCTGGCTTAGCCCGTGTCAGTAGTGCAATGTCTTGTGTATATTCAATTTTTTAGCGAATATTTCCTCAGAGAGCAGTGCTCTTTTCCCTTGTTTACTCAGGCACGACTACGCATTCGAACGCTGTGAAATGAAAACACAGGACAAAAGACTATCGTCTGCAGTGGGCTTGAGTCTTCGTGGTTTAGCATGGCCGAAATTCCAATCAGAAACCTCGGTATTGTCATTTTTGAAATGCAGGTGCAAGAAGCAGAGCGGTTTCGTTGGGCCTGCAGAAATCTCCATTTTATGGAGCAAGGTTGAGATTTTGGTAGTCTCAAGGCTAAGCGAATATGAGTCATTGTTTGAAACTCAAATTTCCCGGTCGAAGCAAGACACCTGCCGGCAGTCCCGGGCCGGTCAGACCTCGAGTGCTTAAAATTTTGGCGCCCTATAAATGTACTACGCTGGAACATGAAAATTTTGGCGCCCTATAAATGTACTACGCTGGAACATGAAAATTTTGGCGCCCTATAAATGTACGGCGCTGGAACATGAAAATTTTGGCGCCCTATAAATGTACTACGCTGGAACATGAAAATTTTGGCGCCCTATAAATGTACGGCGCTGGAACATGAAAATTTTGGCGCCCTATAAATGTACGGCGCTGGAACATGAAAATTTTGGCGCCCTATAAATGTACGGCGCTGGAACATGAAAATCCATAATAGCAAACAGTTATCTGAACTGAGGATTAGTACACGCTTCAATATATTTACACGTCTTTACAGAAACAATGCCCCGTGTTTGTACTTACATCGTACTTATCATCTGTATAGTGCAAGTTTTTGTTGCTGCGCAAGTAGCAAATGATGAAAAACCGAAAGTAGACCAGAGCAGTCCAGCTCCAAGCTCGGCTTCCTCTGCTAGCAAGATTCTCATCGTTGCACCTGTAGGGTCGAAGAGCCACAAGCAGTACTACTATGGAATGATTGAAGCGCTGGGGAAAGCAGGTTACGAGGTATGAACTAACTAATTGTATTGATGTAATATGCGAGAAGTAATCAATACACACTGATCATGTTGCAAAGCAGTTCAATATATAAAATTATTTAGTGAATTTTGCATGGAAAATAATCTAAACGAGCTTTATTAAACATCATGTGCGCTTGTGATATTTTTGGTAAAGGTTCAACCAAACTCTTTGGCAGCTGACACAATTAGTTGCTGAAAATTGTTCCTCTACTGATCGATAAGCGTTATTTTATACCTGACCATATTTCCGCTGTTTTCCACTTTCTGCCATAGATGACTCATAAAATTTGATAACAGATGCATATATACATATATATTTTACATATATTGATAGAGAAAACTGTTCTGAGAATGGGCATCCAAGTTAAACTGTTTGAGACTGATATTTCTTGTGTTTTCTCTTATTTCTTGACGGCGAGATATGGGCTAAGCGTAGAGTTGAGTAAATAGAGTCACCCAGCCTACATTCTACGTTACAGTGAGTGCCGCCCCCCTGGGAATCAACATAAGTTACGGCAGCATTAGTTAGTTCCTTGAGACCGCTTCGTTTCTACTGCTTTTAGGAATTTTTGTTTCCTGCTTTGCACCCTATTCTCATTGTATGAAGTACCCATGCATAATTCCTAGTTTTACTTGGCGTACTAAAGATGCTCCACACTCTTTCTCCCTCTCTTTCAATGACTGTGCAGTTTCAGAGGACGGAAGTATAGGACTAATGATAATAATAATTTTTTTCTCACTGCCTCAGGTCACTGTGTTAACACCATACAAGCCATCACGCCCATTAAAGAACGTGCGAGAGGTACTGTAACTACGTTAATTTCTCCCTGAAACACCGAATAACCTTTTTCTTTGCGCTTCATGTTATGATATTTCTACGAGACTCATTATTTTGGCCCATCGGTTAAAGTTAAAAAAGTATGGCACTTACTCAATATATAGTGCCTGCGCATTTAGATTAGTCTAGTAATTTAAATTAGTTATTAGTCAACAAGTTCGAGAATAAACTCTCGACGTATTTCAGCTGATAAACAAGACACGGATGCTGCCAGCAAATTATGAAAAATTGATCAAGTAAAGTAAATTCCTGATACAATTATTCTTAGCCTTTGCTGATGAAACATTTCTTATTAATAATATTTCTTGAGCAGTCAGCTAATTTACGCCGTTAATAGTCACTGATTGGCTCGACGAAGGTGAATTGAGCAAAAACTTATCAGTTTCATCTTGTCCGGAACAATAGTCGTGAGAATTGGCTCCTTCATTGCCAATGAATCAAGATCCAGGTGTTTATCACAAATTGATGGCTCTATATGGAAGGCAGTCAAACCTCTATTCTTATTTGCAAAATGGAGATTTTTGCTTTCTCAGTGATAATCAGGCTGCGACTAAGCTCCGTGGCACATTCCCAAGAGGTGAAACCGACGCTTCTATCAAATGTTCCGGATAAGTGAATGCTAATGAGCTTAACTTTGCCCGGGCCTTGTTGGCAGACGAAGTTTGCGGTTTATAACTTCCTTGCTTTAAGAACTCCTTTATAAAGAGTCCATCCATCCTCTCATTACAAGAGTAGCTATCTGCTCGAAACTGTATGATCCAAACAGTACCATTCAGTCGAGAACGTATTAAGAACGACGTCTGGGTGACATCAGTGCTGACTTCTAGTTAAGTGAAGAGGTTGCTGTTAAACTTTGAGTTTCTCTCTTTCGAACTCCTATAGGAACAAAGAATTCGTGCCTGGTTTCAATTTGTCTTTTACATATTTTCAGTTAGAAAACTAGAGTCTTGCATGAAATTAGAACTATGCAAAGCACTTCCATATCGTCGGTATGTAGCACTGTCTCGCTATTTATTGATATAACGTATGTACTCTCTATAGGTGGTACCGTACGCGTCATACGTAAATGATGCGTTCGCGTATAAATAGTTTGCGTGTTATAAAGTTTAATATCGCATTTCATTGCAAGTTTCATAAAGGGCCAAGAACTTACATTTGAAGTTCCTGTGCAGACAACTGCAAATTGGGTTCATTGTGTGTTACATTGTAAGGTACAACAACTTTTTTTCAGTTTCGGGAGTTTCTCAGTACTTTGAATCTCTTTTTGTGACCGTTAAAAGAAAGAATTAAGGCGGGGGCACACCCACGCAAAAGTTGCACAGCCACACAATTCCACGTCCGATTACATTGCAGTGGATAAGGCTTCGGCTTGCATACCGCTACACCACTAAAATGAATACCTAAAATATAAGTCGTTTCTGGGAGCTTGTGAACTGAATCAAGCGGCAGCAATCAAACTTTGAGTTTACCTCCTACTCTTAACTTAGTTTAAAGTTGCAATGACGTAAGGTTTAAGCGTGATAGGCATTCATACACCGTAAGCTGTAGCCAACCAAAGTAACGTGATCGTCAAAGTGAAAAGTTGAGTGACTGGAGAACATTTGCTTCAGTGTGCAGCTGCTGTAAGGAATTGCGGCTTAACTGGAACGTATGGAACACGACCAGGTGTACCCACGCGCGGCAGGTCGGCACGTACAGGAAGCAAATTTGATCGACCTAACTGGCTTGAATAAATGTTTGTTCATCGCAAACTTTGGGTCGCTGGAATTAACTATTCGTCTCGCATTAGGAAATTGAAGTAACTTAGTTGCACGTACATATGAATTTCATCGACGGTGTATTAGTTGATACGCTATTATGAGATCGACTTAGCCCTAAGCCATCTATGATTCAGATTTTCGATCGTGGCACCGCGTTCCACAACCTTCAGTTAGCCTTACATAAGGAGCAACTAAACTGTCAGTTTTTCATTAAAATAACATTTCTTGAAACGTTCTTTAAGAAAAATGCTGGTTATTAGAGAGTCAAATTGTGTGTCACAACATCGACCTCGCTTCAGGAAATGCATGTTTCACGCCAAGCGACGTCTATTGTAGCCAATGCATCGTCATGCTGTATATTTTGTCCTGATTGACATGGAGTTTATTTTCCGTTTTGAACTTTCAGATCGTCTTTGAGCGCAATGATGTCTCTCTGCACTTGAGCAACACCGTCAGCGGCGGAAAGTTCGGACCTATTAGGCAGATGTTGTACGAAGGCCCGCAGATGTGCGCCGACGCTCTGGCCTTCCAAGAATTTAATGACGTCTTCGACGAAAATTTCGACCTGGCTTACGTCTCCATGTTCTTCGGTGAATGTTTCCTGGGTCACATAGCATCTCGTGGTGTAAGTCCTTGCAACGATTGCTTGACCAAAGGGTGATTAAAAATACTGTATTTGACGAGCCCAGTCTGCATTTGTTCAGTAAATCTTTGGTCACATTAGAACTCAAGGTGTTGCAGATAATTTTCAGGGAATTCGTTGTACAACACTTGGTTTGTGCATGGGATTGTGCGGGCAGTGATAGTCAAAATGATGCTGTTATTGACTCTCATTGATGCCGGGCTTACGCCATCGTCTTCTGTTCCCCGTACGCTTTACAAAGCTGCCAATATGCAAGTGCTTCTTTGTGAACATAAGAATACTGCACAACTTCCTAAGTTTTCATTCACTGCAAGTTTTAAAAGATACCCGAAACTCTCCTATTCACATAATAGCTGCCTAACAGCTTAGTAACTTTTGGGGGCACACAGTTTATGTTTGCAAGGAACAAGGAGGCATCACCAGGCTACACGAATAGCTGGAAGCACGTGAATGGTGGGAAGGGATGGCTGAGATTTGGGAGCCTGTAATTGGTGGGAAGAGATGGCTGTGAGTCTGTGATTGGTGGGAAAGAATGATTGGGAGTCTGTGATTGGTGGGGAGAGACCAGCTTTAAAAAAAAATCCCTGACCAGTACGGCGAAAAGCGACTACGTTCACTCCTTCCATCAAACCTTCTTGATAAGACAAAACATTTGAAGACTTTTTAGGGCCTACGGGCAACAGAAGACTGGTGAGTGAACGTGCCTTAAAAAAGTAAACCATTTCGTACAGGCGACGTTTTGTCTACATTCCAGATTCCATTCGTGTTCGTCAACGTGGTGGGAATGCTCGGCCCCTTCACAGGCGCTCGCATGGGCAACCCGAGCTTTTCTTCCATCGACTCCGACCCGATGCTTCCGTTCTC
>LQNS02278187.1:7156457-7176980 GCA_001587735.2 Parhyale hawaiensis
GCCAACTGCCCTCTTTAAAGGTCCGGATAAGCCAATTCCCGTGGACTTGTCTCAACTAGTGGCAAGTATATCGATGGCGCTTCGCATTCATTAAATGAGAGTATAAAGCAACATTAAGGTATGAAGCAAATTGCCCATAGAATCCTGCTCAGTGAGATGCATTTCCTTCTACGTCAGTGCTGCTGTGGCATTGGACACGGGCGAGACTAGTCTCTTTATCAGAGAAGTAGTCGCTGTGTTGCAGAGCACAGCTGATAACGATGCCCAGAGATATATGCTACAGGAGAGAATCTGAGCGGCATCTGCAGTCTAACTGCAGAAGTGCCGTGAAATGCATCTGCAAAAATCAATGCGTTTACTTTCGAAACTTATCCATTGACTGGCCACCGCCTACTCGTATGAAAAATGAGGTCAAATATTTCGTTATTGGCTTAATTCAACAATCATGGGGTGATATTTGATGAGTGTCGATAACGAGATTGTAATCTGGTTACTGCTATGGCTACTTCAGAATTTGAAAAACCCGTCTTCCGTACATCGGAGGTTGAGTAATGCACTCAATTTTCGTGCGCCGTTGCTTTTACTATCCAATCAAATTGGGCCAACAATAGCGAACCAAGAATCCGACTTTCAAATACTTTGTGTGGCGATATGGATAAGAGCAAAACTGACATTCACTGTATAGAGAAGATGGCGCGCACACCGGTACGTGCAAATTTCCAAGTTACAGATGAACCAAGGCGATGTCACTTTTGATATTTTCTATCTAGAAAGAGCAACCGACTGCATTCGTCCTTTTCGCGTGACTGCAATATCTAGCCGCTAGAGAATGAAATACATAGCTGAAGACTGCACCTAGCTACATCAGGACTTCTCCTCTGTCATTATTGCACGAACTGAATAAGTAAAATTCATTAAACCTGCAACTAAGCACGTGTGTAAAACATTGGGTAGGCATGAGATGCATCTAAGTTCGCGAATTAACACATCCTGTCGATGCTGCTTAGTTATTGGACTGCATTGATAATTGCTGCATCACTGAAAATATTTTTACTTTCCGCTCCGAGTTTAAATTCAGCGCCGTAGTTAAGTCTGTACGCATATATATAGCAGCATATAGCGACACACTACAAATGGCCGCAAGAAGCCGATTAGGCTCGGGAACCGTCGAAGAAACAAGAGACGTAACAAATTTGGCGCATGATAAAACCTGACATTGGGTACAACAAGCTAATGGCCCCACCGACGCAACCCATATCGCGCGACACACTATCGCTCACAGGCGCCACAGCTCCCTCAAAAATCGCACTGCATTGCAATGCTTGGCTGTTTTAACGGGCCCCAGCCTTAGCTGCTGCAAACGTCAGCATAAAGTGGGCACGATTAGCATGGTAATGAGTAGCTTTGGTTCCTTGCTTCACCGTAGTTGCCGAAAAGTTCAAACCGTGGACTTGGCGACTCTAATATGAGCATCATTATTGCATATAGTTACCTCCGCCAAGGAGGTTATGTTTTTGTCAGGTTTATCTGTCTGTCCGTTTGTCTGTCTTTCTGTCTGTCATCAAGATAACTCAAAACGTATGGACGGATTTTGACGAAATTCACAGGGATTGTTAGGAATGTTAGGGATAACAGTGATTAACTTTTGGTGAAGATCCGTCCATCAGTTTGTATGTAAATCTGCCTCATATTTCTCAATGCTATAACTAAAAAAGTTATGGACGGATTTTTGTGAAATTTGCATGAGTTATTAGGTATATCACGAAAAGCAAAAGATCAAATTTTTATAATGATTCGTTAGTTCGTTCGTTCATTAGAATGTCACTGTTTTTAATTTATGCTCGTTAGCACGATAACTCAAAAACAATCAATGGATCTTTATGAAAGTTGAAAGAGTTGTTAGTAATGTCAAAAGGCATAAATGATCAAATTTTGGTGCAGATCGGTTGGTTCGCTTGTATCTATGACCGATGCTTGTCATAATATTTGTTAGCAGCATAACTCAGAAACTTATGAACGGATCTTCAAAATATTAGTGAAGTTGTTAACACTTTTGAGGAGCACAAATAGTTAGATTTTGGTGTTGATACAAAGAAAATCATGGTCTCAGCGCAAATTTTAATTTTCCGTAACCGTTGCCTTACTTGGCTTAGGTATGCGCTCTCAGAGTGCTCTAGCTTAGTACTGCTATGCCTTAAAACGACTCCGATATTAACAGTGGTTATAATAGTAACGTGTCTAACTTTCACTTCTATAAGAATGCTGAGATATTACTTGATCACTACTGGAGAAGCTCTTGGAGTTTATAGGAAGAGAAATAAAGCATTTCTTTGGAGAATAGAATTGTTAACATCATGTGACGCTGCCATTTGAAGCGGAAGCAGGAAATTGGTTGGCTAATTTGACCAGTAAGGAAAGACGTAAAATTTACAGAAATCCGTTGTAAAAGCTAATGTCAACCAGACTGCGCTCCCCAACAAGGAAACCCACATTAATGATTTCGTTTTGCAGAAAAATGCCATGCAACTGGCACTAAGGGACTGCATGGCTGCAGTCAATCTCAGTTTGTCAGAGCTATAGTGCCAGAGACGGTAGGCTCTAATGCGACAACACGCGACCCATCTACAATCCTAATTTCTTATTTTGGTCAACACGGATGTAATAGCGAGTGAACGCTAAATGTTTACTCAGTGAGCGAAGTACATACGGCAAAAACTCACCTGTTAGGTAAGTAGACTCGAACTTCCACTCTCCTCGTCTGAGGACCAATAGCTAACCAACATCCTGGCACCGTTGATATAATAAAAGGATTACATGCCATCCTTCGCTGCCCAAGAAAATTTAAGTATTTACTATAACTAGGTGTTTTTAGTAATCATAGTAATGAATGAAGCTTTCTTTCAGTCAGCAGCTCACAACACACTATTGGAATTAGCAGCTGCTGACATTACGCATCATAGATGGGGAACTTCAATATTAAATTTAACAAGCTTTATGTTTATTTTGCTCGTGTTTATTAAAAACTAACATAACCTATAAATTCTATTCAAGAAAACGATGAAGAATGCGGTAATTTTGCTTTTGCTGTGCATCAGCATTGCATCCTATGCAAGGGCAGACTCATTAAGCAATGAAAATGTAAAAGTCCAGAAGCAAAATGCAGATGCCTTGAGTTCTTCAACGCCATCTGCCGGCCGAGTTCTCTTCGTTGCTCCCATTGGATCTAAAAGTCACAAGAACTTTTTTTACGGCATCATCGAGGCGCTGTCCAACGCAGGGTACGAGGTAAGCTGCAATTTGCGTTCCTTAGATACCTTAGAAAAGCAGTTCTAATTTTAGCATATTGTATGCAGTTACCTCTCAATGTGCTTGATGACGAACTGCAGAATCAGGGTGTGCAAGGGGGTTTATCAGGACTGGAAAAACCCAAAGGGTAAAACCGACAAAAACTATTGTCAAAAACACTGGTAAAACCTTGGTAAAACTTCAGGCCTGGTAAATGCCTAAGATCCCACGGTAAACCTTCTAGTACTACTGATAAAGCCAAAATGATTAGTAATCTCGGCCTGTGACCTCATCTGGCCTGATTTTTAGACTAACTTCCGGTATAATTAATTCGTGAAATAAATATAACTCCGAAGATTAGTTCCTTGAGGGCCAAATGTGTTAATATTCGCAATTCCTTCATTTTCATAATTGCAACTATAACTGATTTCTATTTGAAATTCCAATTAAAATGAAAAGATATGCAACAAAAGGAAAGCCAATTGCTTGGCAACATGTTAACAGGACTAAGTAGCTATGTTTTAACCGCTTTTTAAAAGCTTTTTTATTTACATTCCGATTGCAACGAAATTTACACCCAGCATGTAGCTATAATAATTTAAAAATGTTCCCATTTTTTCTTCGTTTTTCTCTTATTGTCGAATTTCAGGGTAAACTTGCATTTTCCTATTGTTTATTGAGCTCACATATGGTTAAGATTAATGTAGTACCATGCAAATAATTGTATTTGTAAAATAAACACAAATCACTTAATCGTTGTTAATATTTTACTCCTAAATCCTAGTATGAGCAGCGCATGGCTCAGTGATTATTTGTTTACATTTGCTGCACAACAGTGTCTACGGTATTATTTGGTTGGATGATAATTATTGTGTGTAGCTATATCAATAGAAGATACTGGCCCCCACGGAGCATATCACAGGACTGGAGGCCTATGACTAGCAGCCAAGTTCCGATAAATTCTAAGTCTCCTACTAAAGCCATAAAAATACAGAAAATTTCCTTCTGTATGAAGGAGCTGTTCCGTGAGGTGGACTGTTGATCGAGATATGTAGCTAATCTCGTACGCAGGGCACCTTCAGTCTCTCATGTGTAAGCCATGAAAGGGGCCGTCCACTCGAGTGTCTTTCTCTATTCTTAGCGCCGTTTTCCAGCCAGAAGTAGTGCACTGTGCCAACTTATACTACATGGTGGAGATGAGCCTATATCGAGATAGGATATTCCTAATTGTGCCTCCTAGCCAACTAGCATCACTGTGCAGATCGTCCTTTGGCGGAAATAATAATTCACTTGATGAAAGCCGTCATATTATGAGATATAAATACATAATTTCAAACTTACATGTTTGTACTGTAAATCATGCTGTATAGCACAGTCATATCTACTGGATGATATTGTATGTAATAGTATTTAGGCAATCAGGTGAAATAGTGTTAAGTCACGTAGATCTTTCCTCGGGTAGCAATAACTGTATTTTCCATTTACCTTACTTTAATTGAACAAGCTGTAATATTAGCAGAAACAGAATTATATTTTATTTTGCTTCTCGCGCGAGGGTGATCGTTAGGTAGCACTATTGCGGAGCCAGTTCAGTTAACTCGTTTGGTATGTGATGGCACTGAGCCATATAGATTAGGTTGTGAATTTATAGCTGTAATATTGCTAAGAAATGAATGTAGATGAAATTTTTACTGTAAGCTGTAATATAAAAATCCAAGAGCACCTCCCGCCTGTGGAGAAATAGATATTAAATAAATAAGTAATACCTTTAAACAGCTCTACAGATTTAAGTGTACTGCAGAAGTACTTATGTTATGATAAAATTTCATGTAAATTTAATTTGAAATGTAAGTATTCTGTAAAATATTGCTCTCGTATAGTTTTCTGCTGCGTAAAGAGATTTAGCATTTTCAAACATTTTTTCTTCGAGAATCTAGTACGCAAACCTAGATTTCATTTCGCAACACTATATGTAACCTTAATTCGAATTGGACGATCGTATCTCGAGTATTACGATTTCATCTAGGTAGTCCCAATCACTCGTAAAAGTCGAAAGTTACGTGTACTGATTTGTTAACATGCTTGAAGGGTAATATTCTCGAGGACAAGTCCAGTGCGGGGGACCTAAATGTTTTTAATTGCTTCTTTTGTGTCTTGGGATTATTACCCGAACAGTTTTGCAATTATTCCACTTCCTGATATTCGGAAAATTATTTGGTGTGTTTGAAAATTTCAGACCACGGTGCTAACTGCGTATCAACCCGCTCGCAAAATCAAGAACCTTCGAGAGGTGAGTACTAATAAGTGTAGCCATGGTCAAAGTTATGAATTTGTTATTTACGTAGAATATTTAATTTACTTGAAAAATTAATAGAATTTGCGTCCAGAGTAACTCTTACAAACCTGTATGTGCGTTGGCTGCTGATGTTACAACTATTGGGCTGAAACGTAGGCATTTTGCTTCAGGTACGTTATATTTTTCATAGGTAATGGTTCACATCTCAATTGTCTTATTTCATTACCTTATGTTTATGATATTAAAACATTCTCTTTTAAAGCTGAAATAATTTTTGAGAGAAAGTGTCACATTCGCGTAGGTAAACGGCGTACGTTACAATACAGTACTTTGAATTTGAGTACGAAATGTGATTTAGGCGCCAGTAAAGGTATCGTCAACTAGTCCGGTCGAATCGCAAATTTATTAATCTTCGATAAGATTTTTTTCTTATTTACAGAGAGAATTCAAATGAAAATAAACTGCTCTCGAAATTTGTTGTTAAATGGCAACTGTGGACGACGGTAATTGAATCTTAGGGCGCCAAAATGACCTACTGTCGGTTAATATAATTTTCAGAAGTCGGCATCTATGATTATGTTACGATGTTACTATGGCAAAATCGATGATACGGTGGCCATTGCCATCGTTCTTATGATGGCGATGGCAATACCATCGCTCCATCGGCATCGGAACCAAAAATCGGCAATTTTTGGTTCCGATGACCTACGATGAAATAACCGTCGGCGATGGCCATCGTAGGGCGTCACAATCGGCGATGGACCATCGCATTAACATATTTTAAAAATGCAAACATCTCAGACCACAAACATCGAAAAAAAGTAGCATTTCTTATAACCTCGGCCTGTGTGCGATTTTCAAACCAGTAATACTATTCCTACCTGATAGAAGGTGCGAAATGTAACCCAGGTTATTAATTGACATTGTTAGATCTGGGAAAAGTATTAAAATAAACTTTGTAACCCCTGTTTGTTTTAATTAGTAAAAAAATGAATGTTTCAAACTCTTAAGGCTGTTTTTCTGTAGTTGTAGCCTTATTACATCGGCATCGGAAGTACAACCGATGACGATGCCCATCGTATGCCATTGCCGATGGCATGTTCAGTCATTTCATCGGATCATTTTTTCCTCATAACACCATCGCCAATGGAGAAAATGGCCATCGCCGATTGTTTGATCCGATTTCGGTCGGACCATCGCTATCGCCGATGGAATTTTGCGATGTTCCATCGTAACATCGTAGTTTTTCCGATGGCGATTGTCAACACACCATCGCCATCGTATAACTGCCGATGGCTATCGTGCCAAGCTCTGATCATTTTTGCAATGTATCATCGGCCAGTGCTCCTGCTTCTTTCCAATAGATACCTTTCTTGTGTCTTGAAGAACAGTTAACTTTGTGATTGTTTTGGGTGACTATGTCGACTGGAAAAGACTCTGTCGAAAATTTATCAGTTTTCCATCAGGCCGATTTGGGAGGAGGGAGCAGTCTAGTCTTGTCTGGTCTATGGCAGGGCGTAACCGACAGAAGCTAAGCCTACTTTGTTTGACTTGACCCGAACTACAGAGAGAAGTGTTGGTTTCGTCTCATGGAATCTCGTACCAGGTTCTACCCTTCACTGGATTTCTCTTCAGACGGCCAGAAACTCAATCCTGCAATAAAAAATTGAGTTTTTGGCCGTCTCAGGTGTAGTCAGTTTGCTAATAACACCTGGGATACGATATAGTACGGGGAACCAATGCATTTGTATGGAAGTGCAGATCAGTCAAGCCTTGTGGGCTTCGGATCACCCAAATTCACTAGATATGCTAATCTATGACTGCCTAACATTCTTTTTTTGCATATATTGCTCGTGACCTGCCCTATAGAAAACAAACCTTATGTTTTTTATCTTTCCCCGCAGGTTGTTTACGCAGAAAATGACGTGAGCCAGCACATGGGAAACGTTTTCAATGACAGCATGTTTCAGAGAATGGTCAACATGACAGGGGATTTTTCCAAGATGTGCGTGAATGCATTAACTTCTGAAGAATATTCAACTGTACTCACGGAGAAGTTCGATGTCGCCTTCATTTCCCTTTTTTTCTCTGAATGCTTTTTGGGTCACATTTATGGCATGAAGGTAAGCATTTGACTCCTTCTCCCTCAACTCTCTCAGGACCATGGTACCTAGGGAATAAAAGTAACAAGAGAAAAAGACGTTCACATGATGTAAATACGTCAAATAACGTCGTCAGGTATACAAAATAACCGAATACTAATTGGTTGTGTCCGTGTATATTACCAATTTTAATACTTGTGTTTGCCTTATATAGGTTTCGGCGAGATACATCAAATCTCATTCTTTCAGGCAAACATAGATATATGTATGTGTAGGGACTTCTGTGAATATGCAGAAATGAAGAGCGATGATTTCATATAGACCAGATGTACTAACAGCAGTTGAATAACATTTTTTCAATGTGTTTTTTATCACTTTCAGGTTCCGTTCGCTATTGTTACTCCTTCTGAAATGATTGGCCCGTTCTCTGGCGTTAGAATTGGCACTCCCGTCTTCCCGTCGTTCGACTCAAACGCGATGTTCAGTTTCCCCCACCCGCTGTCTTTTCTGCATCGACTTGTGTTAACCCTTGCTGACACTGCGATGCAAGCGACCATGGGCTATGTTGGCTATAGGTCAGTAATCATCCTGCTAAGCCTTCGCAGATAATCTCTAGAGCATAGGTCAGAGACAATTTAAAGCATTGCAGGCATGGAAGTACTGGAGTCACATAAACGGTGGATTCCGCACATTATTTGCATAGTTCATTTTTAATTAACTTTTCACGCACAATTCATTTGGTAGTTCCAGTGGCGCCTGCACTTGGTGCTTTTTTCTACGCAACATTTTTTTTCCAGAATAATTGTGCAATGCTAAGGCGCCTGGAACTTTGCTTGAAAAAGAGTCCGTGTTCTTCAAACCACTGAATCAAATTTCAGGCAACGGTTCTGCATCAGATACTATTGAGACTTCCAAAACCTAAATTTTCTTCAGTAAAATAGCGCTTTCGATCAGCCTGGCGCGACGTAATCGGCGTGATTCTAACACTGACAACATGATTTAAAGTGGTAATAACCAAAGCTTTTCTCTACAGCACGGGGCAATGAAGTGAGGCCTCTGGGTATTTATTTCTTCTCTTAATTGAACGTGCCTCAATAAATGGATTCTCCTTGGGGTGTAGGACGAGCATCAGGCCGTTGCATTATATCAGGTAACTCGGAAAGTTCTTGCGTTTTTCTCTTAGACAATTCAGTACAAAACAAGTAGTCGTGACGGCACACTAGGGTTCATAGTTCATGAGGTCAATCGTGAGTGTCGTAATTTTTAGCTTATTCGATTCGATTATTTGCTTTTGGTTTCCGGTGACTTTCCGCAGTCACGTAAAATCTTTGCGGACGACGTTTTCGGAAAATAATATCAACTTCGCTGTAGCACAGAGTGGAGAGATTGCCTGTGAGTTTTTTTTTTTTGCATTTATTTTATTTAAATTAACACTTCTTTTGCAGGGAACGACAGGCGCATTTTCTTGCAAGACTAAAACTATGTATAACCGAATACAAGATGGATTTTAGGAATTAAAAATACTTTATTGATCACATCAGCATGGACTCAGAATGCCGAGAGAAGGGCGTCATTGGACCAGGAACTCCGTACCTGCCCAGCATATATGGCAACGCTTCACTCATGATCGCTAACAGGTAATTACCTCCGTAATGGAGGTTATGTTTTCTTCGGGTTTGTCTATTTGTTTGTCTATCTGTTTTTCTTTCTGTCTGTCTATCATCAAGATAACACAAAAAGTTATGGAGTGATTTTGACGAAATTTATAAGGATTGTTAGGTATATTAAGAGAAACAGATGATTACCTTTTGGTGCAGATCCGCTGATCCGTTTGTTTGTTTGTTTGTCTGCCTCACTTTTCTCAATGCAATAACTCAAAAAGTTGTGAACGGATTTTTGCAAATTTACGTGAGTTATTAGGTATAATATGAATATTATAAATGACCAAATTTTTGTAACGCTCCGTTTGTTTGTTTGTTCGTTCGCTTGACACTGTTTTTAATTTCATGCTTGTTGGTACAGAAAATAAGAAAAACAATGAATGGATCCTAATGAAATTTATAGGAGTTGTTAGTAATGTTAAAAGGCATAAATGATCAAATTTTGATGCAGATTGGTTCGTTCGTTTGCAAGTTTGACTCATGTTTGCCATCACTCTTGTTAGCAGCATAACTCAAAAAGATAAGAACGGATCTTCAAAAACTATTTATTGGATCATTTAAAAAATTGATGAGCAAACAAACTGACCAGGAATGTCATATTGAGTTCCCCAGCTTAAGAATAATCAAGTCATGGCACAGGTTAACACCTCGCTTAATCATTTGGCGATGACTGTGCTCATCTCGCTGCTTGACATCACATGGATCGAAACTTTGTGAAGAAATGGGTATGAAAGTGAGTGTCAGTGCTAGTTGCTGTGGTATCTCCTCACCTTAAATTGTATTGAGATGGATTACTATTTGGTATTCTGAAGTTTTGAAATAGATTTATATAGTTGTGAAGCTATATTCTTAACGTAGAGTTCGTTGTTTACTAATCTGATGTCACGCAAGGAGATGGAGATGCAGAACCATCTCTGAATTGGATATCAGAAACGTTGTCGTTACAAGTTCTTACATAATTAGCATTAATTATTTATAGGATTCACGGATCAGCCGCGTAAGAAATTTCTTGTCAAGCTTAAAAAATTAACATAAGTAGTTTACTTTGAATATGAGGTAACAGCAATGAGACACTACTGAGCGTAGGAGTA
Organism: Parhyale hawaiensis; assembly: GCA_001587735.2. Classification (NCBI taxonomy): domain Eukaryota; kingdom Metazoa; phylum Arthropoda; class Malacostraca; order Amphipoda; family Hyalidae; genus Parhyale; species Parhyale hawaiensis. The sequence continues at coordinate 7,166,893 of LQNS02278187.1, forward strand.
CGAAAGGATCATAACAAACTGTAATGACAAGGAAATAATTACATCAAATCATGGATTGCATAAGGAGTTCGCCTCTTTCTATACATTATTGGGAATTATAAGCACGTTTTTTGTACTATTGTATTTAAATCAAATAGGGTAAACATTGATAACATGAAGGAATAGAAACGCTTTTATTGGAATATAGATTCACACAATGAATGCTGTCGTTAAGAGAGTTAACTTCACTACGTACAACCGCTCCATATCCGCGTCTTCACAAACACTCGGTCTCTGTTTCACACGTGATAAAATAAGCCAGTGCATATAATCAATTAGAGGAGTTTTACGGTGAAACGGATTGATACCAGAAAAACTACGTGTTTTCGACCCTCTAAGAGGCGATGAACCTTTCTCTATCGCTAGGTCCCACGCAACTGCTCTCGATTAGGACTTTTGAAGACAATATAGAAGCAGCATTAAAGTGTGGTGTAGGTTGTTCAGCCGATAACTACAGTTGCTATAGCGATAGTGCTAATAAGCGTCCAGTAGTTCAAAGTAAGACATTCTCTGCCTCAGGGTTGATCAGTAGATGAGCCTAACCACATTTGTGGCCGCCCAGAAGCTGAACTGCGGTTTTATTTTCTGTGGGAGCGAGAAACTGTGCACTCTCTGGTGCACAGCTATAAATACTAGCCGGAACATCCAGTAGACAGATCATTGCAGTGCCGACGACCAACAACGGTCGGTGCTCGCGGGTGTGTCACTGAATATCCCGCTAGAAGACCTGTCTACCCTAAAGGTCTAATATATATAGCGTGCTTGTGCCATAGACAGACGCATTGTGCACCAATATAGGCATTGTATAGTGCTATAGACTACCTGATCGTACTGTCAGTGATTACCTGTACTATAGACTATAAATATATGGAATACGAGTACCTCTGTGTGTCACTGTCAGCAACTGGCGATTCTACGGTTGTTCGTGAAGACAGTGAAGAATCCTGAAGTATCCCTGAAACGAGTGATAGGACATCACTATGATTGAGAAATACCTACAGACTATTATAGAGAGTGTCTGCAAGCAGTTCTAACTCTGAACACTTGTATGATACAATAGACTCTTATGCTGGTGAGGCTTGCCGAGCAGCAGCAACTCGAACCAGTGTACCTACGCCGTTTACGGGCCGGTTTGGAGCTTACAATAGCGAGACCCCAACACTAGAGCCTGTACATATGGTGGCCAAGAGCTGTTACACTTCTGGGGCGACCCCAATTGTTAGTAGAGGAGCTATATTATGTTGGACTGGTTGCTAAACTTACCTCTAGCACCGATAATCTTTGTTCTTTGTCTCTGAAATGATAAAATCCAGACTGTTATTTGCAGCTTCAGGTTGGCAGAACATCCACGACCGTACATGCCCAACATCCTCCTGGCAGGAGGCATCCATTGCAAGCCTCCTCAGCCCCTGCCTAAGGTACAGAATTTCCGGAAAGTTCTACATCAATTGCATCATGTGTAGGTATACCTCTATGTTTACGTAAATAGATATTTGGCCTAAGTATTCTCTTGATGAAGAGGCGTTAGGTACAAAGACCAGAAACAGATATCGATCGTTTTTGGAAACTATTACATTAGCATTTTTGTAAATAATAACCTATTCTTATGGAAATATTTCACAGTGTACGTGTTATTTCTTACAGAAAAACAACTTTCTCTCATGAAAAAACGCACTAGATATAATATGAGAAGAAGGATTTTTTCAACTTAGTCTGCTATCAATTAAATTATTTGCAATTGTAAGCACTTTTGTCCACGAGAATAATTATTATAATCTGTACAGGATCTGGAGGACTGGGCCGCCTCATCTGGCAGCGCTGGCTTCATCTACTTCAGTTTGGGATCGGCAGTTCGTCCTAGCGACATGCCTCCTGAGTGAGTGTCACTTGTTTCCTGCACAATGCATATGCTCATCCTGGGTGAAAATAACTAGTGAGGTGTCAACTCTATAAAAGCTTATTTGGTAATTCAAAACCTGAACACTAAATGTGAAGAGGAAAAAACCGTCATGAACTGTCGATCAAAATCCAAAAGGTGAAACTGTCACGTCTAACTTAGCTTACTTAATTCTCAAGCAGCATACTATGTCCAATAGTCCATGTACAGTGTGTGCTAACCCAAAGCCGACGGACCGACACCGGAAAACTCGTAGCATTAGCATTGTTTGTTTCGTAAATTGTCTATGCACAGTGTTTGTTAACCCTAAACCGATTAAACAACAAGAGATAATTCGTAGCATTAGTATTGTTTGCTGCGTAGAAGGAAAGTTGACACTCGGTGCAGCAACAAGATACATGGGGCCCAAACCCTTTAAATGAACATCAAATTAATTCCAGCTTGGCAGGCTTTTCCTACAAAAAATATTCAGTCGAAAGGTGTTGATGGCTACATGTATTTCAGGACACTAGCGGTGTTTTTGAAAGTGTTCAAGTCGCTGCCGCAGAAGGTGCTGTGGAAGTTTGACCTGCCAGACGTAGGGGAGCCGCTGCCTCCCAACGTGCGCCTCACCAAGTGGGCCCCGCAACAGGACCTGCTCGGTATGTTTCTCCCTACACTCAGCCTTTTTCCATTTTCGTAATGTGAATATAATACCTCATGAAATTATTGTATAACGTATCACTTTCAATTGAAAGCTCAGTCTCAATTATTTAACGGAAACTGGATGAATAAGTTCTTCTGTATAACAAGATGTTGGTTGACTGCCATCATCCATGGAGTAACTTCTGGACCGTGCTGTCCAAAGTTACAAAGTTTCTGGACGTAATTAGGATTCTGTTCTGCTCGCACCAAAGAATATTCATTTAGAAACACGCTGGGATCTAGAAATGTTGCCTAGCAAACCTCAGACAGTTTCTGTATAGTATGTGGTGAGTTTAAAATATGTATTAGGATAGGCCAGGATCAATTTAGGTGGAATAGGTGCCCAGACAGACTTTTAGGTACACAATTACACATACTATAGCTAGCTGAATCTCTAGCAGGCATCATATTTAACTATACCGGCAACCTTCAGACTCGCTTGGCAGTGACACAGTGGATAGAAAACTTGGCTTACAGCCTCGAGGTCTAGGGTTCATAGCCTTGCCAGGGAGGAGAGTCTTTGATGCTCTGTTCTGTAGCATCGGGGTTTCTGAGTGTCGAAGCTCACTGCGCGAGCGCTGGCTTGGCCAGCAACGGGACAGTCGGAGGGGCGCGGTTATAACGAGCATTCCGTCATTAGGCAGAATATTTCACATAGAATTGTCTTCGGTCGACATGCAAGGTCTTCAACACTAAAAGTAGAATGTTAAAAATGCAAAATCAACTTGTCAAAACATCCAAATTGGGAAATATTCCTGTACACGCTTGCGCCGAAGATATGTTCATCCTGGGCCCCAGAACACCGTACGGCTGCAGTCAACCACGGATTGTCAGAGTTATGTTGTCAAAAATGAAGATTTGATACACAATTTTCCCGCCCCTGTGCTTAAAAAGTATTCAGTCTTAAGTGGTGCTATCACGGCTTTTTAATATTTTTGGACTTGAATGTTTTTTAGTATTGGATCAACTAGCTTACTAGTCTTTTTTTTTTCTTTTTTTGCAATACATGTGATTGGAATGTTTGATCAGCTAGCTTACTAGTCTTTTATTTTTTCTTTTTTTGCAATACATGTGATTGGAATGTTTGAAGATCATCCATAACGTAGCAAACACTCTGCCACTCTTACGTTACACCAATTGTATTTACTCACATAATAATTTTGCGCTTGTGTTGTTTCTTGTTTGTATAAATCAATAATAGTCTTTGTCGACACTTATGAATTGCAGTTAAAAGAAACTGTAATTTTCAAAATAACTACAAATAATGAACTTGTTTTCTTGTAAGAACGTACGGGGCATTTAGCAAATAGAGGACTTTGGCAACTGCAGAACTGTGTGCTCCGTCTGTTCAGAAGCAACAACAGCAATGTAAGGTGTACATCTTTTTTCATTATGAAGTCTTCAAGTAAAAAGATTCGAGATGAAATATGTTTCATACGGTAATTTCCATGTTTTCGAATTTAGATGAACTGTTCAACTATCACAATAGTACCTCGCGAAACTGATGAAGAATTCAGGTGATGTCAAAGGTAACGAGTTGATCAGGAGCTAAAGCATAGACGTTTTCATTTTAGGGGTAAATAGGATGTAGCTACTTGGGAATGATCTCTAACGGAATCATAATTAATGAAAGAGTAACTAAGTCGCATTTAATACTCGCATTCTACAGGGCACTCCAAAATCCGGCTGTTCATCACCCACGGTGGTCTCCTCAGTACTCAAGAAGCTACGTACCACGGAGTACCTGTACTCGGGCTGCCAGTGTACGGGGACCAGGTATTTACTGTCCCGTTTTGTTCATGCATTTCACACTTTGTCTCTTCAGTACTAAGCTGCTCTGTTCAGTCTGTGTCTTATAGCCCGATCTGCGCCAGCAAGGAATATGGAGATGCTCTAGTCAAAATTATGACATTGTTATCAGAAGGACCTGCACTGACAGTAGGCGCTGCATTGCAGTTAGGTATTTGGCAGCTGGTGTGCCCATTTGAGGACGTTAAAAGCAGTTTTGTTCCTGTAAAATATCACGTAAAATTGAAGCAGACTCATGAGTATTGATTTCGAAATATGTATTTCTATACGTTGTCCAGAATATTTGCTGAAATAAAGGCAGTTTTGAGAAATGCAGAATCCTGATAGCGGATTTGGAACTTTTTCATATTTCTTTATAACCTGAGTAGAATTAAATTCTTAGTTACGCTTGATATTCCAACACTAAACGAGGAAATCACTGTCCATATAATCAGAGAAGAAGAGCACCAACAAATTATTGTGATCTATATAAGAAGGCTTTGAAGGTGGCAATCTTTTATCGCCTGTGTGCATCTTGCTTTAATAAATACTGGAAATATCAATAAGAGAATGTTCTGGATGTGTCAATTTCCATGTCTGCCTCCAGGAAGGCAATATGAACCGAGCTGCTCTGCAAGGCTGGGGCCTCAAGCTCAGTTGGGACGAGCTCTCCTACGATAACCTCAGGAGCTCCATCCTCAGCCTCATCGACGACCCTGAGTACTGTTGCCCTTGTTTCTGTTAGCTTCATTATGTGCTAATTGTATAGAAGCAAGAACTGTGAATACCGCACTCCTAAATTGAAGTTTTTAGACTGAAAGTATCTGAAGGCGGCATCACCCATTACACATACACATGAAACTGGTTTATATATTTGCAAAAAATGTCTATTTCCAATCGTCGTCCGCACGGTGGAATTTTTACTCAAAGTTTGCGTTTTTTCTCAGTTCTCAAGCATGAACACGCTCTGGTCGCAGTTCAAAGTCTGTGCTTGAAAACGTGAACTGAAAATCAAGGAAACAGCGACCAATGTCGAATAGTCTGTTCTGTGTATCAATTTATTTATTATGGAAAATGGCAACAAAGACGTTATATCTTTTTCAAAATTACTGCCCGTAGTGAATTTTATCAGCATTTGTTTGCAGCATCTAAAGAACCAGATATGTTTGTCAATTTTGTGCTCCCTGTAATATATATTGGCTGTTTCAACCTTTTTTTTATCTACAAACATGTGTTTTAGTAATAAAAAATACAACAAAGAGAAAATTTATACATCGAAGCATTAATCGTAAGCCGTCAATCGTCTGCTACCAGTCCCAGGTAGTTGTGAATAAGTACTCAATAATTGACAGTACTTTTGGAAAGGAAAATTTCGTTTATTACCCATTGTTAGCTTCTTTGAAAGAAATTAATTTATTCTTTATTCGAATGGATATGGAAGGTGGCTAAACAAGAAAAGGATGCTAATTTTGGTTCCTGCCGACCAAATTAGATACAGCAGCATCAGAATCTCCCACTGAAAAAGTGCCCAACAAATTGAAAGGACATACTTCCATAGGAGCACAGAATACATTTATAAAGAGAACGCCAAATTTTCCGTTATTCAAAATATAATTTTGAAGTTTAGTTTCTATTTTTGTCTTTTATACATATATTGGATATGTTTTTTTACAGTGCACATTTTTTTATTTGCATCCATCTGGTTAATTTGTTTCGCATCAGTATATAAGCCATATTTAAGATTGTTGAAGTAAATTCCTCATATTCTTAGATACCATGCAATAGGTCACATACGCCACCAGATACCAATAGGTCACTTACGCCACCAGTTTTTGCTTCGTGCGAACTCATCTGCATGTAATGTGGTTAAGAACTGTGCACCTCTACCCACCCTGCGGCTGTGGAATGGATCCAACCCATTAACATGGAAGTATTACCTAATTACTTCTTCCAGAGCCCGCGCGAGGGTAGCAGAGCTCGGGCAGCTGATGCGGGACCGGCCCACCTCCCCCGCTGAGGACGTCGTCTGGTGGACAGGATATCTGCTCAGAACGGGCGGTGCTCGTCATCTCAGATCTGGGGCGCTGGATCTTGCTTGGTGCGTATCTGGGGCGCTGGATCTTGCTTGGTGCGTGTGTCCAGCTACTAACGTAATTTGGAAACTTCATGTAGCGGTAATATTCATTCAAGAATTTATCGACGCCATACACAGAACGGCTTTTAAAATTGAATTCTTATATTTAGTAGTTTGATTCGTTCTATAAGTGATAACTCTGAAGACACGTGACCTATCAGAAGCGTGTTACTATACTTGTTTTATTCTATAAATAGCAACAAATGTAACTATAGCCAGCAGGATTGTGAGCAAAGTTAGGGTAAATAATTTGTTTTAGATGGACTTTTCGTTGAAGTATCAAATTTTATGTTGCAAACCATATAAGTTCTACTTCTAGCAATATACGATTTACAGTGCCCGAGCGGGTACTCGACACTTGAGTGCTACTAATCACCTCCCATTACCTCCCGCAGGTACCAACTGTACAACACGGACGTGTGGCTCGCGGTCGCAGCGATCCTCCTGCTGGTCCTGTGGATTGAGTACAAAATACTGAGGGCAGTTTACAGACGCTGCTGTGGCAGCAAGCCCAAAGTGGACGCTAAGAAGAAGAGACAGTGAAACAATCGCAACGTGCGATCTCTCATATAAATACTGTAGCAGTAAACCAGCTAAAAAGCAATAAATTGTAGAACGGGTGATAAGCGGTATACTTCTTTGTCCTGCTACTATATAACGAGAATGTAGACATGCTACAATATACCTGGATCACCATGTACAAGCAAAAGTTTATGTTCCAGCTGTTTTTCTGTCTGTAGGTATGCAGGAAATTTTTTAGAAGCTCGTAAAACGTGGGAATAAATTTAATTTTTTTTATGCATGGGCGGGATAGCGATTGATCTGAGTTTTGTTGACAAGCAAGTGATTCTACTGCAAACATTCACCTGGTTGAAGAACTTTCCATTACATAAACAGCTTTGTTTTCTGTTCATAGCAACTTTTGCTCAGTTGAATTATGGTTAGACAAAATTTTGGAACATAGAAAGATGCGGAAAGAGAAGCGCAGGTAGAAGATGTTGCACGTACTGCGGCGACGCGAAAAGAGCTATCTATTTTCTGAACTACATGCACTACCCTGTAAGCAATAATGATTGTGATTATAGTAGAACATAGTCGTGTATGAGAGGTTAAGGTCGATTATGGATGATAAAATAATATGGTAAATATGTCGACCATAACATAACGTTGAATTTAGTATGTTTAGGTCGATATTGGTAGAGGCGATATTGGTTGTTTAAGGTTGGTCAGGAAACGAAGGTCGATAGCAGTACATGGATGTTTGAAGACTATAATGGTAGAGAATATGCTCGATCATAACTATGGTAGATTATCAACAGATTTCCCTAAATACGATCATGAGGGGAATTCTTCCCATTATTTGGGGAAGAATATGTTTGGGTTGCCATGGATTATAATATGGCTAGAATTCCCAACATAATCAACGAAAATAATATTGTATGACTATAAGTTTGAAAGCGAAACATCTAAAGATTCATATTATAGTGCAGAAATTGTGCAAATTTTCAGTTTTTTTTCCTGTCGAATTAAAAAAAAAAATGCAGGGTACGTATGGACGCTAACGGCCTGGACGTTGGTTTTATCCATTGTTTCCCACTTTTTTTACGCTTAATCACATTAGCGTAGTTACTCATTATCTTTACTTATTTGCTGTATCCCTTAATAAATAAATAGTATTGCAAAAATTGATGAAATATTACCATCTATTCTATTTTTATGTTCATTCATATTATATCTGTAAAGTTTTACAGTATCAGGAAATTATTCCCATGAGCTTTACGTAAAAGGATGTCAAGTTTCATGCTATATTTAGCCTTACGTACCCTGACAACGGGTATGGCCAAAATTCATCAATCGGTTTATTACTTCCTCTAAACTGTGTAGTACAGCTCTATACCGGCTTAGAGTTAAAGAAGTTACGTTTAAACGTGCATTAACTGCACAGACTGGTTCAAGCTCCTGCTCCAGCATAGTTCTGAAGCTTAGAGCCTTTGATCATTCTGAGCTGCAGGCCTAACACGAACGTATGAAATAAACTTTTTTTTCATAATCAACTAATCATCAGCAAACAAAGCAGGTATCCAGGGCATAATATGTCAACAGTTGAAAAAGCTGATCTTGGTAGAATATAGTTGTATCATTCGCTGAACACAGTCGATTTTGGTCGGCAATGGTGTTTCTTACGGCTCATTATGGTAGATCATGGTTGTGCAGCTAAACCCTTAATGGTTGTAACACTTGCGTAGTTGGGTATGTAAGGTTGGGAACTATAGTTGGCAATATGGTCGAAGGTTGTGACATATCTCTACCGTAATGCACCCCATAAAGGTTGAATATGGAGGATACTTCGATAATAAACAACCAAAAATCTCGAGCATAATCATGGTTGTTCTAATATAATCACAACCCTTATTTCCGACTGGGTATTAGACTTCTCTTTGTTCATTTTGTTATCACTATTATTTTTTGGGGAGGGGCCTGCGCAAGTAAGCGATCCACCGTAGTACAGTTTCTTAAGGAAACGTATTTATATCACGGAGTAGCACCATGGGTATGAGCACCACTTATCATCAGCGAAACATTCCGATCATTAAGAGCTTAGCACAGAAAATCAGCATTGGGATCGGATGTTCTGTACTAACAGTTAAACAAAGTCAGTTCTGAAAGAAATTACGCATTCACAGTAAAGGCGTTGTACATCAGCCAGATGGCACTGTCGGTTTGCGGAAAATTTTGTTATGTTGATACACAATTTACAGAAAAAGGCTACAACAATGAGCGTTGTGTATCCATTTGTCAGTTTCTCTGTTTATTTATCTGTCCATTATATATCACGCTTGTAGTATTTACGTGGACTACCAACCTATCCGCATCACTGATGCACCTGGGAACAAATACAGTGCCTAGACATAAGTATTTGCAGAACTCTATTTTTTATGTATTTTAAAAAATTTAGGGATTGCTTTAGGATAATTAATACAGGAAGTTTATATAACATATATATAATAGAATATTTAAACAGAACAGTCAAATGTGCACCTATAACAAGAAAATTTATCACAAGCAAAAGTAATGAGGGACAAAAGTATTTGACCAAAAAAAATTATGACATTACTACTGGGTGGCGTGACCTTTATTGGCAGTAACAGCATGGAGACGATTGTTATAGCTGGAAGTTAACTTTTCACATTCACTTGATGGTATTTTTTCCATTCTTCCATGCAAATAACCTTTAATTCAGTAAGGTTTTTGGTTTTTGGGACACCGTTTGTGGACACCAGATTTAAAAAAGACGCCACAAATTTTCTATTGGATTAAGGTCCGGTGATTGGCTAGGCCATGGAAGAACATTTATTTTCTTCTTTTGAAACTATTCTTTCGTTAAATTCGCAGTATGCTTGGGGTCGTTGTCTCGTTGGAAGGTCTACCTGCGCGGTCCGTAGAATTTTTTGGCACTTGGAAGCATCTTCTTCTCTAATATCTCCCTGTACATGAAACTATTCATCTTGCCATCAATGATATGAAGATCCCCAACACCATGGGCAG
>LQNS02278187.1:7251313-7264605 GCA_001587735.2 Parhyale hawaiensis
TCACAGGTCCCTCGTAAATTAGGTTTTAATTGTTTTCAAGTTTGTATACTGTGAAATTATTTAGCTTACTTATCGACTTTCAAATTTCTCCATTTCAGAAACATTTGCTGATGATGGACAAAATGCGTCCGAAACGTTCTTTCATTGCCTGACAAGCTTGTGATTTTACTAGATATTAGCAAAATGGCTAATTTTATTTCCTACCTCGCTTTATTATGCGTAATTCAATTAAACATTAATGTGGTAAAAAACTGTTTTAACTATGATTGTCAACGTTACGGCGATTACGGAAGTAAAATATTTCGTGATCTTTTAAACACCTCTAAGAAGTGTAGCAAAACAGACCTCAACCTTTTGTTTTTGGTAAAGTGCAAAACCTACAATGTCATCCCTAAATTTCTTCGATTCAAGCTATATAGAGCATCACTACAGTCGACTTCTCTCTACCGTTCATGGCAAGCTAATCTTCTGATAAATGAAATTAAGTTTATTGTGTAATATCTTGCTGAAAAAAATGTTCTCAACTTTTCACATATTAGTTGCTTACAAATTAAGAATCATAAAAAGGAAAACACTTGAGTGTTATAATATGCATAATCAAAACAATATGATGTTATTTTGAGGACATGTGTGTCACAATCCTGACTTTTTTCATTTTCGGACATATCGTAAAAGGGAAAATGTTCCATGTCTAAGGATGAGGTTGTTGGATAGCTAGAGCTAGTGTAATCGGCTTACGATTAACGGTTGCAACTGGATAAAAGGTGACGAATGAAATCTCTCATTTAGGTTGAACTAATCGGAGAAGATGATCTAGAAGGAAATGAAGGAATAGTACAACCTTCAATGTTTTTTTAATTAGGGCAATTACCCAATTTCCGAACTAACTTTATTTCCGAAAAAACAGTTATTATTTGATGGGATTATTACTTTCACCTATCAAATAATAACTGCTTGTTCGGAAATAGAGTTAATTTTGTAATTGCGTAATTCCCATACAGTATGTTGAAGTTGCGAAGTAAACGCTCGAAAGTCGATATGATAAACGATGATGGGGGAGTAAAATTTGTGCATTAGTGATATATGCAATAATGCTATATTTTATCTTAACAAGTTTGACGTTAAGTTAAGTGAAAACTTTCGGTGAAAACATTCATCAAATATTAAATTAGTACTGTGGCATGAGAGTTAATGAAGCATTAAAAATTTAGTTATATTTACCCGAGGAGACTTTGGATAGGGAACAAGATCCGTACCCAGAGAGTGGCAGAATTCGTAGGATTGTCTGTAATTGGAAATAAAATAAACGTTACCAAATCAAAGTACATACAGTGCAGCACCGGACTTAATAGAAATGGGAGTTCGTACAGAAAATTCACTCAAATTTTTGTTCCTGTCTTTGGACAAAACGTGTAACGCCGTCTGATGGACCGATGACAACGTTCACTTAACGAACCCACAAGTGCAGTTTTTCGGTGTTTAGACCAGACGAAATTTATTCGAGCGAATGGATTAAGCACGAATGGGAGGGGGGGGGGGGNNGCTCTTCCGATCTGGGGGGGGGGGGGGGGGAATTAAACTACAATAGCCATCTTGAAATTAATCTTTGGTTCTGCCTGGTCTTTGGCGCTTTGTTCAAAATGGCGGCTATGTTTTTACAAGTAAAGATGGAAACTCTTTGATTTCGTGCTAAATTCTCATTCAAATTGAGATAAAAACTTGAATGGAAAAAGTTTACGATCAAAATATACAAAATGAAAAGCTACCAAGTATTAGGTGGTGCATGATTAGTGATATTTTCCATAGAATAAGCTTGACTGCATAGTAACATGGGCATTTGGATAGCTAGCTACGATACATGGCACTAGCGCTTTGAAAACCTCAATTCTTATACCATTTTGTATATAATCCGACAGTAACTGTAAGTTGCTGAATTCAAACAAAAATTTCAGTAGAAAGTAAGTCGAGTAGAACGATATACATGTATGTGCAGGTTTCATGAATCGGGGAAAAATACTCGTCATACACAGTAAAACTCTTCAAAGAGGAAGGCTGAAAAGAGAGAAAACTCCTGAAATTAAGATTCCCAAACAGAGAGAACTGTTGAGCGGAAGACTATTTTCAGCGCCATCGGTCCCGCATTGTAGCGATTGCCGAAACCATAGTGAAATGTAGTACATCAACAGTCCAAGAGGATGTGGTGTTTGCTGTAGAAAGTGTTTTACTAATGTAGGGGAAACTATGTAGAATGCTTTGTGGCGTATGACCATCACCCGCAGTGGAGACAAATTCAACGCTGCTATTATTTACAGCTGGCTAACTCTAGATTTTCCACATTTTTCATATCTCAGTTAACACACCTGACCGCCTGATCCAACCATTTATGATTCAATTCTGCCGCTTTTGAGAGGACAGAAAACAAGATTTAACGCCGTAATTTTTGATGGTCAGCTAACTCTAGTTTCTTGGCAGTTTCTACATTTCAGTAAACTCACGTGATTGCCTGAAAAAACTGTATCTGTGTGTGCTGGACCTTTTGTTAAATATTACGCATAATAAAAGATTAATGGGATTGAGAGGGCGTGAATAATATTTCTGCATTGAAGTTGCATGAAGCTTCACGTATTCGATGAGGTTTTCAAGACTTCGCATGTTCTTTACAGGCAAAATCACATCACTAAAGAAACTACGGTCGAATAAACGAATAGGTTGAGACAGCCCTGGTTTTGCGTTTAAACACTTACTGCCAATGTATTACATCCCTGTGAAATTCGATCAAGTTGCGGTTGTCCCTGTACAGCTGAAGCCGCATGGCTGCCGGGACCACCATTTCCAGCGACCCTGCCACCAGTCCGTCCACCACCAGCAGACACTGGAGCTGTAGTATACTTCCTTTTAGTAAGCAGCTGTTATGTTTTCTCCTAAAAGTGTAGCAAAACTTAGCATGTTAGTAATTTTATCAAACAATATAATAAAGACCAATGTAGTGTATGTTCATCTGTTTAAAGATCAATTTTTTGTCTCGTTTGAAAGATTCTCATGTCAAACTGCGGTGTTTTGGAAACCAAAATTTCGAAGATAGTAGCAGAAGTGTCAGCTCGGTGAAAAAGTTTCTGCCACTAATTTTTTATCCAATAAAGAAGGAATGTCTAATCATTTTAATCTGTCTTATGATTATTCTTTGCGTTCACGACACCTTCAGACACAGTGTTGGGAAGGCTCGTCACAGATTATTATTGGATTTTCTATCATATCACTAAGAGTCAGCGGTCGTTCATAAGCCTAGGTAAAAGGCTAAAAGCAACTGAGAGCAGGACTCTATCCAAAAAAAAAAAAAATCATGTTGAGCCTATGGTGGGGTATAAATGAATTTATCACTATGAACTTTTAGAAAACTATCAGCCATTACTGCTAAGCTCTATTGTGATCGAGCTGCTTCGATCCAAAAGCGACCTTCTTTAGTCAAGAAAAAAGGAGTCATCTTCCATCATGGTGCAGCTCACTCGTATACAGCATTTTGACCAAAACGTCCCTATGAGATTTTGGGTTATGGAAGTTTTGCCCATCCAGCAGCATATTCTCCCGACCAAGCTCCTTTGGATCATTACTGATTTTAAAGATTGCAAAGCCATTTAGATGGTCTTAGGTTAACATCACGTGTCGTGAAAAGATTAAAAATCAGGTAAATTCATGTTTCACATCAGACCCTGTAAACTTTCACTAGCGTGTCAATTACCTATAAAGACGTTAGTGTTATGGATAAAAATTTTTCAAAAGCCCGCAGTTTTTCATTATGAATATGGACTTTTAAATCTGCAAAAAAAATTATATTGCACCGCATGAGTATCGGTAAGTTTCACAATGATCTCCTTCCTTTTACTCAAACCTAGACATAGACCATTAATGTAATGGATATTGATAAGCTTATGAGTTTTCAGGGTACCTCATTTTTTTGCCCATGACTACATACTGTATGGTACCTAAGTTATAGTCAGAAATTGGTATTTAATGAATGCATTGAGAAGAGAAGCCTTTTGAGAAAAAATGAGCATTTCTGCACCCCAACACGCACATGGGCGACTGGTAATCTAGCCTAGATAATTATATTGCGTACTTTTGTTAGTACATGAGTGAATCGCAGCATTTTTGCGTGATTTTGTGCCAGTAACGTACAGTATCCCTCGCGCAGTGCTAAACATAACTTTGCGTGTCACTATTCTAATCAATCTGATGTAATAGTTGATTATTGCAACCTGATCATCTTATGGGCTGCGACTTTCCGTTAGATGTCAAAAATTTTTGCAGGTATCGGCATAACTTCAATTATTTGAAGCAGGCTGATGCCTTTGCTTCAACTCCTCTCTGTGAATGAGCCTTGTTGGGCTTTCAGTCTATACATTCTCTTTTCAATTCTATTTTCACCTCGAAGAAGATACTGGAATGTAAAATGGTGCAGTGGGTATAAAATAACTTGCTTACCTGCGAGGCGTCCCAAGCAAATCCGCCGCACTCAAGCATCGCTGCGCAGTGGATGCCGCACTGGATGCCCGTCATGGCCGCCGTGTCCGTGAAGGTGTACAATTCGAGCAATACGTTTGCCACCAGATTGAATGTTTGGGCTAAGATCGCCATTTTCGAGTTTAGGTCTTGGCAGTCACGGAACCAGTAGGCTATTGATTCTGAAAACTGATGAGTGGTATGAAAATGTATTATTCTGTGATGTGACTTGGGTTAGCATAAAAAAATAATTCCCGTTGGTGTAGACTATAGAGAGGTCTATCTATGATTACAATGAACTATGCGTTATATTTTTGTTATCAGTTTTTTTTAATTCAACCTTTTGTTTTTCTACATGCAGCTTTTTAAGTTACTTTTACAGGAATGTAAACTTGATCCCTAACAACTCAAAAGATCTGCCCTAATTTGGCTCACTAGGCGTGAAGGAGTTAAAGGCGTGTTTCAATCCCTCACAATGACCGAGTTCACACGTCATTCATGTCAATGCGTTTCTCTCGTCCACTTGTCCGAAATTTATGTAGCGTCCTGGTCAACATAACTTTCTGTACGCCCCCCCCCCCTCAAAAAAAATCTAATCAAAATGTCCACCGTCAAATGAGTTTCCTCTGTGAGCGTTACTAGGCAGATTATGGATATCTCTTCAAATGAAACTGAGAAAAGAGCACTTTTTTTGCAATTTCTAGGGCACAGCAGCACAATCTGACAAGTAGGTGAGCGAACTTGTTTATATAAATGTCGTGCGAACTCGCCCTTAGATAAAAATAATCGCAACAGCTTTGCTTCAACTTCCATAATTCTTCAATACCAAGCTTGGGTTCTCCATTTTTTAACACTTTCGGTCCGACTGATGGCACTTGAGAAAGCCGGAAACAGACTACTGCTCCCGCACGTGTGAGTTTAAGGAGATCTCAAGCGTAATGGCTTTGTGATTCACATAGGAAACGTAGCTCAAGATGACACATTAACAGGTCATAGGCTCTGAAGTTTAGGAAAATTCAAGGCAAATTATTTAGATCAGCTTCGTTGAAGTAACCGAATCGAAGACAACCAAAACCACCCCAAGTTACGATGTTATGTTGCTCCTGCGGATCTCTCACAGCTACTCACTACTGCAGTAACATGCGATACAAATTTATTGGGGAACTATCTTATTTTTTCAGCACTGGAGAAGATTACTGTGCAGTACCATTAATGGTGAAACGTAACGCTGATTTTACCGTACAGTAATCACCAATTTTGCGTGTTCTGTTTTTCATGCTAAGGCAAATTACTAGAATTCGGAGCATGAATGAAGTATAAAGCACTAAGTTTTGCTGAAATTTGAGGTTATTTTCAATTCAATGCACGATGATAAATAATAACTTCTCTACTAAATCCCTGTGGAGGGGTATTGAACAAATTTAGAGAAATAATAAAACAAAGACTTAGTAGTATTAGTTTAGTGGCGTTTTAAATATTTAATATAATTTAATATAAAGTTGTTGATCAGGAAAGATGTAAGGTTTGGGTGTTTGAATGGATGTGCACACTATGGAAACCCATGCATGCAGTAGTTCAATTAAGCTTTACTATTGGATGATAAATCTAAGTTTGCTAACCTTAGTATGTCGTAGTTTTTAATTTTCTTTCGATATTCTGGTGGTAGTTTTAAGCATTGTGCAATATATAAAACTCGACAGTGGGCAAAAAATGTATATTCTGTATTGTTGCATACAATTACTAAGACTCTCCATGCTTTAGTTTTAATTATGGAAAGTATGTATTGTATGCAGGCAAAAGAGAGAAAAAAAAAAAAAAAAAAACTCAGCAACGTACTTCCTACGTCCAGCAAAGTTTTTAATCTTTTTGAGAATATAGCTCTTGCAAATAAATGAATATAGAAATAGATACACTTTATTATGCACTCATAAGGACTTTGTACGAGTGAACACGACATAGTTTACTATAGTAAAGTTACATTAGATGCGACGATCAGGGGGCACTATCAGTATAGACTGCACTGCATTGCAGTCCATTGCTTGGCCCCTGTTTGGTAATGGTATGCGCTCTCACGGCTTTACATATTAGATAGTCACCTTGGATCACCTACAATATTGTATTATATGACTTTTTGTCCTGACGTTGAGGCAATCAGTATACTGTTGAGCAATTATCATACCTGCTCCAGCTGATATTGGTACATTCATCAGTCGGTGAAATATGCCAATACAGGTTACACGTTAGCGACCAAGAGACTGCTGCGTAAAGTTCGATCGAAGTGATTTATTCTACAGAGGATAGTAATATCTCCGGAACATCTGGCATTTGATCTCTTCCAATGAGTGACTTAACATTCTGATCAGCATGTTGTCTATATCTTGGTTATCGCGTAAATCATTGGTAAATCATCATTGGTAAATCGTAAATCATTCTTCGAACCAGTTAAGGGAAGCTGTTCACATAAGTGAGATCGACTCCATTGAGACGCGTGATTTCATTGGTGGGCAGTTTGCTTCTAGGTTTAATGTACAGCTGACAGTTCTAACAGAATTAATTTCAATATATAGTTTGCTAGCTTCGCTCTTGCAGGTCGAGCGTAGTTTTTGCAGTCTACTGGAATGGGGAAAGGGAATGACCATATATCATCAGCATAACTGAGGGCATTTACTGCATTTACCAGTGCACTCCAACTGCGTTGAAACGGGTGGGGGTTAGGCTGGAGCGGAAAAAGGAGGTTTTGCAACTTTTTTATGAAATTATGAAACGTGACTTGCAATGGTGAAATTAAGTTGCCGAAGTGCCTCAAAACAGTAGTGTAAAAAAGTCAAAAGTGTGGATGAATACTATGAGGTGCCCCACGAATAACAAATTTTGTAAAATTTTCAAATGCAAATATAAATATATATATACCATAATTATAAACTGTGAAGCTACAACCATTACCAAAATTATTGTAAAAAAATATACTACTATTAACATACCCAAGTATGCAAGGTTTATTGAAGCATTCGAGCATCTTCAGGTGGCGCAAAGCTATATATAATTTTTTTATATTTTTTCAGCAAATTCCGTTGATTTCTTAATTAAAGTAATAGAACTTATAGCATGTTGTTTAGTTTATTTTAATTACTTAAAATTGTGTAATCAACTTACAAAGGCGTATAAATGAATGCTTGGACCTTCCACCACTTTGTTTAATTCCAAAATATTAATGAAAATACACAAAATTCAGAAATTTCAACAGTCTTGGGTCACTTCAAGATGCTAGATTTTCGGGAAAAAAAACTTTTAGCATTACTAATCCAATATACAATTACACGAAAATCACACTATTGAAAAGAAAAAAATTTCGAAAGTTTGTTTTTTTCGCTCCACCCTAGTGTGGATACTATCAGTGCAGATATTAAATAGAACTGGGCTGAGCAAGCCTCCTTGTCATGTGCCGTTTGTCATGCCCAGGGAGCAAAGAGCGTAACGGGAAGACTTACGAAAAACTAATATAAAAAGTGACGTCATCAATCAAAGACGTCATATCGACGTAGCTGTGGCTGAGTAGCCTGTGAGTATTTTATCTAATTTCACAAGAAAAGCCGTCGTATATTACGAATTTTATCTTTTAATTACATAAATAAATGATGATAAGATATACTAATTGAGCAATAATTAATCATCAATAGAAAATTGCGCAGTGGAGGTAGGTGGAAACTTGCAAAGCACTAGCGGTGAAATCTGGACCAGCACGACGCTCCGATTTAGCTTCATCTTCGAAGAGAAGTCTTATTTACACTTCATATTCAGTTCACAGTGCTCTTTACACAACATGTTTTAAATATATCACCGCATTTTTTCTATTAATCTCATTCAATTTTTCGCTCCTGACTGACCCTGCAGCTACGTACACAAAACACGGAAAATGATTGTCGTCAAGTACAGAAAGTTTGAGCAATAACTATTCGTACGGTTTCTCTCGCGTCAAAAATATAACAATGAAGCTTAAGAACCGAACCTGCTAAAGCCTGAGGTCCATCCTCAACTACTTCGACTCTTCGATGTGACGCCATTCGGCTACATGCAGTCACGGCTAAGTTTTATCTTAGTCCCACTGAGTCTTCCCATTACACTCTTTGCTTCCTGGTCATGCCAAACCCTGAAGATATTCCGTTCCTCATTTAACGAAACATTTAGCGGCTTACCAATACCAGGGGATATTTATAGATTTTCTTCTGTTGTACTTTCGACTGGAGGTTTTTATTGTACTGCAACTGTTAATAAAAACCACTGGCGCAGGAAGTAACCCACAGGAAGCAGAGGGCAGTACGCAAAATCACATGAATTTATTTAGCGGTGACCGCGATATTATGAGGGTGCTATCGACAAGGCTGTTCTTTTAAACAGTTGAACATAATAGCTAAGTGCGGCTTGAAAGAGTCTTACCAGCAATGAAGAGTGTTTTCGTGAGCTAACAGCTAGCATTTTTATGATTAACTAGTGCACAAAACGCAACCCTTTTGTTGAATAAGTCATGAAATATGTATTTGAAAACATCTTACCATCCCATCGAAAAAAGTTCAAGCTACTTCAAAATTCATAAAGTCCACCAAGTCCACGAAGTTCACCAAGTCCACATTGTCCACCAAGTGCACAATAGCAACCAAGTTCACAAAGGCACCTGACCAGGCCTTCACTAATAGCCCGGGAATTCCCGGGTTCGTATCATGGATACGGTTTGGCAAAAAAAAAAGTTGGCTGATTTGGAGTTTTTTTCTTCAGTATTAGATAGGGGAAAGTCAAAGCTTCGGATAGACGGACGGACTGACAGACAGACAGCTCTCTTATTACCTCCGCCAAAGAGGTTATGTTTTCGCCGTGTTTCTCTGTCTGTCTGTCACCAAGATAACTCAAAAAGTTATGAACCGATTTGAATGAAATTTACAGAGATTGTTATGCATGCTAAGAGAAACATGATTAACTTTTGGTGAAGATATGTCCATCCGTTTGTTTGTTTGTTTGTTTCTCTGAGTTTTTTTTCTCTATGTCATAACTCAAAAAGTTATGAGTGGATTTTGATGAAATTAACATGAATTGTTAGGTATATAACAAAGAGTAAATGATCAAATTTTGGTAATGATCCGTTTGTTTGTTCGTTCGTTTGTCACTGTTTTTATTTTATGCTTGTTGGCACATTAACTCAAAAAATAATGAATGGATCTTTATGAAATTTATAGGAGTTATCAATATTGTTAAAAGACATAAATGATTAAACTTTGGTGCAGATCGGTTTATTCGTTTGCATGTTTGACTCATGTTTGTCATTACGTTTGTTAACAGTATAACTCAAAAGTTATGAACGGATCTTCAAGAAAATTGCACAAGCTATTATTACTATCAAAAGGCACAATTGATTAGATTTTGGAGTTTATACAAAGAAAACTATGGTTACAGAGTCAACTTGAATTTTTTGCTACCGTTGCCTCACTTGGCGGAGGTATGCGCTCTCAGAGTGCTCTAGTTATATTATAGATTAGAGCTCAAAGCGCTCTTGAAGTGGCTTGAAGAGTTAGAATTTGTTGCATTTTTATGTTTAGAATAATATTATTGACGACACTGTTTTTTGGTGACATTATTCATTACCTCCCCCAAGCAGTTCATTTTTATGTCGAGATTGTTTGTTTCTCTGTCACAAAGATATCTCAGAAAATTATGAACGGATCTTTATGAAATATGCAGGGATCTTCAGGAATGTACAGAGCAACAGATGAGTAACCTATTGTAAAGATCCGTTCAATCGTTTGTTTGCCTTTTTTTCCTAGTATCATAAGGCAAAAAGCTATGGACAGCGCATTATGGAATTTACATGAGTTAACTATGAGGTATATCACGAAGAGTATATATGACCGTTTTTTGTGGTGATTTGTTTGTTTATTGTTTGTCACTATGTTTGACTTTTTATTTGCTGGCAATATAACTCAAAAAGTTTTGAACTGATCTTGTTGGAATTTAGAAGAAATCTTAGAACTGTTCATAGTCATATATAATTAAATTTTGGTGATCACCAGTTTGTCTATTTGTGTATTTGGCAAATGTTTGTCACTAGGTTTGACAGGACTAAACTCAAAAAATAATGGAGTATCTACAAAAAATTACAGAAGCTGTTATTACCGTTAAAAAGCACAAATGATTAGAATGGCCAGGTATGAGCTCTAAGAGTGCTCTAGTTTTATATCCTTTCCATTAATTCTTATTATGTCTACGTAGGATCCACATCCAGTGTAAGGATATGGCTTAATATTCATTGATAGACATGCTATTCAACATATTGCTGCATTACCAATGTGTTCTTACTAGAGATGTTTTTGTTACGCTTAGTAAAAGGGATTATCTGTATTACGAATACTTCTAACCCTCAAGTAGTCAACCCTCAAGTGCCCAATATCGGACCTGGAAAATGTATCAGTCACTGATGTTATGAGGAGAAATCAAATTTCGTTCGGGGAGTTTGAAAGCTTAGGAAAGAATAATTGTGATTTTGTTCGTCTGGTAAGCAGAGTTTATAAGGTTCAACTAATTAATATTAAAGGGAGAGTTGAACTTCAAAAAGGACCTACAGAAACGATTTAAAACTGGATCCTTAAAGCTTTTTCAAGACTATCAGCAAAAAGAAAACTAGAGCACTGTGAGAGCGCATACCTCCGCCAAGTCAAGGCAACGGTTACGGAAAATTTAAATTGGTTCTGAAACCATGATTTTCTTTGTATCTGCTCCAAAATCTAATCATTTGTGCCCTTCAACAGTATTAACAGCTTCAGTAATTTTTTTGAAGATCCGTTTGTATTATTTTCAGTTATGCTGCTAACAAACATTCTGACAAACATTAGTCAAACTCGTAAACGAACCAACCGATCATCACCAAAATTTAATCATTAATGTCTTTTAACATTATTAACAACTATAAATTTCATGAAGATCCATTCTAATTTTTCTTAGTTATTGTGCTAAGAAGCATAAAACTAAAAACAGTGAAAAACTAATGAACGAACGAATAGATCATCACAAAAAATTGGTCATTTGTTCCTCGTAGTATACCTAACAGTTCTTGTAAATTTCATAAAAATCCGTCCATAAATTTTTGATTTAGGGAATTGAGAAAAATGAGGCAGACAAACAAACAAGCGGAGTGACGGATCTTCCTCAAAAGTTAATCATCTGATCCTCCTAACAGGCCTAACAATCTCTGTAAGTTTCATGAAAATCCGTCCATAACTTTTTGAGTTATCTTGGTGTCAGACAGACAGACTGACTGAGAGACAAATCCGACGAAATATAAACTCCTTGTCAGAGGTAATAAAATAAACTTGAATTTAAATTTCATCAACCTTATCCGTACTGAATCTGTTACAATGAACAAAAACTGTACTTATTTTAAATTTAGTGATATTTTCGAATCAGCAGCGCGGCCTATCATTATCAATAACCTGGCTATCAATAACGCTGGCTCAAGCGCATGAAGCATAACAGTAAGTTCAAAATATATTTTTAAAGCTCAATTTATAATTTCAAGGTGCTCAGGTCGAACGTCAGTCTCATCAGACCGAGGCAGATCATATCACAGCATAGTTTCCTTTACCAGTGGAAGCAAAATTAAAAACATAGCAATACATGTTTTCTTTTATATTTAACTTGAATGCTGTAATCTTAAAATAACTGCTTAAATTTGATTGGATTGGTGCTACAAATAAAATTCATGTTTAAACCGAAGGCTTGCAAGTTCAGAACTGAGCGGACATTGATTACTTAGTTTTGCCATTTTATATTTCAATTCGTATTGATAGTCTTTGAATTTTGTTTTTAAAAGTAGATCACTGAGTCTTAGAATATCACAAGTAGGAAATTGAATGGGCTGATATTTGTTTACTCAATTGTATATATAGAATAAAAAGAATAAGATCAGTCAAACAAATGATTCTACTATGTTTACAGTATGTATTAAAAGTACTATAGTGAAAAAAATAAATGGAATAACAATTGTAGAATTGATATTGAAATGGTACACTGTACTACAGTCAGCTGATTCACTTTGGAACTCACCTTATGTATGTGCTATTAAGTCAGGTCTCAGATGAGATGTTCTATCCAGTTAACACATGGAGAACTAAATTTTAACTGGATGACATTTTTATGTTTTTCATGAGTCATATGTCTAATGGTTGAATTATTGGAGTTGTTCTAGGGGCTAAAATGCACCTATATTGCTAGAGAAATTGTAGAAATTGCAGCATATTTGAAAAAAATACATTTTAAATTTCACTACGACATCAACCACTTATCGGCTAGTTTCTAAAAATTCAACTGAAAAATTTAAAAATTAGACTCAGGTTCAGGTCCGTCCTTCAAAGGTCCAAATAAATTATATAAGTTGATCCGCATCATTACTGAAAGTTTTGTACCATAAAGGTTCTGTATTCTTTTAAAATTTTCAAATTTTATTGATCTCATTCATACGGTCGGTCTCAGTTTTATTTTGTACAGCAACAGGCTTGACTTAACCTTGAAAAGTCCCTGTGATAGGTTACCTTCTCGTATATAGAAATTGCATTGCATAAAAGATCCTCGACACTCGCAACAAGGAGCAGAGTGGTAGACATTTCGTTGCAGCCGACTGGACACAGGTTTCATCAGGGGTTCCACAAGGTAGCGTGCTTGGCCCACTTTTGTTCTCAATCTACATCAATGATCTCGATCTTAACATCCGTAGTAAAATCAGTAAATTTGCGGATGATACAAAACTATGTCATCCT
>LQNS02278187.1:7278362-7299123 GCA_001587735.2 Parhyale hawaiensis
ATGATTGCTATGCTCGAGAGTGTCTGTCACTGTTAGCTTGAAAATTTTAGCAAAGAAGCAGAGTGAAAATAAATCGTTTTCTCATATGGATGCGGTACTCGACATATTAGGAGGGCGAAGCACCATGAGTGTTTAATCATGCTCCGTTTGCATTATGTTTATTGATTGAATTAGTATCTATTTTTCTATTTTTCACCAGATCAATCAGTACCTTACTGTCCGTGTTCAAGTCACTGCCACAGAAGGTGCTGTGGAAGTTTGACCTGCCAGATGTAGGGGAGCCGCTGCCACCCAACGTGCGCCTCACCAAGTGGGCCCCGCAGCAGGACCTGCTCGGTGCGTCTCTAACCCTTCAGTGCCTTGCGTACCAGATATGACTCGAAGCACATAGCTTTATCCCTGCAGGAAGCATTAGATTAAACCACTCATTGCAGGTTTGCTAGGTATATGTGTGGAGGCCAAGGATTATGAGACTAACAGGTTAACACACTGGGCGGAGCCAAGCTGTGGTGCATCATGGGAAATCGGCTTGTGACGTCATAAAAACCTAGTACGTTTATCAGTAGCTATTTTGCATTCTTCCTTCATCATTTCATTTGGGTCTCCCGAGTGTCCTGCATGTCCTACAATCTTTATAGTCACATAAAAATATGGATCAAAGCATCTACGAACTTTTTTAGCTCTATGAAGGATAAAATTTTATTATTATTTATGTTGTTTTTTCCTTAACAGGCACGCACACTGTGCCGTCGTGCACGCGTCGTTATCATATCCGCCTCTCCTAATCGTAAAAACTACAGATCATTGGAAAAATGATGCATTTAACATTCGTCAGTTTCAACAACATTCCGTAAGACAGTTTAAGTATGTGGAATACGGTTAGGTAGTTCTTTTTGCAAGTGCGCTAACGCGAGTCGGACGCCACCCTACTGTTGTACTGCTGTATCGCGCGCAGCGTATAGCAGCTGATGTTTCTTTTTTTTTTTAACTTAACCGAGCGATTGCATAGCTTCAGCGCATTATATATAGACTTTTACTTTAATATTACTTCGCCAGAAGGGAAGTAAATAGTTTTTGGTCCTTTAAAGTTGTTCTTACAATCTTGTTTAAAAGTTTTCTATCTCGGCGTTCAATCGTTCGCATCTGAGCCAATTTTTATTGCAGCAGTTTGAAATTATGGAGGATAGCAGATTATTGGTAGAAGACTAAAATAAATCAAAACGTTGCAGTATTCACTCATATAAATCCATCTTTAGAATGTCACATTCCTCTCGATAAAATTCACTTGATTTGTTGCATTTTGAAGACCATAAACTTGGCTCTAAAAGTGCTTCTGACACATGCGAGCATTTGCCGGGTGAATTCATTTGCTCTTTTACAAGCCTATTAACCGACGTTCTTTAAAAATTTTATCCTTCAGAGAGCTAAAAAAGTTTGTAGATGCTTTGATACATAATTTTGTGCAACTATGATAATTGTAGGACATGTAGGACACTCTGGAGGCCCAATTGAAATGATGAAGAAACAATGCAAAACAACTCCTGATAAACGTACTTGGTTTTTATGACGCCACAAGCCCATTTCCCATGATGCACTATAGCTTGGCTCCGCCCCGTGGGTTAACCTGTTAGTCTCACAATCCTTGTGTGGAGATAAACCAGCCTTGTATATAATGGCCGAATGAAAGACAAGAAATTCATACATTAAATTTCATCTGGTTAATGTGCTCCTCTTCATATATAGAGTACAGCATTCTGAGGCTTAACAGCCTTAACACTAGAATGTGGCGATGATAAGCAGTTGACATATAGGTTTACAATTATAGATAAGTTTCACAAGGGATGAAGGCGTACCAGAAATTAGCAGCTTTTCCGCGCAGAGAGATGCCTCTATATCAGAATTATTACTATAGAGATACGGCGAATTTACTGAATCACGTTGTCAATTTATTTTAAAATATGGTATAATTTTTTCATCTTTTCTTCTGACCTACATCGGCCGCCACATATGTTGGTGAAGTGGATCAAAGTTTCCTAAATTTCTGTTATCTCCGTACTTGAGCATGGGTCAAATGTACGTGCCAGGGAAGATTTTATCTTATCGGTACCTCAGCTTGCCTTGATGTGACGAAAGCGTTTGAAAAAAATATACTGAGTTTATAGGATAATATCTACTTCTACTTCTACTGAACCCTTGCTTGACATAAGTTATCGTTACAACTATGCATTGTGACGAATGCCTTAGTTACCTGGTACATACTAATATCTTCAGTGTCGTTCAGCAGTGAAATTCAAAGGGGGACATTCATCAATTATTGAAGTCCATAGAGTAACATGTCCAGTACCCGTCCACCATGCTAGTAGCCGTCCACTTGGCACTAAATAAACTTCCTGTGTGAAAACTAGCAGTGCTAGAAAGCCATACATAGGCCTTAGCTGTATGCTAAGTAGGGCAGCACCATCTCTAAAAACGACGGCCGAAAAAATAAAACAATAGAAAATGGTTGTAGTTTTCAAATTTTTTTCTAAAAACATGAAAAAAATGGGAAAACTACCACCATTTTTTATCATTTCATTTTTTCACCCGTCATTTTCAGAGATCGTGCGGCACTACTTAGCCTACATTTTAAGCCTATATACGGCTTTATAACACTTCTAGTTTTCACACAGGAAGTTTTTTAGTGCCAAGTGGACGGCTACTACCATGGTGGACGGGTACTAGACATGTTACCCTATATGGATCGCTAATCCAATGATGGTGGGCTAACAATAACTTCAGTTCCCATAGCTATATCTTTGCTGACAATTTTGAATACAAATTAATCTAGTCTCGCATTTACTATACTGCAGTAGAAGTCATTCAGGAACCAAACAGTTCGTCACCTTGTGGTCGCATTTCCCTTAAGAAGTTGCTTTGTATTTTATTTAATCGCCCCACGAACGATTAAGGAGAGTGCACTCATTTATTTTCGCATAATACTATGTTATTGTAATGGCTATTTGAAAATTTTGCTGCTTCTAGTAAAGCGTTGTATTGATTTTATTTTTGTTAAACTTTTTTACGCTAAAGTTGTTGATTTCGAAATTTCTAATTCTATTACATATGGAAATACCCTGAAGGATCGGGAGGTGAATGGGGGCATATGATGGAAAGGTTAACCACAACTTTGCTAATGTCACCTTTTACTCCCACACAAACTAAGGTGGGAAACTTCGCTAAGCGATTTCCAGAATGTATGAGTAGCGGTCAAGCGGATAAAATTTTATACCACTATTTTGAGAAATGTGAGAACAAAACTGTTGATTTTTCACAACATTCCAAAAGATATGTGCACCAATTAACAATTCCCCTTTGTTCTGCGGATCAGGTCACCCCAAAATACGGTTATTCATCACCCACGGCGGTCTGCTAAGTACCCAAGAAGCCACGTACCACGGTGTTCCTGTGATCGGCATGCCTATATTTGGTGACCAGGTGGGTTGTGTACTCAATATTTTCGGTTAAAAATATTATTTTTAGGAAGCGAGGGGTTCCATTAACTTCATAAAGTTTGACAAACATTCAACTATGTGTTAGTCTTTAAGGCCAAAAAGTATCATGCATGACGCTTTCGAGTAGTGTATACATAAGCAAAATGAAATAATTCTTAATATCATTCAACTTCTTCAGCCTCTGGGTTATGTCAAGGTTTTTACCCGTCAGCGAGACAAAATTCACTGGCTAGATGTGGAATAACATCCACCGGTACTTTCGATACCTGCCTGTCGTCTATATTCATTCCAAGTCCATTCCTTTTCTCCTGCGATTCTTTTTTAGCGAGTCTATCCAGAAAAAGTGCTGCTTTTAAAGAATTTCTCGATCATAATGGTGTATTCTCTCTGCTCCAATTTTGAAAGGAACTCCACCAAACGCCAGTTAAGTTAATGCATATGCACCATCCACGGGTGGCATAGTCTACCTATGCCTTTGAAACAAAAACTTTTAAATAAGCAACGTCTACGCTCTTCGTGTAAGCAAGAGCGTGCAGAACGAGAAAAATATCGGTAGAGCGGGTACAGCGCTATAGGAACTGCTATACCTATATAGGTGTTCCGTATAACACCTATAGGCATAATCTTTTAATATAGATGTTGAGACGCTCAATTGATAAGTTCTATTTGTTCATCCCAGGATGGCAACATTGGCAAAGCTGAACAGGAAGGGTGGGGTCTGAAGTTCAGTTGGGACGAGCTAACCTACGACAAGTTCAGGAACTCCATCCTCAGCCTCATCGACGATCCTCAGTAACTATTTTGATACACCTGATAGCTTGTGTTGTTGTCACTGATGCCGATTCAAAATTATTTATTTTGCATAACAAATGTTCCTTGGCACAAAGAATCTTGTTGGTTGTTTTGCTCCTGTGACTTCTGTCATCAGAGCTTTGCTCCACCAGACGGAATCTGGCATATGCCAGGAACACCGGTATGTTAGAGTTTGAATGTCAGATGGTAGATTTGAATACAAATATATTTTTAATAAGGTAATGGTTGTCTCCGGCACGAAAATATTCGAACGTGGCTCCAATTATTTTGCCAGGAGCTCTTTATTTGGTCGCTTCTCGTACTCACAACTTTATCCAAGCCCCTCTTGTACTGGTCGAAGATTCTCAGATATGAGCTTTCAATCGTTAATATCAGTGTTATGTTTTAAAAGCAGGCAATTAATGATTCTGAGAATATTTAATACGGTAACTAAATTACTGCTGTGCTGCAGGGCTCGAGCCAGGGTGGCAAAGCTGGGCCAGCTCATAAGGGACTTGCCAACCTCTCCAGCTGATGACGTCGTCTGGTGGACAGGATATCTGCTCAGAACGGGCGGTGCTCGTCATCTCAGATCTGGGGCGCTGGATCTTGCTTGGTGCGTCTCTTGTCTCTAGACTTAATTTGAATAACTCCCTGATGAAATTTGAAATTCATGTTTTGATGATTTATTGTGTTATTATTATTCAGTAAGCATCTTCTATAATCTTATTATTCTCAGCAAGATATCCTAGCAAGAATACGATGCCTATAACAAAAAACACAATGAAAGTGTTGCATGTAACTACTACATGTGTTTGTTCGAATAAGATGCTCAAGTAACAGTTTTAAAAGTCATGCGCTCCGTTGTCATTTCTCAAACCCTTGCGTTCAAGTATGTCAGTGCTAAACTACCCGCGGGTGCAGCTGCATGTGTTGGAACTGGGCCTGATCTCTCTCGAGCAAAGACGACTCAGGGGACAACTCATAGAAACATTCAAGTATTTGACTGGTTTCAATGACGTACCTACAACGGGACTTTTTGAAAGAAACCATAATGATCGCCTGCGAAACAACGGCCAAAAACTCAAGCATAAAGCCCGAAGAACAACCTTAAGCCAGTAGTTCTCTGTACTTCATAGTGAACATTCGGAATAGACTCCCCTCAGAAGTTGTTGGCGCGGAGACAGTCAACGCGTTTAAAGATCGTCTTGACAAACATTGGGAAAGACATCCTCCATAACTAAGAACACGTCCTCTACCAGTCACAAACTCTCAAGCTCCGCAGATCCGCGGCTATAAATTTTACTTGCGTGCCTGCATGATCGACTCGTGGGTCGTGGTTGAGATCTTCCTTCGTTTTTTTCTTCTTTTTTCCTCTATCATCTATATCATGAAAGCATAACGGCAATAGCTCATAGAGGGCTGGAGTGTAGGTCCGGGTGTCTCTGTGGGAATCGACCTATTGGTTCGTCTACTGTCGCCTATCTAATGAAAAAATACCGTCGTGAGTCTCTGAATCGGCTGTAAAAACAATTAAAAAAGATAAGCAAATTCTAACAGCCATGAGTGGGAAACTGCATTGTACCTAAAACATAAGTTCTAAATGCGCGTCCGCTCCTCTGTAATCTTCTAGAACCTTGTCCTCAAATTATAACCTCAGTTACGCTTTACCTAGCGCAGAAGTTTCTCCATTCTGAAAATAAAGATTCAAACTCGCTTGAATTGCACAGAAGGTCTTCCAAATCACCTCTCGCCTGTATCAATATGTAAGTAGATATACTGGACATAAAGACAGTACAAGAATTCGCAGAAGTGATCAGATATATACATGCACATGAAAAGTTTATATGCAACGATCGCTATAGAACTACCATGAGCCAGCAGTTCATTCCGTATGTCATAGTGAACATCTGGAATAGTCTTATCTTCGAAGTTGTCGTTCAGGAGATAGTCAAAGCATTTAAAATCCGTCTTGGAAAATATCGGGAGAGACGCCCTCGACAGCTACGCACACTTCCTCAAAAAATCACAAATTCTTAACGGCTAAAGGCTCGGAGGCCACCTTAATCCACAAGCGTTTCTCAACCGCCCCAACTAACTTAATTTCTGTACGAGTCTACAGCAGTAATTAGTGCTTACAAGATCATCTCTTTGGCTGAGGCTTTTTCCTTTCTCTGAAAAATCTAAATGATGCTCACATATGGGCAATAGCTCATAGAGTGTCGGCGCGTAAGCCCCGGCGGGTGTTTAGGAATGGGCCTGTTGGTCCGTCTACTGCCGGCTACGTATCTAATCATGCTCTATAACTCCCGCAGGTACCAACTGTACAACACGGACGTATGGCTCGCGGTCGCAGCGATCCTCCTGCTGGTCCTGTGGATTGAGTACAAAATACTGAGAGCAGTTTACAGGCGCTGCTGTGGCAGCAGGCCCAAAGTGAACACTAAGAAACAGAAGCGGAACTAACAGAAAATGACTGCCAGGAACATGTTATGTTAATAGTCAGATATATTACCTTTTCGGGAGTCCATATATGGAGAGCTACATTGACACGTGCAGTAATTTCGTACATTTTGGATACGGAAGAATGTAACAAGGCTACCACAGCTATCTATGTCACCTCTCAAAATGTAACTTTTTCTTACCTAGAAAAGTATAATCTAAACATATTATATGAATTTAATTTCAAACATTTCTAATTAACTTGTATTTTTCATTAGCTCAAGACTTAACTGTACAACATGCGCTAGAAGTTAAAAAACATCCCAGCTAAAAATATTACAGTGAGAAATTTCGAAAAAGCTGAAGCAAAGTACTTCTTGGAAGTATCCAACTTGCAGCAAGAAAAAAGGTTTGCAATGAATTAGCTGAAAATATGAAGTTCTCGTTTTAAATTATTAAATAAAAACCTTTACTTGTTGTGAATGGAATAAAACAGTGCCCGCTGGAAATTTCCTCTTTTCTCTACTACGGGCAGCTCATTTTTTTATTTAAGGTGTTTTTGTGCATGAACAGCTTGACATATGTAACCTAATTGGACATAAAGGGCTTTTAATTTACTCTAATTTTCCCCAGTAGGCAGAAGCTAATCGAAATATGGATAGGAAATCTGTCTGTTTGCTTATTCTGTTTCTTTTCCTATTTCATTACACCAGGCCGAAACACAAACATTTCGTCCATACTTGTGAAGTTTGAAACATAAGACAAGTTTCTCATTTATTCACCGCTTGCATTGGTTGTTGAAGAAGTGACTAAAGCTGCAGCAGCAACTGACGTGCTTGTTTAACAGTCAAATGCCTTATTTTCGGATGATCACATGTTCGATATTTTCTAAAACAAGCTAAATGCTTCCATCGAAAGTTCATCCTGTGTTTAGCTTGCCCTTAAGTAAAGATCAGCAATTATCATAAACAACTAAGGCTGCTCTCGCTAGATATCAAGGTAAGAACATCAGATGCATTACTTAGGCACTGTTAATGGAAAGCGCGATGTTTCAACCATATTCTTAAATTTATATATGCATTAGATTTGTTGATATTACTTGCTGGAGTTGTTTGGTACTTGGTGTATAAAAACATTATCTTAATTACTCTTTTACCTTCTGTATTTCTTTTCCCTCATCTAGTCTACTTGCTTTGAGACAAAGTAAATAATTTTTAATTACGAGTCGTATATTTTCCTTTTTTTTGGGGGGGGGGGGAATTAACTCTCTAATTTTCAAAAGATTGTTGGTAGTCTTTCCTAGCAGTAAGCATGCTGAGGAATCGGAGGAATGCGAGCGCTCCAGTTCCTAGAATCGAAGCTTGAAAAATCTTTTGAAAATTGCCGTAAGTTACTGCAAGTGATCTTTACGGTCCTAGTCGCGAAATTATCTTCCGCAAATCCAGCCCTATTCCAAAAATGCCTCAAAAGTCACGTGAGCGTCCATCGACTCATTCTGCTCTGGCTGCATTTTTAATTAAAGTATTGCCAAAATGTAGTCTGACACCACTGCTTTAACTCGACTGCAATTAACACAATTGTGTCAGTCGGGAAATCGTCAAACTCGTCTGAAATTTATAGAAATTATAGTCCATGTAAGTTTAGATAGGCTCGGCAGTATTCTGAGCTCAAGCGCAACTGGTATGATGCTCTCACGCAGGTTTCTCGCAATCATATTCAATGGAAAAAAATGCGCAGTGCTGGTAAGCCGATCCTTCTACAGCTCCTTATGAATAAGACCTCCAATATGCCACCGGAACAGGGGATATAGGCTACCCCAATAGATTGTGATATTTTCACTGCCTGGCGTTCTATTAAACATTAAGTCCTGTCTCTTTTATTTTTTACTGGTCATAGAGAGAAACTGTATTACTTCAGATGAGTAAATTTTAATATATATATATCAACATATATGCAGAAAAAGGTGAATAACAACACATTCGTTTATGGCTACAATACCTGGATAGAAGCCACATCCATTCAAAATATGATCTTTACATGTGTGAAATTTCTCCTGAGAAAATGCCAGAGCTCGCTAGTGTAAAACATGACAATATTGCTCTGACGTGTATCAAGCAATCCAGCAGTTTTTTTTTTCAAGTGTAAGTACATTGATAATTCCTCAATGATACCCCCGACTCTGGTCATTGATGAGTTATCTTATAATGCTGCGAGAGTGGGGCTGTAGATGATAAGGGCCGTCGGCCGGTAGATAGCGCTAGTGATAACGCGGGTGCTTGCATCACTCAGCAGTGCCAGCAATATCTCTGCACGAAAAGCACGATGTATCGAATACTTAGTGCAGTGGTGCTGATGTACTCTGTTTTCTATTTAATTCGTGCTGTTGAGTCAGAAGCGACTGGTACCAAACTGCCAGCAGCTTCGAAAGGAGGCTCTTCGCTGGGGAGGATTCTCTTCGTGGATCCTGTAGCCTCGAAGAGCTTGAAGAACTTCCACTTCAGTATCGTCGAAGTGCTAGCTGAAGCTGGCTACGAGGTGGTGAACATGTCATAATAATTTACTTATTGGTTTAGATCATCAGTCATTGCTAAGGTGGCGTTGCCTTCGCCACTTGATATTGAAATCTTTTGACGAATATGAAGACTGAATCAGCATATACAGTATGTAACTGTATGGCATTTAGGATAAACAGGTACGTTGCATATTGTATGATAGAGGTTGTGAAAACTAATCAGTGCGCATTTAAATGTAGAGAAGATAAAGAGGAGATGCTGCAGTGTTTTAATAATTTTTCAAATGTTTTGAGCTAACGAGCGGCAAAATTAAAATTTTTTAAAACATTTTTTCAGGTAACGATGTTGACACCTTATCAACCAACTAGGAAGCTGAAAAATGTCAGAGAGGTACGTGCTGTTGGGCAAGCGATACGGATTAAAAATTTGGCAATTTTGCCCCTGCTGAGGAAAATGAGTTACATTTCATTACAAAGCACAGTAGACTGTCAGAAGGATTGAGTTATTCATTTCTCTACGCATGTAGATAAAGAGCTCAATGGATGGGCTCATCAGAGTCTACCTAAGTCACATCCTTTCGTGGAAACCGATTCCCCTAGAACTTTCTAGAGTAGAAGCGCCAATGAATGAAATATATCTGCCCAGATATAAACCCTTCTCGTGAGCTCTAACTTGTCCAAAACCTAAATTATTAGCGATGGCTACGTTACATTGGATCTTTCTTCAGACGTGTAATCCCTCACAGATTGTTTTTAATGCCGTCACAAGCTTACAAATAACACCCAAGACTACATCTGATTTCTGGGAATTCAAGACTCTTGGTTAAAATCAGTAACACATAAGCGCTTATTGGATTAAATTATCTTGAACGAAGTAAGCGTACTTAGCAGCAGGTCCGTCCCCAGCTACCTCTCTTATTGAGTAAAATTCGCGACGATCAACTCGAGAAACAGATCAGAGTCGTAGTGTGGGTGATGTGCGCGTTTGGTGGATGTTGTAGGTATTAGGCCGTAATTTCGGGTAAGTTGGACTATATTCGGGTTTAATGTCGGGTAGGTTAGGGGAGGCAAAGACTTTTTTTTTATTTAAAAATTTGAACGATCCACCAAACGCGCAGCGCGATCGATTGATTGCGCAAATCCACCAAACGCGCACAACATGGGCACTGTGTAGAAATCTTGGCAATGCATTGTCAATAGGTGTGCTTCTCTTGCAGGTTGTGTTCGCTCAGAATGACGCCAATCGTGTGGTGCCCAACGTGTTTCACGAAGGGAAATTCGAACATTTCACGAACATGTTTGAATATCTGCCGAAGATGTGCCTCGCTGCCCTTGCTTCTGAGGAATTTTCTGCTGTCTTGAAGGAGGAATATGATCTAGCATTCGTCTCCATGTTCTTCTGCGAGTGTTTTTTGGGTCACATTAATGCCATGAATGTAAGAAAACTTCTATTTCAGAACTAACATGTAATGCATCATTCTGCTTAGGTCCTCTCTTACATTTGATCCGACATTGAATTACTGTTATATGTTCATACGAGTCTGGACTTTGAACAACGGAGTTAATGATGTTTGCTCAATTCTCAACCTCCTGCACATGAGCTTTACATCACCTAATAATAAGCAAAAAACGTGTTTCCATTCCACACTCAGTGTTGTTTAGTTAGCTAGTGTTAAAATAAGGCGCAAATTCCAGAAAAACTGCTAAATTTCGTCACTTTTTTATTACAAATTTTCACTGCATTGGCAAAACAAATGGTGCATTTTCTGTGAGAACAATTTCATAATATTAGGTGTGCATTGATGAACTATACTCAGCTGCTCTGGATGAAAGTCTAAAGTGGCCACGCGTAGAGTATATCTCGGCGCGTTGATTTGCCAAGGCCGAGGTTCATATGTGGATGACGTAGGTACTCCCATAAATTTCTGCTCTGGACGACTTTGACCTGTAAACACGCAAGTCAATAGAACAAGTTCCTTTTTCTCCGTGTCTGCATGCGTTGATGTGTCCATTTAAGTAACAGCTTAGCTATAATTCTTTCCAAGTTTAAAGGGATATCAGAAACTAAGTAAGCGGCACTTGCTGAGCAAACTGAAATGACGGCTAACATTTTGATACCTTTTTGGTAAACTCAAAGCTGTGCCTACGATGGCTCAACGAAATATGCTGACGATTAAAGGAGGAAACTCGTCCTCTTGACTAGCGTGTGCATCCGCCTTAAGCCGACTCGTGCTTGCCCTGTGAAGCGGAATATCAAAACAACGAGATCATCTTTACAAAACTATTTGACTACTCAAGATTGTTTTAATGCTCATGAGTAATTGCTAAAATGTGAAGATACTTTCCAACTTCTCCTGTACAATAAAACTTGAGAAGATGACACCCGCAGTACGAGTACACAAGCACATGATGATAATTTAATAGCTTGCTACAGAGACGAAACTAAGATTATGTATATATTTAACACGAACTCTACTTCAGCTACAAGCTTCAACCATAACGCAAATGGTTTTCGGTGATTATAAAACATGTATTCAATACCATAAGGATCCACTAAAATAATGGTTTCTCGTAAGAATAGTGTTAGTTGAAACGTCATTAGGAAGGACGGTGATCCTTTCAGGGTAAAAGGAGATAAATGAAATATTCTATTTATAGACGCTAGACAGTCATCGATTTCTACTTCAATAATTGACCTACAGATGATCAGAGTAATCTATGTCGTCGAGTAATGGCTTTTTGAATGAGTTTATGAATTCGTGTTTTTTCGTATAAATACTTATTTTGCATGTAAATTATAATAAGTTTTGACGAATTAACACCTGGGATTAGACTAATTTCTGACACTAGTAGGTTTCATTTCACCATCAGATTCCATTTGTATTCGTCACCACCGTAGAAGCGGCTGGCCCCTTCTCAGGTAGAAGGATCGGAAGCCCTACTTTCCCAGCGATAGAAGAGAGCACAGGGCCCATGTCATTTCTTGAACGCTTCGGGTCGATGTTGTTTCAAACCATTGCCGAGGGCATGTTCTCATATGTAGCTCACAGGTATGTGCAATTAACTACTAACTTAGAAATGCTGAGATTAACGCTAAATAGTAGCAATATAGTTAACGTAGTTAGTCATCAATAAATACGAAAAAGTTCTCGGGCCACATAATCGTCATTAACATCGTGGAATATTACTCTGTGCATTACGAAGCGCTAAATATAATCTATTCTAGTAAATTAAATTCTGGGTCTGATGAAAACTACATCTAATTACAATGTTATATAATTTTATAGAGTATATTTGAAAAAGCCAGTGGCTGCGCCATTATGACTGTCTCGTTCAATTTCCAGAGGTAGGCCCCTTGCGGTGAGCGTGTAAGAGTTAATACGAAAAAAGACTTAGGATTCGAGGCGTTTTTCTCTTGAGTGGCAGGCTGAAAGTGACTGAAAGTTGTTCCCACACCTAAAAGCGGGACCACACGACAGTATTTTCTTTGGTCTTCCGGTTCTTTTGTGCATTTGTGAATGGATTACAGAGCTGCAAGAAACGTACCCACGCTAGCTGCAGCCTACTATGATTTTCACTGGCCGTATTACACTGTTTTCCACTAATGATTCTTGAACGAATAGTCGGATCACTATGGTATTTCAACACAGAGCCTATTACACCCCTACCTAATTTATGTCCCACATAGCATATTGCTATATGTGCTTACAAAGGAGTTTACTCCTGTACATTAAGCCTACAGTATATTATAAGCTGAAGCCAGGAAGTCGCTTCTTTGCATTCGGACGACGCCCAACTTGTGCTGCAATCAGACGACGGTGTTACCCTCACGGTGTTACCCAGTGTCCCCCTGTGTTGCGGTGAATGCGACTTGCGATCTCAGCGCCCCCCGGAAGTCGTGCGGAATTTGCAGAAAAGTCGTAACTATATATAAACATTTCTGGCGTAGCCATATTTTCGCTGTATTTTAGGATAAAAAGTTGAAAAAATACGCAAACGTGCTTCAAATGCAGGAACTTAAGCAGCATATGGTGCTCATGTATTTTTTAATACGAATTGTTAAGTATAAAATAAGTCAATGGTTGTAAACAAAACCAGAGTTAGCCAGCTCATAGCCCTACAATTTTGGGGCGTGTTGCAATCAGACGCCGGCGCTACCCTGGTAGTGTTACACGCGTAGCAGTGAATACGACGTGCGATCTCAGCGTCCCAATAAAGAGTTGCGGCATTTTTCGGCAAGCTTAAACATATCCATTTCTGACGGAGCCTTATTTTAGCTGTATTTTCGGATCAAAAGTTAGGAAAGAAAACTGTCTAAAAGTGCTTCACAGGTTAGAATTCAAGCAATACATGGCAGTCATACATTTTGCAACACTTATTATCGAGAATCATAGTCAATGTTTGTAAACAAAGGAAGTGTTACCCAGCTCATAACCGTAGAATTGATAAAGGTTGTCGTCGATGCCACCCAGTGTTACTCAACCTGTGTCGCATTGGAGGCCCGTGTACCACAGGTGACACCGAGAGCCTGATTGCAACACGCCTCAAGTTGGGCGTCGGCCGAACGTGCAGAAGCGACTTCCTGACTTCAGCTAAATATAGGCTTAATATACACGAGTAAACTCTTCTGCAAACACATATAGCAATATGCTATGAGTGGCCAAAAATTAGGTAAGGGTGTAATAGGCTTTGTGTTGAAATACCATAGTGATCCAACAATTCGTTTAAGAATTATTAGCGAAAAACAGTGTAACGCGGCCAGTGAAAACTATAGTACTGTGCTGAATTCATAGCACCTGACGTCGCATGTACGAATGCCAACCCAGGCAAGCGAGCTTTGCGGCGCCAGGCGCGCTGACTCAGCAGTTGAGAAGTATGCACAGCTGCCGTGGGGCACTTATTGTTCACAGAAATGGGGAGAGTAGGTGGGGGGGGGGGGCAGGTCATGACACAAGAACATGCTTCAGTGTTTAGCGACTCGCGCTCGCCTGCAGCCGTACACCCCTCTGGGGCCCGCTCCCCTACTGTATATCCGCAGCACGAACCAGTGCTTGTCGGTCTCCCTGTAGGGACGCGGTCAGGTTGACTTTACCTTCATCCGCCTTCTTTTATTTCATAGAATGGATGCAGAGGTGCGAGCCAAAGAACTACTGCCCCCCAATACACCGCACCTACCGAGTCTCTACCACAACGCTTCCCTGATGATTTTCAACAGGTAGGCACCTCATGGCTTAACCCCATTGCTATTGTAAGCCAGTTTTCCTACAATGGCAACAATTGGCATTCTTGAAGCGCACTACAAAGCTCCAGAGTGACAGACAGATCTTTTGAATGTGCTTACTCGTCCAATTGTGCGAATGTGTCACTGCGCCCTTGAAACAGCAGAAAAATTGCTCTAGTTTTTCCGTTTTATGTCACTCCAAACACGAAGAGATATTTGTCACTCGTCTGGTGACATCTGCCAAGGAAGCCGATTTGAGGGCTAACACTATAATACCTTTTTGTGACGTGCCAAGTTGTGTTTACAATGATGCTACAAAACATTGGAACGAGTGGATGAATGGATGGATGAACACGTTGTAGACAGGTATTTAGGTTCGCCCACACCAAAACAGATAATTGAAATTAGCCTTTTATTATATCTCATTACGTAAATCCTGCACTTTCGATTAGCACTATCAGCCGAATTTCAGGTGATATTCGCAAACAATTACGCCTGAGACAGTTTTAAACAATTGAAGCAGCTCAATTCATTAGGTGAAATTGAACGCTCAAAATTGAAGGTTCGGTTTCAGTAGGTCTTTGCGATTCGAACAAGCCCTTTAAACAATTCACATGAGCTTGTGTTGATCAGACAACGGAGTAAGTAGAGTACTTCTTTAAGTGTTTCATTTTTGGTTTTGCTCAGTTTGCCATTGTTCTTTAACTAAACTAATAAGGAACTTGACAACTAAACAACGAAGCGAAGAGTTTACCTTTGAAGTTACGATATACGTCTTGAGGACATACTGTATATGATGCATAATGAATACACAGTGAATTATTTTGTTCAGTATGTTTTAAGAGGTACAACAGTTAAGTTTTCCATACATTTTTTTCTCATCGCAATATTGACCATCATATAAATTTGGCACAGCTTCAGGTTGGCAGAACATCCACGGCCGTACATGCCCAACATCCTGCTGGCGGGAGGCATCCACTGCAAGCCTCCTCAGCCTCTGACGGCGGTATGCTATTTACGCTTCTGCAACTAACTTTACTACATTTGCAAAGTGAAAATGGCTCCTCTGGTATATTTACTTCTACAAGCCACTCAATGAATTCAATTCAAACACGAAAAACTAACAAATATACTGTAATTTTGATAAATCAAGGAGTTAACATAGCCGCATTCCGCTGCAGCGTTTGTGAACCCTTAAGTAAAAATGACTGTCTTTGCACTCAATCCAGGCTCAAGCCACCTAGTGGAGTATGGTACGGGAGGTTTTCCTGATTTTATGTCTTAATTAACCAGGCCTGATTGATGCAAATCTTTGTTGACTTTTCAATATGACTTGAATATTTATCTACGAGCTAATCGTAATTTTCTGTTTTGAACATCAGGCGCATTGCAGTCGCAATCCTGCGTTTGGGCTACCGTAACCCGAAAATTGTTTTCCGCCATCGGAAATTAACTAAATTAAGTTACATTGTGCGAGAGCACTGCGCGAGTTCTACATATACTACAATAGTTTGAGTTCTAAATTACAAAGATATAGCCCAAGTATTTAGCGGGTTGTGATTAAAAAACTCATCTGTTTGTACGAAACTTTGCATTGTTATATCCGAAGAGTGTAGTTAAGTACACCTGCTAGTAAGGACATGAGTTCACTACAAGTATTTTGGTCTTGCACAAATTCATATCAACTATTCTTGCTGAACTTAGAAGCACTCAGTACATTTTGCTAGATTGTCTCTTTTCCTTTAACAATTTTACTGTGCTATATTTACTGCTCATAGTTATTGTCCAGCCTTTAGCCATATATTATAAAGAAAAACAGGCAAAGATAAGTAATAGTACTGTATCTATACTCTGTCCATTTGATCAAGGGCGTTTGGGCGTGGTCAAGTTCCTCTTCAGCGTTACCAATTCTATGGGCATTCCAAAAGTTTCTCTGCATGCAGGTAGTGGGCGGGGCTAAGATACGGCCGAACAAATTTCAGAAATGCCCATAGAATTGACAACGCTGTAGAGAAATTTGAACCCCCTCCCCAAGCTGCCCTAATAAAATGGACAGAGTATAATACCGATGATATGTGAATGAAGCGATAGGTTGATTTTTCAGGATTTGGAGGGTTGGGTCGCTTCCTCAGGAGACGCTGGCTTCATATTCTTCAGCCTCGGCTCGGTGGTTCGCACCACCGACATGCCTCTTGAGTAAGTGACACTCGTACTGACTGTGCTTTTCTGAAAAGTTATTAATAAATCTATATTGCATTCATCTTTGCTACCGGCATTCAATAGCCGATACTGCTTCCAAAATGAATACTAGCCGTAAAAATAGAAACCACGGGCGGTAAACAAGAAGGAAATAACCAGTCAATTACTGTATTAGGGTAGTTGCGCTTAGTACTTAATGTAATCCAAGTTAGAGGTAAATTAACTATACATTTCATGACTATTTTATTTAGTTTTGATTCGACAGGTGCTGTGTAGATTTTTCAATGATTTCAGCAATAATTTATTACAAATGGGCTATCCTGAAAGAAATTTTGAAGCAAAATTGTGTTTGAAAACTGTGCATGATACCATTTCTGTTGAATAGAATTGCTTCTAATTATAATTATCTGTCTCTCACCTTACCACAATCGTCCGACGAAAGAGTTAAGCAACTGAATATATTGTCAAACTTTATTGTTCATCAACTGCAGTTATCCAAAACCCGTTCGGAAGAACTTACATTTATTCTCACTTTTTTTTCGCTATTCCTCATAACCCTGATGATTATTGTCTTTGTGCAATTCCAAAATAATTGTTAGAAGCATACGACTACTACCAAAAAATACGTAATGCAGACAACAGTTCCATCATTCACCGCTGGAGAGTTCGTTCTCAGGACCATAAAGGTGCTACTGGAAGTGTTCAAGTCGCTGCCGCAGAAGGTGCTGTGGAAGTTTGACCTGCCAGACGTAGGGGAGCCGCTGCCCCCCAACGTGCGCCTCACCAAATGGGCCCCGCAGCAGGACCTGCTGGGTACGATATCCAAAGGCTTGTTACTATTTATCAGAGATTAGTTGCATTGTTTCATAGATTGATACATCATATATGGTAATAACTAGAGCACCCTGAGAGCGCATACCTCCGCCAAGTAAGGCAACGTTAACAAAAAATTCAAATTGGCTCTGAAACTATGATTTCTTTGGTATCAACTCCAAAATCTAATTATTTGTGCCTTTTAATAGTATTAGCAGTTTCTGCATTTTTTAAAGATCCTTCCATAACTGTTTGAGTTATGCTGCTAACAAACATTAGGACCAACATAAGTCAAACATACAAACAAACCAGCCGATCTGCATCAAAATTTAATCATTTCTATCTTTTAACATTACTAACAACCCCTGCATATTTCATAAAGATCCATTCAAAGCTTATTTTAGTTATTGCGTGACGAACAATACGACAAACACAACTCAAACATTGAAACGAATCAACCTATCTGCACAAAAATTCAATCATTCATGTCTTTTAAGATTACTAACAATTCCTATAAGTTTCATAAAGATTCACTCAAAACTTTTTAAGTTATTGCGCTCACAAACATAAAATCAAACACAGCAACAAACATACGAACGGACACACAGATCATCACAAAAATTTGGTCATTCA
The DNA here is from genome assembly GCA_001587735.2 of Parhyale hawaiensis. Classification (NCBI taxonomy): domain Eukaryota; kingdom Metazoa; phylum Arthropoda; class Malacostraca; order Amphipoda; family Hyalidae; genus Parhyale; species Parhyale hawaiensis. Next base: position 7,296,466 of record LQNS02278187.1, read on the forward strand.
CTCTATATGATATTCCTCAAAACTCATGTAAATTTCATAAAAATCCGTTCATAACTTTTTGAGTTATAGCATTGGGAAAACTGAGGCTGACAAACAAACAAACGGATGGACGGATCTCCACCAAAAGTTAATCATCTGTTTCCCCTAACATACCTAGCAATCCCTGTAAATTTCGTCAAGATCCATCCATAGTTTTTTGAGTCATCTTGGTGATAGACAAAGAGGCAAACAAAGAGACAAATAGCCAGACAGACAAACCCGACGAAAACATAACCTCCTTGGCGGAGGTAATAAACTTTGGTTAATGCTCATGGAGACATTACAATAATGAAATGCCACTTAGTCCACAGAAGAATGTATCTTATTTCTAGGTTACAAACAAAAGTGATGTCACAGTGGTCTTACATTCTATACTATGACTGAAAACTCAACTGAATTCTAGTTAAAGACTAGAGCACTCTGAGAGCGCAAACCTCCACCGAGCAAGGCAACGGTTACAAAAAATTAAAATTGGCTCTGAGACTAGGATTTTCTCCGTATCAACACCATAATAAAATCATTTGTGCCCTTCAATAGTGTTAACAGCTTCAGCAATTTTTTTGAAGATCCGCTCACAACTTTTTCAGTTATGCTGATAACAAGCATTATGACAAACATGACTCAAACATACAAACAACCGAGCTGCACCAAAATTTAATCATTTATGCCTTTTAACATTACTAACAACTCCTATGAATTTCATACAGATCCATTCTTTATTTTTTGAGTTATTGTGCTAACAAGCATAACAATAAAAACAGTGACAAACGAACGAACAAACGGATCGTTACAAAAATGGTCATCTACTCTTCATAATAAACCTAACAACTCATGTCAATTTCATAAAAATGGGTCAATAACTTTTTGAGTTATAGCAATAAAAAAATGAGGCAAATAAACAAACGGATGTACGGATCTTCACCAAACGATAATCATCTGTTCCTCTTAACATGCTTAACAATCCCCGCAAATTTCATCAATATCGGTTCATAACGTTTTTGGCGGAGGTAATAAGCATTGCGTATTTGGCATATGCTGTTGTCATACTATTTGTGTGTTCGGCCGGCAACTATGGTAGCAAGGAATTTCCATGGCTTCTGTTGATTGCGATTGATGTGAATTCTCCAATGAAGAACACACTGTACCCTAGTGTCTACTTTTCAATATAACATATAAAAAAGATGAACAAGGCTACTCGATTTTGAAAGAGTACAACAACGTTTCTCCCTGTAATGCAGAATATAAATATGAGTCTCTCTATTTTCCCATAAGTTTCGACTACGTAGCATCTGGCTTTCCAGCTTATTCTAGTGTATCTGGCTTTCTAACGTGATGAATTCGTGTCGCGTTCAATTACAAAGTAAACAGTGCACATAAAGACAAGCAAACTGCAGAAGTACTCTACTTTAAAAAGTATCAAGTTTCCACAGTATGCTACATAGAATCAGATACACAAAGAGTTATTATAAGAATTATCAATAGGTCTTTTCTATTACAAACATACATACCAAATTGTTGGGTATCAACTTAGTAAATTTAAATTATTACCAGCTTAAGATGCTACAATGCGTAGCGGTTGCGAAATTTTGTGTCCAGTTGTCGAACCCAGGGCTAGGGGTGATTTTTTTTTTATATTTGAAACTTGATATTCGTAAAGATTGGCTGACTAAACTGTCAGCCATTTCTTGGCGATAAGCAAAATAATGTGCAAATCTGTTGGGAAAAAACAGCACCCCTCAATAATATAAATGAAATGCTTGCTTCGTTTCCCGTAGATTTTCTGGAACATGTCCTACCCCTCCCTATTGGGATTATTTAACTTAGTTGTTTAGCAAGAATAACCTAGTCTGTCTCGGAACTGTATAAATTTGTAACAATTTTAATGGTTTTCAACAGATTGAAATTTACTTTTTGCTCCAAACTTTCATTTTTTGGCTTGGGTTGGCTTTTGGACATCGGAGCGAGAGTGTCAACAGCTTCTACGGTAGTCGACAGCTGAGATCTATAAAACTCATGATCTGTGTCAAATCCTTAGTTATTTTGCAAATACTTTTGAGATGTGTGGGAAGGCAACTAGAAAACGAATTTAAAGTGAATTCATTCTGTCAAACAAAAGGTATACAGGTAACTAGATTACCTCGAGGCGTAAGACCCTCACAAGCGGTAAGGTGCTGAGCCCGGAGTTTCAAATTTAACGCCGTAATTTTGATGGCTAGCTAACTCTAGTGTTTTGGTATGTATTTTTCACGTGTCAGTCAACCCACCTGAATGCCTGAAGAAAATATTATTATGACGTAACTCCTTCTGCCTCTTTTGGGTGGACAGATAACAAATTTCAACGCCGGTATTTTTGATGGCCAGCTTACTCTACAGTTTTTGGTATTTTTCACATCCAGATCAACCCACCTGACTGCCGGCACAAAATTATGAACATTGGTCAACTATTTCTCCCTCTTTTTAGGTGCACAGGGAAAGAAATATCTATCTATCTATCTATCTATCTATCTATCTATCTATCTATCTATCTATATTATACTAAAAGTCTGTGAACCGGTCTTGCTTGTTTACTTGTGTCTTGTGTCTTGCTTGTGTCTTGTCATCTTGTTTGACACATCTTCT
>LQNS02278187.1:7306252-7336194 GCA_001587735.2 Parhyale hawaiensis
AATCCATAGTTCATGTCACGACTTATTTAATCCATAGTTCATGTCACGCCTTGTTTATCGTCTCCAAGCTCCTTGTTTCTGCAGCACTTAATTGTGCTTACGCGATTTTCTCCTTGCCTCACCTGTTATGTTTAATTCTTATTTTCTCCCCAGAATACTCCATGATTCTGTACTAATGACAATAGCTCATAGAGGGCCGGAGCGTAAGTCCCGGCTACTCTCTTGGAATGTGTCTGTTGGTCCGTCTACTGCCAGCTGTCTATTCTATTCTAAAGGTGGGGCTTGCATTGTCAACCTCTATCGTTGAATCTCAGCAGGGTTAAATATTTTTTTTTTTAAGTTTAGGTACTGGCGCACGCAGCTAGAAGAAATCAAAATGAATATTTTCAGCCAAAAAACTAGGAAAAATTTTGCACCAATGAACATCTGTATTTCTCTGGGAGGCGGAACAGCAACTATTCAGATGATTATTAACTTAACTTTAGAATTATGAATAATTTACAGATATGTGTTTGTACATAAATGTACACATATATTTGTATAATAACAATATGCCTTGGCTGGCTGGGACAACGCCGCTATCATGCATCTTTGGATGCAACATTTGCCCCCCCCCCTTAGAAAAAAAAAAAGAATAAGGATTGGGGCTGGATCCGCTCTTGTATCTGCGACCAGTGAATGATCGACGCAGCAAGGAAGTGTTAGTCCAAGGTCATCTAGGAAGTGTTAGTCCAAGGTCATCTAGGAAGTGTTAGTCCAAGGTCATCTAGGCAGGTTCTTGTTTTAGTTGGTACTCCAGTTTTTGCCAGTCCTGTTCAGTAGTGTCTAGTCCACGTGCGGGGCTGGTTGCTAAATGACCGCCGTACTTGAGAGCTACGCTCATGTTTTGCGTTAGTCTCAACTGCTGCTAGTGATGCTCAAAGTTGGAGTACTTGATGCAGAGTTCAACTGTCGCTGCTGTGGAAGTTCTTGGCCGGCTTCAACTAGCACTCCGTTAATTAGAGTGCCATATTTTGAGCAAAGTTGATCTTCATTCCCTGGTCTCAAAATCTGACATTTGTTCATTATAGGCATGCCATAGATTATTAGCATTTTTATAGTAGTTTAAGTTCTAGGCAAGCTTCCTTGAATATGGGTTAAAGCACATAAGCCACTGTGCGCAGCTCTTCGAAAGATATTGCTTCACAACCGTAAAGTAGCAAAATGCTCAAGTGAAACTTTTCACCTTCTCTGTACGTGCGACTTGTGCTGTTGTGGGGTTGTCTTCTAGGTGGCAGTTGACGAGTTCTCTCGTTAAACATATAGTGCTGTCGAGGTACGCACGGGCCTTCTCGTCAGCTTCATTCAACATGTACCACACAGTTTCAGTGGTGTCGAGCTTCTGCTGGGCCTCTTCTTTTTGTTGTGCCTAACCTCTTTGGAAGTAGACACTGTACTGGTCTTCAAGGTGGACAGTGAGTTTGTAGAATGTATGTAGATGTGTGTACTCGGACAGCCGCTACCTCAGGAGGTGATATGTAGCCACGGCTAAGATTGTTCTTTATTACCTCCTCCAATGAGATTATGTTTTTATCTTGTTTTTCTGTCTGCCTGTTTGTCTCTTTTTTTGTCTCCGTTTGTCTGTCACCGAGATTACTCAAAAAGGTATGAACGGAACTTTACGAAATTTACAGGGATTGTTTGGCATATTAGGAGTAATAGACGATTAACGTTTGGTGAAAATCTGCTTCTCTGTTTGTTTGTTTGTTTGTCTATTTTTCCTTAGGGCTAAAACTCAAAAAGTTATGGACAGATTTTAATGAAATTTACGTGAGTTGTTAGGTATAATACAAAAAATAAATGACCATTTTTTTTTTGTGATGATCTGTTTCTTCGTTCGATTGTTTGTTGCTGTGTTTGATTTTATGATTGCTAGCACAATATATCAAAAAATTATTGATGGATCTTTATGAAATTTACTGGAGTTGTTAGTAATGTTGAGAGACCTGAATGATTATCACCCGTGAACGAAGTGAGAGAGGTAATAATTTTTTCGTTGATTAAATATACTGTATTAAATGAAAGTTGAAAAAATTAAAATTTAACGTTTCGGGATGCAAATCCCATCATCAGAAAACCTACAAACTAACAACCTACCCACATATCAACTTCAAATTTTCATACAATAATACATTTACCATAGGGTCCTACTTCAAATTTAAAGACAAACCCCCCACACCACTTGTGTCCAGTGTTATTTACCGTTACCGATGCCAGGCCTGCTGTGCCTCATATATATATGTAGCATTGGACAACACTTCAAAGCCCGTATTGACCAACATTTAGGTTCATCCAGCCGTACCAGTTTACCACTTGCGAAACCCTCACATTCTGCCCCCCGCTTGCATGCCGAAGAAAACAACCATCCCATCAGCAGAAATGACTTCTCCATCATAGACTCTTCCAATCCCATCGAGCTCACAACATTAGAGTCCCTCCATATTCATAGAAGCAGACCTAGTCTCAACATTAGGACCTCGGCTGTACCACTGCATACTGTCAACACCTAGCCTCACATCTGCCGACTGTACGGGAGCTGACATCCAGCTCCTACCGCGTAGCTCTGTTCATTAACATTTTAGACCTCTTCCCGATAACACCCATGCTTCCCTAATAGATTTGAGAATAAAAGATTTTTATTGATAGGTTGTTAGTTTGTAGGTTTCTTGATGATGGGATTTGCATCCCGAAACGTTAAATTTTAATTTTGTTGACTTTTATTTAATATTAGACTTTTTACCTTTGTGTAGCTTTTAAATATACTGTATTTGTATATTTGCCTGTCCACCCAAACACAAGTAGAACACATTGAGCAATCTTCATAATTTTTTGTAGGGATTTTTTGGGTTGACCTAGATGTGATCCATGCTAAAAAAGTTAGGCCTTACTGGCTATCAAAAATGACGGCGTTGAATTTTCCTCCACCGATGCGAATTTGCCTCCACCGCGGCAGATCGCCTTACGCCAGGAGGTGTTCTATTTTCCAATGTTATTATTAAGAATATAATACCAGGGGCTTATCTATTCCGTTTATCTTGTAGGACAAAGCATCCATATGAAAAACTAGGATTAACTGGCCATCAAAAATTACTTCGTTGAATTTGCTCCTGCCGCGGGTGATGGTCTTACGCCACAAGGCGTTCTAGTGAAAAATGTGCTTGGCGCTTTTAACTGATAAACGTATCTCAATATTGACGTCTGCCTAGTACCTCTTCAGATGATAAGCATTGAAAGGCACTGCCAATGGAAAAGCGTCCAACCTGGCGTTTCCAGAGCCGTAGTTCCATTACTGCATGCGCCGCCTGCATTCAGGATGAACGTTTCCGTTCAATAATATCTCTATTTTAAAACTTTTAGGGAAGTTTTTCTGGCAAGCACAGTTTTTTATGCACGGCGCTGTCGCATCATCTACTTCACACCGGGCCGTGAATCGTAAATTGCTTCGCAAGATGGTGCTGTAAGGGGTATTGCTTATCATCATCATCAAGAAGCTCCGCAGAGCTATTCTTGTCTATGCCATCGCTATTTCAGATTTTATATTCATTCTTCCCCCTCAGGAAGCATAGGATAGCCATAGGCCATAGGGTTAGGTTAGTTTAGGTTCGCCCATCCTATGCTATGGGGCCAGGCAACCCCAGGGGGCGGTGTAGGTTACCTCAGCCATTACACAAAAAACAAGCCACTCAGACAAATATTAGAGTCAGTTGGACGTCAGAATTGTATACTCAATTTCGACGTCCAACTGACTCTTTAATATTTGTCTGAGGTTCTTGTTTTTCGTTTCAAATTGAAGGCAATTCTGTCACATTGGAAATGGACCTTGTACCATTTTTCTGCTGTTAAAACTTTTGCCGCTCATTTTAAAATCAGTTTCGATGCTTCTAAACTACCTGAGGATGATTCATGGGTGAATTGAAAGCGTGAATATATTTATTGTTGAAAATGAGCTTTATTATAGCACTCGTGTTATTCTGCAGTACGTTATTCCGTTACTGTTAAAAATAATGTGCTCTGTCTTCTTCACTCACGTTGGCTCGTCTCAAGCTCGTCTCAGTGCCCCGTTGGTGCTCAAAAAAGTTTTGCTAATCATCTTACGAGTAGTAAGAATTGTCTTAATAGATCTTCGATATCACTCATCTCTAAGCGTAATTTACCACTCACCTCCGTTTCTTGGATGTTAGCTTTCGATGCACTAAAATAGACAGATTATATCCTTACAAAGTTGAAAAAAATAAAATAAAATCCAGCTCGTCACCCAGTACTGAAAGAAATTTTCAGCTACTTGATTAGTTCTTTACCTTCACAGACAACATGAAGCGAGGCATCGGAACATTAGCTTTAGTAGTTAGTGCTGGTTGTGTAATAAGCACAGCTCTTGCTGACCCAAAAGGGAAGACGGTTCTGCATTCGGGGAAGCCGTCCCCCGCCCCCAAGATTCTGTTCGTAGCTCCGCTCGGTTCCAAGAGCCACAAGAACTTCTTCTACGGCATCATCGAGGGTCTGTCCGAGGCGGGCTATGAGGTGAGAACTACGCCGAGTTCACTCAAGCGACTTTTGTCGGTTTTGTCAATTCAACAAATCAAATTACGTTTCTGAAGCGTGGGGATAATTAATTTCTTGAAAAGTTGTTGAAATTTCAGCCAATGGTGCAATGTCAACACCGCAGCCAGTCTCGATAGTGCGACTATCTTTACTCATTATCAGCGAGTTTAAGTTCGGAAATATACGCTGTGCATTCTTGAACCCTCTGTTCACACGCTCCAATTTGTAGCCACGGTCACGGCAACGTAAACGGATAAGTTGAATTGACTCTATACTGATAGCGCCGACGAAAGTCATTTGTGTGCGCTTTGGATAGTGGACAACTGTATGGTTACTGTACAAACATATACTGTAACTAGCCGGAACTGTGGAAGGTTAGACGCATCGAAAAATTGAAATTCCACGGGTATCTAGCATAGATAGTGACCGAAAGTTGGGCAGCATAATATAGACTAGTATTAGAAAATATTTTTATCTGACCTAGAGTTTTCACATAAGATATGGCTGTTCTGTCTTACGGCCTGCCAACCCAGCCAATTACGCGATCTTTGCAGCGCTTGAGAGTGACTCAGCAATAACTATGTACGCACAGTTGCCGTGGGGCCACTTACCATTCCCGAAAATGAAGAGAGTGGGGGCGCAGGTCCTGGCATAAGAACCTTCCGGCGATGGCACTATAGTTTTTACGCTCCGTGGTCTACAGCATATATCAGCCAGTTAGCTAATGTTTGCAGAACGAGCCAGTGCGTTATGGTTTCGCAGTAGCTGCTGCGGTCATGTTAACTTTACCTCTCCCTCTCCATTCAGAATATTTTTTGTCAATCATTTGCAATAAAAGATCCGTCAGTATACCACCGTGATAAATTCTTCACTCTTTTGTCATCTCCGAAAGCTTATAGTTAACCGCAGATTCACTGAACTAGCGAACATTTTCAAGTGATTTCATGTAGGTATTTATTACTACTATTCTCTCATTCCAGATCACGATGTTAACAGCACATCCTCCTGCTCACCAAATAAAGAATCTTAGAGAAGTGAGTACAGATATTCTCTTAGTTTATATGTAGCAATCAAACGCTTGGAGTCGGCGAGAGCTACAAGGGCTGAGCGTTAGATCGGTGGTTGTCAGCAAAGTTGTGGGTTCCTATAAAAAATATTCTAACATTCAACTACCCTTTACTACTAGTTACTGCATCTATATTTTGCAAAAGCTCATGTATAGTTGGTCAAGGAATGGACTTACACTTCCAACAGAATTCCTGAACTATCCTGAGCTAAAATAATAATAACAAAAAATCATTTTCTGGAGAGCCGAAAAATTTGCTAGCTACAGAGTCAAAATAACTAGTAGTATCAGAAATAAATACTTTACGTGGTAAAGTTTTCGAGCCAGCTTTTCCAAAGCTTCAGATAAAGAACTGACTTTCTTATTTGTTTAACTGGAAAAATTATGCTGATATCTTCATAACTAAGGATGCCTTAATTAACAGAAGGGCTAACGTGACCAGTGTTTCTCATTGGGGGTGCATATGAACCTACGGACCCCTTGTGGTTCACGCACGGACCCCCCTCTGGTTCACGACTTTTAAGGCTTATATAGCAATATTTTATTGATTTTATCCCACAGATGATAAAAATTACAGAATAATTTAAGGCTGCATGAAGAAATATATAAGTTTAAAAAGCTTATTATAAATATTTTTCATCAATGCATTGAAATTGAAAAATTTTAACAATGGCATAATTACCTCTGTATGCTTTTGCTCGGTCACAAAACCTTAGGATTTTTTTCGAAAACGGCGAGACCAACATATGTTGACCATCATCCAACGCAAATAGTCATTTACGGCTAGTCAAAATAAATTCAAGAGAGTTGAAGGTAAAAACTCGCTGTATGTGCATAATTGGCTGAGCTTGGATGTCACGTGACTATATGACATCAATAACTAGAGCCCTCTGAGAGCGCATACCTCCGCCAAGCAAGGCAACGGTAGCAAAAAATTCAAATTGGCTCTGAAACCATAATTTTCTTTGTATCAACTCCAAAATCTAATCATGTGTGCCTTTTGATAGTAATAACACCTCGTGCAATTTTTTTTTAAGATCCAGTGATAACTTTTTGAGTTATGCCGCTAACAAACGTTATGACAAACATGAGTCAAACATACAAACAAACCGATATGCACCAAAATTCAATCATTTATGTCTTTTAACATTACTAACAACCCCTATAAATTTCATAAGGATCCATTTATTACTTTTTGAGTTATTGTGCTAACAAGCATAAAATTAAAAACAGTGACGAACAAACGAACGAACACACCGATCATCACAAAAGTCTGGTCATTTACTCTTTGTAATATATCTATCAACTCACATGAATTTCATAAAAATCCACTCATAACTTTTTGGATTATGGCATTGAGAAAAAGGAGACAGACAAACAAACAAACTGATTGACAGATCTTCACTAAAAGTTAATCATCTGTTGCTCCTAATATACCTAAAAATCCCTGTAATTTTCGTCAAAATCCGTCCATAACTTTTTGAGTTATCTTGGTAGCAGACAAACTGTTAGACAGACAAACCCGACGAAAACATAACCTCCTTGGCGGAGGTAATTACATGTTTGGCGTATGTTGTTAAGCCTCTGCCGCTCTGTATTAGCTGAAAAGCAATAGTCTGGAAGCCATCGACATCTCCAATTCTAATTCAGCACTAAGTTGTAGCCATTTTAATGGCGGGGGATCCGTGAGCTTCAGGGCGATTTCACAGGGGCTTCGTAGAAAACTGAACTTTGGGAAACACTGGGCTAAACGGAGGCTAAATTTTCTCAAGTTTCTTGACAATCCAAACATTTGATAATATTTCTAGGGGGGTGTCTGCTTCCTTAGCGACCTCACCAAGCCCTTGCATCAGCTCTACTGCCACGCACTCACATAGTCTGTTATTGTAGTGCACCACCTGGGAAATTTTTAGAATATGCAGAAATATCATGTGCATTTCATTGCTAAGTAGATTAGCCTTAAAAAGTAAACGCATTTTATATATAGCACGCCGCGCCAGGTTCGCACTGTCCATCCTGGCATTGTTACCTTTCACCTGTCGTGAAGTTGCGAGAAACTCGAGGGAAGTGCGGCGCGTTGCCTCCGAGTGTGCACGAATTCTTACAATTAAGCCACGCCTTCAATTGGTATTTCCCGCTCACATTTATTCTCTAATGTTATCCACTCTACGTGGATTAGATAAATATGTATAAGTATCGCTTTTGTTAGTAAATATTAAATTCGTATCTGTGTCTGCATGAACATAGTACCGTGTATAGTAATAAATAATATATTGTATTTGTTAGCCGGTGATATAATATCTGAGACTGTGTACCAACCGATTTTGCAAAGGAAGCTTCCGAGATACATATCATACTTTGTTTTGCTACCCTTAAAGCTGCGTATTTCTCAAAGAATTTGTCATGCCGGAATGAGTAACTTGTCAGAAAGACCCTTGTCGCAGTCCGGCACATAATACTGGTTAGCCTTAGTGGACTAAAAATGGCGCAGACAACACTCCTAGGTCTTCTTAGGATCCCTCCGCTAAAGCCTTAGCGGAGCCACTACGTCGTCGGCTGCACCGTCGATATTTCTGGTGTCGGCCATAGTCTGCCACGCTAGGAGAGATCCCCACGCTAGCCAAAACAGCTAGGCGCTACGGTCAACAGCTGCAGGCCGTTTAGCACAAGCCGGACGGCCCGCGAGTGGTACCGGGACCGTCCACAGAAGCATCATATTGCCCCACATAGTCAAAAGAGGCCGAGTCACACAAACCGGACAGCCCACGAATGCCATACGTACGGACCGCCCGCACTAAAAGAATTCTGACACTAGATAATGTGAATAGATGCACTAAACTACACAAAATTTATATTTTATTTTGAGATTAAGTTAATTCTTCATTCAAAAGTAAAAAATTATTCCTGCGTGTTGTTCATTGCAAACTTATTAGGAATATTTTGGGGGTGAATCATTTTGCGTTAATCAAACAAGAAGTACATTACAGCAATAAGAATTTAAGGTTATTGTTGACATGAACAAATTATGTCTAATAATTCTAGTTATCCAAGAAAATAATCAGAATGAAACTTCTTGCGACATCCGAGCAATAACAAATTCCTATCGGACAATTGAAATTTTTCACAATATCCAGCAACTGTAATGCAAACATTTCCTAGATTTAAACTTATTCAGTAGCCCGTTTTATTTTATTCGTATTTGACGGACTGTGACATAAGTTTTAACTGTACAATAAAAATACAGTTCAATTAGAGAGTGAAAATAAATATCTTTAAAATGTACCGGTCCATTTAGCAAAATACAGATTCTTGAATTATCTTTCAGAAAAACAACACACAATAATTTTCTAATTTTAAGCTCATGTTCTTCTGCGCAGCTTGTACGTCATTTCTGTTGTCACAGGTTGTGTTTGCGAAAAACGACATCACTCCCCGGTTGTCCAACATTTTCAATGAAGGAAAATTTGAACATTTGCTGAAGTTAACTCTAGCGGCTCCTCAGATGTGCCTTAGTGCCCTTGCTTCTGAAGAATTTTCTGAAGTTCTACGAGAGAAGTTTGATATTGCTTTTGTTTGCATGTTCTTCAGTGAATGTTTCCTCGGTCACATCCATGCCATGAATGTAAGTATTTACATCCCTACGTACATACAGACCCTAAACATATGGAGGTAGCGCTTTTACGTACATCCAGTCCTTAAATATCAGAAGGTAACTCTTTTGCAATCATTTAGACCTGTAACATTTCTTGCGCGACTCCTCTGCGTACATTCAGGCATTGAATTTAATTTTCCCCACGCAATTTGTTTTGCGTGCATACTATTATTATTAAAACTTCACACTCGGGCCACCATGGCCAGGTAGTTACAACGCAGATGAAGCATTGTGCAATACCGGGGAGCCAAAAACGCTGCTAAAGAAAATCCAACAAAAAGCCGTAAACAATTGGCTTAAACTCCTGCAGGTCACCACTACCATGAGCCGAAGCCGGCAATGAATTCCAAACCCCAAAGACCAGGGCACGAAGCACCGAGCCAACTGACGAGTTCTGCATCTAACACTCTCTAAAGTGAAAGAGTGCGCGTCATCCGCAGCACGTCTAATCCTTCTAAAGACCTTGAGGTCAGGGAGTAAAGAATACAACCAATGTCTATCATTGTTGTACACATTATAAAACATACCGAGTCCAGGCACACCTCTCCTGTGGGATAGATTCACCAGATCATTTTAGGCGCACAGCCTGCTGGCTGAACCAACAAATCGGTCTACTAACAAACGCACGTGATTGTCAGCAGCTGAAGCCCAGACCGATGAGCAATATTCCAAATCAGGCAGCACAGAAACATCTGTGGACAACCCCAATGGTACTGGAAGCACGTGACACCAGTCACCTAATATACAGCCTTTAAATGTAGGTAGGCAATGTTCTTCCTAACATCCAGACCTAAAAAGCGTAACTACCTATGTACTGTTTTTTTGCATCATCTTTTAATTAGGAACCGCTTCTAAGGCTTGCTTCACACAATAGTAGTTTGTCCTGCGTCAGTACATCAAAACGCCTGGTTGCGTTTGTGCGACTGTTCTTACCTACAACAGTAACGTGCTTTGCTCTCTGATCTGCTATGAACTTCAAATTTGAAGAGATCTCTGAACCCTTTATAGCGACACTTGCAAAGCCAGCAGGCATGAACGCTACCATTTTAGAAATAGTAATTTATGCACAGCTTTGTTTGAAAGCACAACGAAGCATTTAGAGTTTTTGAAGGATGAACGTAGGGCAAAAGACTATAACCACTTGAAGTACAGCCTTTGCTGCCGCTAACTCTACTCTTCTAACGATATACATAGAGTTCATTCCTATCCTTACAAGAAAAAGAGGCATCTAACTTTAGGGGCTTACTTTCAAACATATATACTGCATATATGAAAATTTTTCAGAATCGGATTTATAGTAGTAAGCGCAAAAAAAAAAAATAATAATAACAACCAACAATACTCTAGCAACAGCCAGTAATATATCCCTACTCTATGACCATGTATTGTTCACAGAATGCAGTTAAAACAATACTTGCAATAGCGGGTGGTATGAGTAACACCACCTGGAACCCCGTTTGAAGATCAAGTAAGGTCGAGAGCTCATGACTAAAAGAAGGGTCACACATTGCACAGGGATTTAAAGGTTATTGGTTTCATCTGCATTTAACATTGAAAATTCAAAATTCAGCAGTAAATTTAATTATAAACATTATTACAATAACTTGAACTTTTAAACACTCGCACCTAACATAGTTGTAATTACCTTGTTATTAGCAGTTGTGACTGGCGACTGACATCAAAAAATTAACCAATTTATGATGAAACTTATAATATACATACATATAAGGTATATATAGAGCTCTATTGCCCATAAAATACACAATTTCAGGGCTCTGATTCAGTACAATTCGAATTGGCTGGCTCAAGAACTTAATAACCTATTCGAAAACGCCTCTGAACTGCAATATGTGAAGAGAAAAGGAGTGAAGTAAATCGTTGGCTCAAATCTGGCTAGCGGAGATGAGGTTTGTTGGCGTCTGATTCCGACTCCCTACACAGTAAAGAAAACGTATAGCGACGAGTACATATTTTTTTTACACGCAATCCTATAACATGTGCGTAGTTCATTATCGCCATTCCGCAACCTTAGATTAGGCTTTCCAGAAGTACGAAAAAAATTGTTTCTCAGATTAAATTTTGGCTTGCAAAATCCTAGAATTAAAGGCAGAAGAAAAAAATCCGCGATCCCGTAATTAACTCAAATTCAATAAAAATTCGGTGAGCAACTCTGATAGGGACTACTTAAAATTACTCGAGTTATACATAGCTTGCGCTTGCATTGTGAGCTGCATGTGAATGGCAACCAGCTCTGGTCAAGCAGTGGATTTGTCGTAATGAAGCCATTTCGCCGTAAAGTCATTTCGCCGTTAGGACATTTCGCCGTGGCAGTGCACATTGTAGGTTTAGAGAGACAAGTGCCGCAACTTCGTTAATTCATTTTGCATTCCTGCAATTGCTATTGGTCGTCTTACTGATGTCCCGTGGTAATATCCAGTAGAGAGATGCGTAGTCCAAACGTATTTTAGTCTCGTGCGGTTTAGCAAGGGTCCGTATACAGGAGGCGGGTTCGTTACGCACACTTTAATAGAGATAATCCAATACGATGAAGGTAAACTAGCCTAAATTTTGAGTTCCAACCATGTTCTTCTCTTCTGGATAGAGTTTGCTGATCGATTACGATGGGGAGGGTTTGAAATTCAATCCATATCCCATCTACTGTAGTACATTTTTACTGTCATGTTAACAAATTTTGCAGATTCCTTTCGTGTTCGTAGCGTCAATAGGAGCTATGGGACCCTTCTCGGGACGACGGATGGGCAGCCCAACTCTTTCTTCTATTGATGAAAGTCCTGTACTTCTGTTCTCGAAACCGATGAATATTCTGCAGCGCCTTATGTTTGCCCTCGCCGTCCTTTCGGGAGACCTTCTAACCTTGTACATAGGCCACAAGTGAGTGCGCTCCAACACTTCTTAACAAATTTCGTAAACTCCAGTGCAACAGTTTTCAACATTCGGAAAGCATCTTTTTTATTATTTTGTGCACCAGCAAAGTTCTTGCCTTGTCGCCACGGTAGCTGCATGCTTCCGTTCTCAGATCCAACACCATGTATCGCTCGCTGGTTCGGTACTCCGCCAGACACTCGAGCTCTTTGCAGATCTTGGTGTGCTGACTCGGCAGTTGTGTGTACAAACTGTGCATGCACAACGCTGTGGCAGAACTGCCCCCCACAGAGATGAGGGGGGTGGTGGGTCTTGGGTCATTTGTTCCTTCCGTCAAATTGGCGCCATAGTTCATGGTGACCGGAGGGCGACTGCGACTACACTTACTCATCTGAAGCCAGTGGGCCTATACCCGCAGCACAAACCAGTGCATGTGGGTTTCCCGGGTGAGTGTGTGGTCTAAGTTGACTTTACCTTTGCCTTTTGAATAGAAAAAATTATAAATATGGAGTATTAGCTCCAACTCAGTAGTCAGAGACCAAATAACTTCTAGTAATACCTGCATTACAAAAACATAACAAAATCAATCTGGGACCAATTGTACTGTAAGTTCTTTAGGTGCAGATTTACACTTCTATATTTGACAGCAATCCCAGTACCAGAATTTTTAACATTGAGTGCCAAATTTCATCTTTTTGTTTTTTTAAGTAACATATTGCAGTCAATATTATACTCGTCAGATATCTTAGGAAGATCTTGATATGAGACTGCTTGGTTGTCTTTATCGGTAGTAAAAATCTATGTAACATGTTCCAATGGTAAATTGCGCAGATGTACGACCGGTCTTGGGGTATGGGGCACAGCCCTTCCAGTGTAGAACGACCAATGCACTACAGGTGTTGCGGGGCCAAATGGAGCTTGGAAACGGAAATGGGCGTAGCTCGGACTGTGAAAGTGGGAGGAGCTAGGCCCTAGACGGGATATGCCAATTGGGTCGCCTTATTTCCTACTCTCGATACATTTTTACAAATTAACAATGAAAGAAATTTCTGCTACAAGGCTCATAACAAGATACATTTTATCATAAATCTAAAATATTAAAAAAAACTCTAGTGCACTTTGAATAATTGAAGTAGTTTTATAAATTTACATTAAAGGTACAGTAGAGCCCTCAAAAGAATTCCCGATAAATGCGTTCCTCTCAAGATTAATAAATTACAACACTTCACGAACAACAGATCCTTCATTCATATTTGGTAAAT
This sequence comes from Parhyale hawaiensis, assembly GCA_001587735.2. Lineage (NCBI taxonomy): Eukaryota > Metazoa > Arthropoda > Malacostraca > Amphipoda > Hyalidae > Parhyale > Parhyale hawaiensis. The sequence continues at coordinate 7,319,697 of LQNS02278187.1, forward strand.
ATGTAAGTCTCTCCGACAGGGCAACGAAGAATATGATTGCATTGTTAAGTTAGGAAAAGGAAACCGCATGACTAAACTGCAGAAGTTACATACTGCAGCCACGGGTAGACGTCTTTCACGAAAAGTAAGATCAGACTGTATCTAACAGCCACAGCTGGAAACAGTAAACGTCGTACTATACTATGTAGATTTTCTACTTTAATAGTGTTGAACCAGTTTTTTGTTATCATTACATATTCTTGCATTACATGGCTAACTTCGTAATTGTTATTCTATTCTGCATTTGCGTATAGCATTTTACGTATTCTGTTATTAAGTTACGTAGTATTTAGTAAAATACGATACTTCATTTTCAAATATTTCATTATGATAGGGAAGGATTTAAAATAGAAAATTGAGAGAAGTGTCATTGTTTTAAATCATACGTGAATTATAGTAGGTATTTGGAAATTGTTGTTCGTGGATTTATGATCCATTTCTCAAATGAACTCTTACGTAATTACTGGACGAACCGCTTACGAAATAACTGGACGTAGTGCTTTCCTATAAAAACTGGACGTAGCGCTGACGTAATAACTGGACGTAGTGCTGGCCTATAATAACTGGACTTAGCGCTTACGTAATAACTGGACGTAGCACTTACATAATAACTGGACGTAGCGCTTACGTAATAACTGGACGTAGCACTTACATAATAACTGGACGTAGCATTTACATAATAACTGGACGTTGCGCTTATGTAGATAATGAGATTCTGAGGCATACCAATTGTGCTGGAGACAGCTGTAAAACTGCTCGTTCGTGGACAGTGTTCTTCATTGTCTGCTTTACTCTGTGTATTGTGAATTAGTCTTTTCAACCCCACAATGTGAAAATTTTTTAGTTAAATTTGTTCGGAGCGTTGTCGTATTTTTTGTATGTCTGTTTAAGAGAGACTGCTATCATTTTCGCTCAACTGCATTGAGATGCATTGCGTCCAAACATAACATATTTTCAAAGATTGAACAAATTTAAATCTGTAGTTGACACGCACTGTTGAAAAAATATTGCTCCAATGGAATCATGGATCACTGTTTTTACTTTTACCCAGCATGGACTCAGGAGCAAGAGCCCAGGGTCTTTTCCCACCCAACACGCCCTACCTGCCCAGCCTCTACGCCAACGCGTCCCTGCTCATTGCCAACAGGTATTTTCCAGTGTTACAAATGTTGGTTTTTCACGTTTTCGTGGTTGACATTTCAGCTCTACTAAGCTTCTTTACCTACATTATATACGCTGTGTTTTACTATTCATTGAAGAGTTTTAAAAGTTATACGAGTTTGCGGGAAGCAGATACATATAATTCACTAACAATCTTGTCTTGGAGAACAACACAACACACAGGAGATAGTTTTCAATGGAAACTTCAGTGTATTCTGATCAGCGACGTGAGTAGTGTATAAAGCCGCGAGATAGCACTTTTGAGCCATTGGATGGGAGCGCCGAGGGGAGCGCGCACTCGAAGGCCAAATACGGCCGGTTACGTGATGGCCAAATCGCCCCCAGTCCCCCCCCCCGCGATTGGCCTCACCCGCCCCGTTGGGAAACCGGAAGGGGCGGCGCGATGACCCGCCGGCGCGAGGGGAACCTACCCTCAAAAAGTGCTATCTCGCGGCTTTATACACTACTGACGTGCCTAATTTTTTTTTACTTTAGTAGAATTAGATAGGAAGTGACTGGAGTTGATTGGGCTTAAGATAACATCTATCATTATTAGTGTTTCGGTTCCAATTCGTCATTTATGTCTAAACTAGAGGGACGGCGCTGTCATAAAATGACAGCGAAGAATTTGTGACGACCTTCTTCATTGATCATACATTCGCTATTACAACTGCTAACCTAAGCACCCTGAGATGAGCGTTTACGGCTTCACAGCCGCTCAGTATCTGAACTTTTTTTTTCTCTCTCTCTGAAATGGAAAAAATTCGCTGCTTATTGTAGGCAGATCAGCAACGCTCAAAGTAATAGCTCCGCTTCGGTTTTGTGGATACGGTAGGCTAGCTTATACAGGTGCAGTGGTTTTTGCTTAGCGAAAGCTTTTTCATCGAGCATTGAATGAAATTTGAGAGAGTAGCTGAAGCAAAGAAATTATCTGCGGGAAGAAACTACGAATCAAGATACATGTGAGAGCCAATGGAAGCTTCAGATATCTTCAGGGCTGAGATTTCAACTTCGGCATTTAGACTTGAGGTCGCCCGATAATTAGCCATAGATTCTATGTATGGAGAAGCTAATACTCGTACAAATCAGACTAAGCCTGCGATGTCTCCTTTGTTCGAATTTCAATTGTCCCTGATTAAGATAAGTTTGCCATCTTCTGCAACCAGGCGGCCTATTTTCTACCTAACAGTTTTCAATGGAACTTGAGAGGACGACCAGAGCCTCCAACCTGGGCTGATTTCCACCTATCTGTTTTGTTAAGGCGTGACTGAAAATAGACAAACAGACAAATACACATCGGTCTTTATTATATTGTAGATGAATAAGTTTAATATCTTTCCTTTCAACTTTCTATTAGAGCTATTTGAAGTACAGGGTATATAAGATGCCTCCTAAGGACTTTGAAACTTTAAACGATTGAAATATTCGTAGATTTATTACACAATTGAACCGAAAAATTAGGAAAAAAAATGTGAAGAATATATCTCGAAGAACAATGGCGGTACCAACACGTACACACAAAGGGCAGGGCCTTAACGAAACTGCTGTCAATAATACTATTTTACTAAGTGAAATTCATTTTTCTTTCCCCTGTTTGAGTTGCAGTGTTAACGTCGAAATGAAATTTCATTTCTGACGAAAAAAAAAAAAATCAAACTTTAACGCTTCGTGGCGTAAGAGGATCACCCGTTGTGGGGATAAATAATTCATCGCCGTCATTTTTGATGACCAGCTTACTCTAGATTTTTTGACATTTTTCACAACTCAATCAATCCACCTGACTGCCTGAAAGATGTATTATTATGATTTAAATACTGTTGCCTGGGTGGACAACAAAATTTCTCGCAGTTATTTTTCATGGCCAGCTTACTCTAGAATTTTGGCATTTTCACATCTAGGTAAACCCACTTCACTCCCTGCAAGAAATTATGAGCATTGCTCAACTCTTCCCTTTTTTTTTGGTGGACAAACAAATAGAAATAATTATACAAATATATATATTCAAATCTTGAACGAAATCACCATCATCTCCCTTCGTTTCCCTCGCAGGTGAAAACGTGTCATGTCATACAGCAATGTGATTAAATTCATTAACGTGTAATAAACGAGTAAAGCTGATAACAGCAAACAAAGTTCCCCGTTATACGAGTTAAAGCTGATTTCTTCACAACGAAAACGTACGCTACTAGTAGCATATACTGTAAAATTATATTAAAGATGAGGCTCTGCAGCAGTAAGTTCTGAGTGATCGGTACACGACCCGAGCTGTTTAGCTAACTTTTGTTTTCGTTGGATTAGTTAACCTGGGTGGGTACTATTTGATGGCAATGACATTTTGGTTAACGTATGAAAAAAAAATATTCCTCGATAATTTTTAAACATGACTCAACCATATCGTGAGTGTCTCCATGCAGCACTATGCAAATGATATTTTCGTTTTTCATTCGCAGCCACCGGTTGGTAGAACATCCACGGCCGTACATGCCCAACATCCTGCTGGCGGGAGGCATCCACTGCAAGCCTCCTCAGGCCCTTCCGAAGGTACAGCCAAGTTAAGATACAACAAAAGACTTTGCTAAAAAATTAAGAAGCTTGTGATCTTCCAAATAATTTCAGAAACTGAGCCATGTTGTAAATTTCAGGATCTAGAAGATTGGGTTGCTTCATCAGGGGAAGATGGCTTCATATTCTTCAGTCTGGGCACTGCAGTTCGTCCTAGCGATCTTCCCACCGAGTAAGTTGGTATGTAGCTTCGTGAACTCGCGTGACCTAAACAATAACATCTAATCCAACTGAAATTTTGAATCTCTTTTTGAATGTAAACAAAATGTGACGCATGAATGTTTTTAGCTTCCTGTAGTTTCAAACAGTTTTAATCCGAAGGCTATACATATGTATATGTATACGAGGTGCCCAGCACTTCTGGGAAAAAACTATAACACAGGGTTAGGACCGTTAAGATAAATATTTTTTTTACTAATTAAAGATGTGGTCTAAAATACTTCGTTAAAAAGTTACAAGGACTTAAAATCTTTATCCACTGTTCTGAGTATTGGTCTGTCCTTAATGAAGTATTGCCGGAGTTTTAAGAAAATGTGCTCATAGCGGACAGGAGTGGGCTCTTGTTCCAACACGACGGTGCTACTCCACACTTCGCGCTTGATATTAGGCAGTTATTGAATGCCCAATATCGGAATTGCTGGATTGGACGTGGAGGCCTCGTTGTATGGCCGCCGAAGTCTCCTGATTTGACGCCCTTGGATTTTTACCTATGGGGATATGCTAAGAGCTTGGTGTACGAAACCCCGGTTCAGTCTGACGAAGACCTCGTTGGTACAATTACTGAAGCATCGACAAGAATTGGTGAAACTCCAGAAGTATTCGAACGAGTCTAGCAATCATTGCAACGGCGTTTGACCGCTTGCATTGAAGTAGATGGGCGCCATTTTGAACATCTTTTCTAATTGAGCTACTGCTTCTTGTGTCAATAATAAAATTGTTTGCCTAACGTACACGTTTCAATTCCTTGCTGCTCAGCTCAATATATCTGAAACTTAAAGTCTTAGTAACTTCTTAACGAAAAATTTTAAACCCCATCTTTATTTAGTAAAAAGAAATGATTATCCTAACTTTCCTAACCTTATGCTAAAGTTTGTTCCCAAAAGTGACGGACACACGGTATATATGCGTCATGTCTCTGGTAACGATCGAGAAGAGCGACAGAACTGAAAACTGGCAGCGACGCGAGGAGTACATATGTAACTGTCTTAATTGGTCATAGTGCATACATAACGTATAGTGGGCTGTGTGTCCGGACGCACATTAGTTTCAATTATTTGGGATTGATCTGCTCATATTCAAAGGGGTTATATCAGCACGGCAATGCTAGTCGTAACCAAATATACGGCAGACTCAACAAGCTGATTTGCCGGTTTGGATTAGCGAAGAAGTGTACAGGAGACTGCATTCTATCCCACGAAAAGGGTCCGTTAGGACTCCTGCAAGGTAAGAGTCATACTAACTTTCGCTGTGCTTGGCTGCGTACGCCTAGTATCACACATAGAGCTGCTTAAATGAATTTCACATTTGGTCGTTTGAATATTTATACTGGACCATACAGCAACTGTTTTTTAAGGTATAAGAACAATATGCTATTGAGCCGATATGTGTCTACTCTACAATACTCGGCGGGAGCAGAACTAGCGAATGTTATTCCAGGTGATAATAAGTTATATATTCCAGGTGATAATAAGTTATATATTCCAGGTGATAATAAGTTATATATTCCAGGTGATAATAAGTTATATATTCCAGGTGATAATAAGTTATATATTCCAGGTGATAATAAGTTATAAATGATTCTGCAGTTTGCAAATAAATTTTGTTTGTCGGTATCGTAGAGTGAGGAATAGCCAGTCATTAAATCACTTTATTTATAAAGTCTATATAATTTTTTACACCGTAAATACATAAGTCATTGCAGATAAAATACTGGAGCACTCTCAGAGCGCATACCTCCGCCAAGCAAGGCAACGGTTGTGAAAAATTCAAATATGTTCCGGAAACCATGATTGTCTTTGTATCAACACCAAAATCTAATCGTTTGTGGCTTTTGACAGTATTAACAGTTTCTGCAATTTCTTTGAAACTTCTTTCATAAATTTTTAAGTTATCCTGATGACAAACAGTATGACAAGCATAAGTAAACACACATACGGACCAACCGATCTGCACCAGAATTAAATTATCTACGTAATTTTTCATTACTAACAACTTTTGTAAACATTTAATAAAGATCCGTTAAAAATTTTTGCGTTCATTATACTAACAAGCATAACGGTAACCTGAGCGACAAACGAACGAGCAAAGAGATTATCACAAAAATTTGGTCATTTACTCCTCGTAATAAATTTAACACTCATGAAAATTTCATTAAGATCCGTCCATAACATTTTGGGTTGTGGCACATAAAAAAAAGGCAGACAAACAAGCAGATGAACGGATTTTCACCAAGAGTAAATCATCTGTTACTGTTAAAATATTTAACAATCCCTGTAAATTTCATAAAGGTCCGCTCATAACTTTTTGTGCTATCTTGGTGACAGACAGACAAACAAACAAACAGACAGACTAACACGACAAAAACTTAACCTTGACGGAGCTAATAGAGTGGTTTATATAAAAACCAGTTAGATTACTAATTCTTAGCTTTGAATGAGAAACTGACTGCTTGTACATTGTACAGTTTCCAGCAGTATTCCATTGGGGTCTACTTTCTGTATAAAATATATAGTTTCCCTAGTCATCCACTATCTGATTTTCTTCCAGAGCCATTTGTTCAGGTGAGGTATACTCGGCGTACTGGTGCTATTCATGAGTTTACCTTGGAACCGGTACAATGCAAAAAGGGCCAGTATTCTCATTCGTATTTTCCATCATGTGTGGATGTTTGAAATGGTCTTGATGGCTCTGTCCTTACTGGTTCTGGTAATGGTGGTAATGGCAGCCTTAAACACAGAAATATTCCGTGATCTCGGATTTTATCTTTCTTTCTTTTTCTTTTTTTCTATCTTTCTTTCTATTCTTCATCTTTTTCTTCCTTCCTTCCTTCCTTCGCTTGCAGGGCTGGTTACGTGGGGGTTTGTTAACCTCATGGAGTTTTTCTGTTCCCACGTCGCCAGTCTAGTGTTATTTAATAATGGAAGAGCACTCTCAACTCTACCCCACCAGTTCTTGTAATTATTGTATGGCTTACCTATTGGCATTCTTGCGTATACATTCCTATTTTCTATGTAGAAAGAATAATAAGGGCGAAATGCTTTGCAGATATTTGAAGGTGCTGCTGTCGGTGTTCAAATCACTGAAACAGAAGGTGCTGTGGAAGTTTGACCTGCCAGACGTAGGGGAGCCGCTGCCGCCCAACGTGCGCCTCACCAAGTGGGCCCCGCAGCAGGACCTGCTCGGTGAGGTCAACAGAAAATCCTAGGTTCTGCGATTCGAAATATTCTTCATTTATCATCACCCGCGAACGAAGTGACAGAGGTGAAAATGCTTTCGTTGAAGATTTAAGTATATTTCTATATTTGTCTGTCCACCCAAAAACAGGTAGAAGGAGTTGAGCAATCTTCATAATTTTTTGGTGGGTTGACCTTCATATGACCCATGCCATAAAACTATGCCTAGCTGGCTATAAAAAATGACGGCGTTGAATTTTCTCCATCTCGGCGAATTTACCTCCACCGCGGTAGATCGTCGAGGCGTTCTATTTTTCCCATGTTCTTATTATTATAGTGAAAAGTTTAGGCGCCTACTTTCACAACAACGGCGATCTAACAGAGGAAGAAACAAAAGTCATAACTATTATGATAGAAACGGGGAACCCATGCACGCAGGTGTTTCCACACTGGATGTCACTAATGGCAAAAAACTAGGATTAGCTGGCCATCAAAAATGACGGCGATGCAATTTGATCCCTCCGCGGGTGATGGTCTTACGCCACGAGACGTTGTAGTTTTTTTTTAGTAAGACCTCTGTTCTAGAACTTAAGCTGCTACATCGTAACCAGAGGTAAATCCCATCTGGCTTCGGTTATACATGCCGCTCTGTTGACGTACGCGTGTGTGACTAACGGTCTGAAATGCAGTTCATTAGCCCTTCTCATAACGATCGGTCGATATGAAAAACTTTATTATTAGTGAACTCAATAGGCTAGCTTAATTTAAAATAGCACCGACTTTCTAGTTAAGACTGCATCTGGCATCTGTAAAATACATTGGTCAAACTTTCGAATCAGGACAGAGATTCTCAATCCTTGCAGCCAGAGAGGTGCTGAGTCATGCAGTTATCACCAAAACAGATAAAGGGGACCACCCCAAGCGTTTTGCTAGCTTCTTTTTTAAGGTCAGATTGCAATGAAATTTGCTCACAATAAGTAAAATCCCAAAAAAAAAAAACGTTTTACTCCTGCATATTTTCCCGTTTTCTTCTACGTTTTCTTTTTATCTTCGAATTTCCTGGTAAACTTGTGTATTTAATTGTTTTACTAAATACGCTTCATCTCATTCAATATGGATTCTACAAAAAACAGGCAATTTTAGAAAGAGGAATTAAATTGCAATAAAAGTCCATATTTAGTTTTCTCATTGTCTCCTCTGATTTTTTTGGTTTGTTTTTGTTTTTGGTCTAAACAATAAATTTCTATGTATTAATTTTTACCTCAATTTTTCACATTCTTGTCTCCATTACTGTAAAATCAGGTCAAAAAGCGAAAAAATAAATAAAGACTTTTATAGCTATTGAATTCTTCTTTCCAAAACTCTATTTCTTTTTCTTGTACCATGAATATTGAATGAGATGAAGCATTTGGAATATTGAAAAATTAAATTTTACAGGAGAAGCGAAAAACTGAAAACAAACAGTTTGTACATGTATCTGTTGTTTTTGTTTATATTCGTTCTATCATGCTGGGATGTCTCTTATTATCAAATAAGGTGTTTCCATAAACAAAACAATCGGATATTATGATTAGCTAAAAGATTATGACGTCATATATATGAATATGTGACGTAATTTGTTGTCTTGTACTATGAATATTAAGATAAAACGTTTGGAATGTTGAAAAGTGAAATTTTACAGGAGAAGCAAAAAACTAAAAAAAGTTTGTACATGTATCTGTTGTTGTTTATAGTCGTCTTATCATGCTGGAAATGTCTCTTATTATCAAATAAGGGGATTCCATAAACAAAACAACCGGAAATTATGAATATCTAAAAATTATGACGCCATACATATCCATATGTGACGTCACATATAAATATGACGTTATGCATTATTTGCCAGGTTGAGATGAAACTTGTACATTATGTATAACACCATGAATGAAAACGTTTATTTCCAAGAAACTGTCCCATTTCCCATTTTTGGATATATATCATCTATTGAAAAGCTATAAATCAATTTCATTTAGCGAAACCGGATTTGCTGAAAGTTTCATGAAAATTGCTGAGCCAACCCAGAAAAGGTGAAAATAAATAGAAAACGAATAAAAAAAACGGGCAAATCGGTTTCAGGCAAATCGGTCGACTTTCGAATTTACACTCCACCTGGACGGGCGNGGGGGGGGGGGGGGGGGGGGGGCGAGGGGATTTTGCCCCCATTTAGAGATGTTCCAATGCGCCCAGGGCTAAAATTTTTTGGCCACAGATTCCATCCTCATTCAAGGTGGAAATTTCTGTAAAAAAAAACAAAAATTCCAAATTTTACCATCTTCGCTGGGGTGGTCCCCTTAAACATGAAGCGGTCTTAATTATCTACCGGATAAAGTTTGGTGGTAAGCTCATGGGTAATCCACTCTGCTTGAAGCTATCAAATTAATATCTGAAATTTGTGTTTTACTAGAAGACAAACATAGATAGTCGAGTAATTGTAATTAGATAACTGTGTTAAGTATGTACCATTGTCAACTGTAAGTAATAAGCCTTTTATGAGCAAAATAATTAATGACCATTTCTACTCCTACACTGTAACACTGCATACCCTAAATGTTGCAGGGGGCACAGCGTATGTTATAGCCTCTTCTAAATTTTCGAAAAAATCTGAATTTTTATCCAAGGTTGCAAAACCAATGTCCATGACTTAAGCTTTGAACAAGACGAAACTAATAAGATTTACTTATCTAGATAAGACTTTCCCAAACGATAACGTACTTGAACCGGTATTCCTGCAACAACAATATTACGAGTACATACCTCTGCTCAGGTCATCCGAAAATTCGGCTGTTCATCACCCACGGCGGACTGCTCAGCATCCAAGAAGCCACGTACCACGGAGTGCCTGTTTTGGGAATGCCCATATTCGCTGACCAGGTTAGGTGCGGCGTATTAAGCCCGTTGCAGACGATAGTCTTTTGTTTTGTGTTTTCACTTCACGGAGTTCGAATGCGTTGCTGTGTGTGGGTAAACAACAAATAGAAACACTGCTTTCTGAGACAACATTCTGTAAATTCTAAATAGGCATGAGACGCTGCATTAGTGACACGGGCTAAGCCAGAGAATACGACGGTAAACATTTCATTGAAACTTTTGGTAGACACACAGTTGTATGTCTAAACTATGCCTGAACTATTCGAACGTGGTGAATAAAAACATAATAGGACAAGAGACTATATCGTCTGCAGCGGCATTTAGGGTCACTGTACGACACCTAGAGTGTTTTAATTTACACATTGCGAACGAAATGATCTCATTCAATGTGCATAGCTTGGCCCCAAGTTAAACCGCTCAGAATTTTTTGGTTTCCAGCGTCTGTACCCTATCCGTCTGGCTCCATCCGTAGTCGCTCCAGCAACAAGCGTTGCAGCAAGCCTTCCTTTCGCGTGTCCTAAGCTTCTGAGAGTGCCAACTGTAATACTGAGTCTACAATGCAGTGTTGTATTGTATGAGTGTCAATATCCAGCGTACCCTGGCCGAATCCACGGTGGTTCGCTATATACTATTATTCCCCCATCACCATAGTACATATCTTGGAAAGAGAATCCAGAGTTGAGGAAAGACTAAGAGACGAGATTATTATCATCAGTACAGACGAAGGAAACGTCTTTCACCTCGGGTGTGTTCCAATCACGCCAAAACCAGGCTACCACGACCGGAAAAAAGGTTACGGTAACCAAAAAGCGGATGTGAGAACGCCATCTAGTGACGAACAGTGTAAGCTCACAGACAATAAAATGCCGTTCTATTCAAATTTTGTGAATGGAAGTTTCAATCAGCTGATTTTGTTTACTTATTCTGGCGTGAGGAGTTTACTTATTGAGTATTTGAATGAATTTAGTGCTCCTTTTATTCAAAACAGACGTTAGTGCTCGGCGGCCTGCATCGCCGTAACCCGTGTTGCAGTCGCCATTTAAGCTATGATTGCAACACGGGTTGCGACTGGCTGGGTTACCGGTGTTACGCTGTGTAGCACCGGTAACCCAATAAATGCAGATTGCGACTGGCCTCTGGTGGCCGGTATGGGAATTAAAACTCTACCCTACTACTCAATATGCACTTTTCGACCTATTCAAGACCAGCAGCTTTGCATCTATTGACAAATTTGCGTGTTGAACCACCGGAGCACATGAGAAGGCCATTTAGCTGGCAGACGTTTCAATAAGTGAAGCCGGGCCCTTTAGCCCTGTACCCCAGTCACTAAAGCAAAACAAAAAAAATGTACCGGTATAGTTAAATCAGTTCAGTTCCATTTGCAGGACGATGTGCAATAGGGCATGGGCAACCCGCAACATCATATTTTTGAATCGATGTACCTGCATATCACTCTGCCACCACAGGGTGGCCGGTCAGCTCTAAATAATACATGTTTTGCCACCACAGGGTGGTCGGTCACAGCAAAAACTCGGGAGCAAAAGCTGCTCAGGTTACCCTTCTATACAAGACACTGCAACTCACCTCTGTAGCTTCCCAGGCCCAGGCACCCCAGTGCAGGACAGCCAGACCAGGGAAGCATCCACACCAGCTATAGATACCTATTAATCCCTAAACAACAAACAAGACTACCCATACCTAAACCATGCTAGTTCTTACAGTGGATTCCAAGTAAGTTAGGAACTCCTTAATCAGTGCTAAAATCATCTACCCCTAATAGCCACCTCTCTCTTACCCCACACCCTTGCCAGGTACTCCTTGACGCACTCAATCATCCTCACACTTGCCGCTCCATCACATCCAAGCATTCGAGTCAACCATTCCAGGCCCGTTCTCTCGTACACCACACCTTCTTGTGCACCCCACTCTCTAGGACCACTTGCATCATCACCTCTCGTTCGTGTGAATATGCTGCACACTCCCAAGATTAAATGTTCTACAGTTTCAGCCTCACCCCAGTCACACATTTGGCACACACGACTTCCTATTTCATTCCACCGATAGGTGCGAGCATTCACACTGAGAGCCTGAGATCGTGCTTTGAACAGCAGGTCGCCACCTCTTCTTCCATCATACCAACATTCATACCTAGGACATTCTTTATTTCTGTATCATACTAGAGTTGACTTTTCTTCCATACCTCCTCTCCATTTATCTAGTCCGTATGTCTCCACTCGCCTATCAATTTCTTTCCCGCACTGCAGCACACTCCACCACCCTTGAAGCGTGTTGGACTGGGCACTAAGATTAAGCCTTCGAGGCCTGACTTGCCCAAAACGTGAGGACCATTGGATTTGTCGCAAGAACCAACGCGATTACGATGAGCCAGCTCAACGCTCCATTTTATTGAGCAAGATCGAATTTTTGGGTGTCTCAAGGATAACCGACCTGCATTAATCCATTCAATTCAATAGGTCGAAGCCAGTTCACCCGCCTGAAGTTATAGACAACTCAAAGCTTGCAGGCTTTATTTTGACGCACAATCGAACATACTCTAGGTCAAGTTAGGTCAGGCACCAATTCTAGCTAAACCGAGCTTACATACTTTAAGTTATTCTTAACTAAACTAACATATGTTAACTTAATCTAGCCCATACTTTATGGAAAAATATAAAACACCAAGATCAGACTTTCTGCTGCATCCCCAGTACTTTTTTTTTTTTTTTTGAAGTCGAGGAAGTGCTCACTTACACCACCAAGTTTTGGTCACGAAATAACTAATGTTTGCTACATATTTTATTCATCTATTTTTTTGTAGCAGAGATTTGGTCTAGTAAGAGGTCTTTCAGGTGACGGGTTCAGCACTTCATTATGTGTTCAGGAAGGCAACATGGACTTGGCAGAACAGCAGGGTTGGGGTCGGAAGCTACTGTGGAAAGACCTCTCGTACGACCGTCTAAGGACAATCATCCTTAGCCTCATTGACGACGAAAAGTAAGCCATAGAAGTAGAACATGATAATTAGAACTTCGCTTCATTAATGTAGTTTATGTCATACAATATGACATAATTTTCATTTTGGAAATTCATTATAAGTATATGTTGTATTCGGTAGAAGACGGTAGAATGTCAGAAAGTATAAGAACGCAGTAGAAAAATACTTTATATTGCATTATGTTACTTCCATTTTTGTAATTAAGATACGGTTGAAGAAGCTGCTAGACGAACTTACTGACTTCTTTTTGAAAGTTACAAAATTAAGGAAGAAGAAAAGGGTGTGGGCCTCTTTTATCTAGACTTCCAAACGCGTTTTTGCAAAGGTCCCCCATCGTTGGCTAATGAAATTAATTGGACGCCCATGGCATCCAGCGAGACTATTCCCGGTAGATCTGTGCATGGCTCGCTGGCAGGAAGCAGCGCGTGAGGCCGCCAGGAGCGACCGACGGCTGGACGTCGGTCTCATCTGGAGATCCACCAGGTGGCAGGTAGCGTGCTTGGCCACTTCTGACATAATTTACGTCAACGATCTTGATCTGAATATTTGCAGTAATATCAGTAAATTTGCTGAAGATACTAAGCTATTTATTCCGGCGAGAAAGTGAGCAGAGCTCCAACAAGATCTTGAGTACCTCATGGAATGGAGTACAACGTGGCAGATGAGCTTTAATGTCGACAGATGTTCAGTAATACATGCAGGGCTGGAGGACCCCTCAACCCAATTGAAAATAAGCTGGACAGATTTTACAGCTGTCACCCAACAACGTGACTCGGCAATAACTATTGCAATTAAACTACAGCACTGTCAACAAGTTGAATGAGTGTGAAAATGTCAAGCGGAATACTAGGATTCTTAAGCAGGAATAACGAGTACAAATCCAAGAACATATATAGTGATTCCTTTGTACAAAGCTATATATAGAGCGCCCGTATTTAGAATTTGCTGATCAATTCTGGTGACCACATCAGTGCAAAGATATCGATAACATGGAAAGAACAGCCCAGAGCCACGAAATTCATACCTAACCTGCGAAACAAGCCATAAGAGTGCCGCCTTCAGGAAATGTGCCTGATTTCTCTCAAGCAAAGACGACTCAGGGGCAACCAATAGAACCATTCAGGTATCATAACTGAATGGCTTCATCGGCGTACCTGCAATCAAACTTTTTGAGAGAGATGTTAATGATCACCTGCGGAACAACGATCAAAAACTAAAACATAAAGCTCGAAGAACTACCTTAAGCCATAAGTTTTTTCTGCATTTCATAATAAAATCTGGAATAGACTTCCCTCCGTAGTTGTTGGTGCGAGGACAGTCAACGGGCTTAAAAACGGTCTTGACAAACACTGGGAGCGACGCCCTCCTAGCTGGAGTCTCAAACTCTTAACGGCCTAAGATTCGGAGGCCACCTTAATCCACAATCTTTTCTTTTCCGCCCCGACTAACTTAACGTCTCTAAGCTCCGCAGATCTGCAGCTATCAATTCTGCTTATGAGACTGTCTCGTTTCCAGTTTTTTTCCTCTTCTTCCCTCGGACATCTAAATGATTTTGAAATAATGGCAACAGCTCATAGAGGGGCGGGGCGTTAGTCCCGGCGGCTTTCTGGGAATGGACTTAGTCTGTCTACTGCCAGCTTACTCTCAGCCAGCGGAACAATACATCGGCTAGATAACAAAGACAAATGCTGTCAGTTGCATTTCACGCAAACTTGCATACAGACCGTATCTCAATATCCACTACTATTGTTGTATTATTGAAAATGTTAAAAAATAATTTGTTGTCTAACAGTATATTTTTAGTTGTCACGATTTTTACTTATCTTGTGGAGAAAATTTTTGCATGCGTTGTTTCACTCGTAACTTCTAAACAGTCTTAATTCATGGTACGCAGTTTCGACTGTATTTTTATGTATGTATCTATATATAATTGATCTGAGTTATTGATGTCTGAAATGGTTAACCGCTACCCGTATAGTAAATTTCTCAGCCCTTCAATGCAATATTTGTCATATCTGCTGTGTACTTATTATTTATATACCGTTATTCTTCGGGGAAGGCCGTATTAAGGTCGACTGGCAAACGACATCAAACTTTTAGGCTTAATTTTTCCAGAACACCGCACAGGAAATTTGGTTTCGACATATTTAATTGGTTGTAAGTGGTAGTAGCAACCCAATTACATTGAGCCGGCCTCTAATTTAGTTCAACGGCGCAGGAACTAATATTTGGAAGTTTCAGGAGCAACCATTGTGATGGCGCAAGTCAATCATATGCATATTGTGCAAGCGCACTCTCAATTGCCATTCTGATAAGAGTGACGAGCCACTCCCAGACGGCACACTATATAAAGGGTCACCACGTCCAGCTTCAGTAGCTCAGTACCGTCTAGTTTTATGTCGCTAATTGACGAGTGACGTTACCTCATCCAGACGTAGACGGTGCACATCATGTAACTAAGATTCTTCATAGCAAACCTCCTGTTCATCACTCAGTGCCGTCATTACCCTTCAATTACTGACGGTCGGCTGGCATAGCACTAACCATTCGTGTACTCAACTACCAAGTGGTACTATCCCACCGCAGTGGGCACAACACCCTTCAATAGCCAGCGACTGAAATTGTATTAAACGGGTCAAAGCCAGTACACCTGTCTGATTTTATGAACAAGTCAAAGTCTTTTAATGTCGATAGCCAACTGACTGCCCTCGTAATTATGATAAAAGTGAAGTATTGCCTCGCAATTAGCTGAGCATATAGAAGTGCTGTGCTGGCAGTATAGATGGACGACATTTCAAGTCGACTTTTTCATTGCCAATTGATTCCTATGGCAGACATTACTCTTGCATAAAAACAATTTCATTCACCGAGCAAATTTACATGACTAATCCTATTCAACACGGGTTACCAATAATAGGCAATTCATAGGCAATTATTGGCTTTATTGCTATAGCGGCCTCCTATGCGCATCGTACAGTGGTGTATGCATCGCGGATAGGCTTGCTCTATGTGGTACAAAATAAGAAATTGAAAGTAAAGAAATGAAAGAGATATGACATAAGTTTTCACTACGGGACTCGCATGAGATTCACTCGTGTGAGCATTAAGCACTTATAGAAAAATTGGCTTTCCATTCAATACGATTCCGAACTATAGGTGAAAAGAGAGCCATCTTTCCTAAATGAATTTGACACTTATCGAAAAGAGACAGTGGTAATATCTTCCATTACTATTGTTTCATTACGATCCGCTCCTGAGTTAATTTTGTTTTCTTTTGTCCAGAGCCCACTCGAGGGTAGCAGAGCTCGGGCGGCTAATGCGGGACCGGCCCACCTCCCCCGCCGAGGACGTCGTCTGGTGGACAGGATATCTGCTCAGAACGGGCGGTGCTCGTCATCTCAGATCTGGGGCGCTGGATCTTGCTTGGTGCGTATCTGGGGCG
>LQNS02278187.1:7366688-7377449 GCA_001587735.2 Parhyale hawaiensis
CGTTGTTGGTGCGGAGTCGGTCAACTCATTTAAAAATCGTCTTGACATACATTGGGAGAGACATCCTCCACAGCTAAGAACTCCTTCTCCACGAATCGCAAGCACTTAACGGCCTAAGCTTCCCAGGCCATTTTAAGCTGACTTCGTCTCAATTCCGCTCCATCTATATATTGATACTAGCGGCCATCGCTCATGCTTGCGGGCATCCATGACCATCGCTTTGGCGTAGATTCTTCTCCTCCTTCTTTTTTTATTTCTCCTTTCTTTTTTCTCTTTCGTCTTCTATTTTTTCTCCTCTCGTTTTTCCATTCCTATACATCCTACTAACATGATGGCAATAGCTCATAGAGGGCCGGGGTTTAAGTCCGGGTGTCTCTTTGGGAATGGGCCTTTTGGTTCGTCTACTGCCGCCTATCTAGTCTAATCTAATCTAATCTGATAGCGCCGACGAAAGTCGCTAGTGTAAGCTCTGGTTAATGGACTAATGTGTATATATTTTCAGTATAAAAAGATAATTAGCGGAAAACTGTGAAAAGTTGTTTTATGAAAAATTGGAATTCCATAGGCACCTGGGCAAAGATGCTGACCAATAGTTGGGCAGCACAATATAATATTAGAAATTGTCTTATGTAACCAAGAGCCTTTCATTGATATGTGGTTGTTCTATCGTAAGGCTTGCCAAACCCAGCCAGCCGAGACATGCAGCGTTTGATAAGCTGACTCAGCAGTTAATAGGTACGTATGCATAGCTGCCGTGGGGGCACTATCCTTTCTCAAAAATGAGGAGAGTAGGAGGCACCGGTGGTTGCATAATAACTTTCCGTGGATAGCATCATAGTTCTTAACGCTCCGAGGTCAACTGCAGCCGTATACTCCTCTGGAGCCAGTTAGCTAATATCTGTAGCACGAACCAGTCGTGTGGGTTTCCTAATAGGTGTTGCTGTCAAGTTGAGTTGACTTTACCTTTAACACTACCTTCAAAATATTTTTGTTAAATCATTTAGATTTGAAGAAAGATCGGTAAACTACCATAAAACAATTTGTCACTCCTTTAATATCTCCCACTTCTTATTGTTAATCGATGCAATTAGGAAATATTCTCCAGTGACTTCATGTATATATCTGTTATTACTCTTCTTTTATTTCAGATCACGATGTTAACAGCATATCCTCCTTCTCGTAAAATCAAGAATCTTAGAGAAGTGAGTATATATAATATTATATATATTATCTTACTTTATATGTAACAATCAAACTTCTGGAGTTGGTGGGGCTACATAGCTTAAAGAAGGCATTTTCATACCACTAACAGAATCATTGGCTGCTACATAAGCTGAAATCGAGAAAAAAATTCTGGCTTATATATGTAGCACGAACCAGTCTAACCCACATAATTTTCCTATTTGACGTAGATTCCAAGTATTCTGATTTAGCATATTCGAACCCAAAAACAAGTAAAATATAAAACCAATTTTTTTATACAAGAATATTAAACATTTTTTTTGTTTGAAATTGATAGAAAACAGGGAATCTATGTTAAATCGCAAAATAATGTGGGTTTGACCCATGTACTTTTTCCCATTTTTGCCATTGAAAACGAGTTATTCAAAGAAAACGGTACGTGGGGTCCCCTCAAAAGCTCAATTTTCCTATTTCAAAACCTATCTCCTCCTACAAATTCTGTACTACATAGCTCGTTTTGGTATCAAACAACGCGGAATTTGTTCCTTTACAAAAGTATTATAAGTATCATATACTTTTTAAATTTCGAATCGGAAGATGAGTGGCGGCTAATTTTTTGAAAAAACAGGAAAATTTTTTTAATTTTTTCGATTTTTCCAAATTTTCTCAAAAACTAATTCAAAATGCAAAAAAGTAAAAGACCTAATGTAGAGGATCAAATTCCGCACCGTTTGAGACCAGAACCAGCTCTGTAGCTCAAAAACTGTAGGAGAATATAGGTTTTCCGTAGACCCCCTTTTCACTGTTCTCTTTGAATAACTCGTTTTCTATGGTGAAAATGGGAAAAATTAGACTATTGAACAGATCTTAGATTTCGATTTTACATATGTGTACCAAGTTTCATGCAAATCGGTCCAATAATGAAGTTTTTTTTGGAGGGGGGGAGGGGGGGTGTTCTCCCCTTAAGCGGAGGCTCTATGTTCACGAGTTTATTGATAGGGAAAACATTTACATTTGTGAGACTGCATGATCCATTCGTGAGTTCACCAAGCACCTGGGTCTGCTGCCACACACTCAACTATAGTCTGTTATGGTTGTTGTTGTTGTTATTGTAGCGCACCAGCTGTGGAATTCTTAGCCTATGTAGAACTGTTATGAGTATTTTATTGTCAAGTAGAATTAGTTTTGTGAAGTAAACCCATGTACTAAATTCTACAAAAATTGATATTCGAGTTTCAGACTAGCTTAATTCTCCATTGATAAGTAAAATTTATTTCTCGTGTAGTCATTTCAGAATTTGTTGAAAATATTTTCGGCTGCGAAATTTTGCGTAAATGAAAAAAAAAATCTACGTTTACAGCAATAAGGTTTTGGATAATTGCTGACATGAACCAATTATTTGTAATGCTTGTAGTTAACCAAGAAATATTCAGAACAAAACATCATGCTCTATCAGGGCAATGACAAACTTCCCACAGGACAAATAAAAATTTTCACAATATCAAGCTATTTTAATACATGCTTTTCCTAAATTAAAATGGTTGAATCACCTATTTCATTCTACTCGTTTTAAACAGATTATTGATGAGTCTCACGAATTATGCTGGTTCAATAGGTGTAAGTACAGTTCAGTTAGAGAGTGAAACAAAACATGTCTTAACCATGCGGTAGCAAGAAGCATAATATTTATTCTTAAATTACCCTGTCAAAGATATAATACCTAACCCAACTTCTTTATTATTAGATAATGTTCTGCGGCCCAAATTGTAAGTAATTTTTTTTTTTTTGTTTCAGGTTGTATGTACAAAAAACGACATCACTTCCCGGTTGTCCAACATTTTCAATGAAGGAAAATTCGAACATTTGTTCAAGTTAATGCAAGCAGCTCCTCAGATGTGCCTCAATGCCCTCGCTTCTGAAGAATATTCAGAAGTTCTCCGAGAGAAATTTGACATTGCTTTTGTTTCCATGTTCTTCAGCGAATGTTTCCTCGGCCACATCCATGCCATGAATGTAAGTATCCACATCTCTGCGTATATCCAGACTTTCAATCTAAGCAACTGTTTTGCATACATCCAGGCATAAAATACTAAGTAGGCATTTGTTTTTACGAATAAACGTACGTACACCCCTTAGATGTAAGTATGTATGCACTTTTCTCCTCTACATTCACGCCTAAAGCATAAGTAAGTATTTTTTGCATCATCTTAGAACTAGGCAGAGATTCTGATGTCCCTGTTCACACGATAGTCGTTTGTCCTACGTTCCTCCATCAAAGCGCCCGGAAGCGTTCGTTTCTGTGTCTGTCTATGCAGCAGTAACGTGCACAGCTTTCTGATCTGCTATCAACTCCAAATTTGAAGAGATATCTGAAGCTTTACCAAGGTGACACTTGCAGAGCCAACAGACATGACGGCCAACATTTTAGTAAGTGGCTTGATGCACGCACAGCTTTGTTTGAAAACACGACGAAGCATTGAGATGTTTAGAAGTATGAACGTAGGGCAAAAGACTATGTGCTTTTGAAATACAGCATGCGCTGCCGCCAACCCTATACGATTCTAACGATATAGCTAAAGTCCATCCTTACTCCTATTCCTACAAGGCCCCTAACTTTAGGGGCTTGCTTTCATATATGTATATGAAAATTCCTTAAAGCCGTATTAAAAGTAAAAAGTTAAAAAAACACGAACTACTAACAATTCTCTAGAAACAACCAGTAATATGTCCCAACTCGGAGACAATTAATGTAATGCTCACAAAGTGCAGTCAAAACGCTTCCAATAGCAGGTGCATAGACCGCAACAGTAGTTGCTTGACTCTTAGGTCTGACGCTGGCGGCCAAAAGTCGGTAACGGAAAAATGGGATTTTCTCAAGAGCTATTCTTTCGCCCCTATCTAATACTGAAGAAAAAAATTCCAAGGTACCTAACATTTTTCTTGTCGAGAGGGTATCTTGGAAACGGTGGGGACGCACTTGGGCGCTTGCCTGCATGACCGTGTCTGGACATGTTCCTAATAGCTCTTGAGAATATCCTATTTTTCCCATTTTGGCCGCCAGCGTCAGAGGCCACTTGGACCTAAGAGTCAAGTACTGTTGCGGTCTATGGCAGATGGTATGAATAACACCACCTGGATCTCGTTTGAAGATCAGCTAAGGTAACTAAGATGTGGTAAATGTGTAATATTACAAGATTTACAGTTTAGGAAAGAAAAAAGGGTCACACATCGCACATAAATGTAAAGATTATTGGTTTCATCTGCATTTAATACAAGAAATTCAAAATTCGGAAGCATATTTCACTCTATGCATTATTACAGTAACTTGAGCTCATAAATACTCTTAGCTAGAGCAGTTACAATTACCTTTATATGAATCGTTGAGATTAGCGACTCACCTCACCATATTAAACAATTTATAATGAAGCTTGAAGCTTTATTGCCTAGATAATATACATTTTCAAAACTGTAATGCAATATAGATTGAAATCGCTGGCTTCAGTCCTGACTTTTTTTTTCATTTTCCACTCTGGATATCTAGAGATTGCAGTCCGATAAGGCTTGGGAGTGTCAGACCTTCACTCCAGCACCTATCTACTGTTGAAAAGTTTCATTGTCCTGTTCAAAAACATTTGCAGATTCCCTTCGTGTTCGTAGCGCCGGCTGAAGCAATGGGACCCTTCTCGGGACGACGGCTGGGCAGCCCAACACTTTCTTCTATTGATGAAAGTACTGTACTTTTGTTCCCGAAACCGATGAACATTCTGCAACGTTTCATTTTCGCCGTCGCTGACATTGCAGGAGACCTAGTAACCATGTACATGGGTCACAAGTGAGTCAGCCATAACATGTCTTACCAAAATGCCAAAACACAACTACAACAGTTTTTAACTTTAGAAAAGTGACCACGATATGTAGTATTGATTTTGTACACTAAGTTGTGTCACTAACTAAATTCTTAGTGTAAAAGTAGGCAAAAATTATGAATGTATCAGCTCATCTCAGGCGTCAAAGTCCCAATAAACTTTTAGTAGCTATAGCTTGTACAAACATTTCAAAGCTGTCCATTACAACCTTGGGTGGACTTTCTCAAGGAGCAGATTTACAGCTTTATAGTAAGCAATAAGCCCAGTAACAGATGTCTTAACAATTAGTGTCTAACTTTATCTTGTTGTCTCAATGAGCACATTACTGCAATATGAAATTTGTCAGATATCTTAGGTATAGGAATATTTCGAAATGAGACAACTTGGTCATCATTAAGCTATTAAAAAATGTATTACCTAATACGTTCCAACGGCTTTCATCTCAATAGTACGGCGTAGGCGGCGCAAATGCTTTTACGGTCTAGGGATGGGTGAGGTGGCATTTTTAATTTTGGACGGCCAGACGAAACCAGAAGTGGGCGGGGCCCAAAAAACTAAAAGAGGGTGGAGCTTGGCCTTAGAGGAAAAGTGTGCATTTGGCCGCCTCATACCTTACTCGCATCACATTGTAATATATTGTGACAAACTAACAATGAGGAACTCTTTGCTACAAGGCGCATAACACTCCAATAGATGTACAATCAAAAATTCAATTTATTTTAGGAAACCTACCAGCGAGTCTTGAGTAATTGAAAGAGATTTGCAAAGTTACAATAGAAGTACAGTAGAGCCCTCGAAAAATTGGCGATAATTGCGTTCCTCTCAAGATTTATGAAGTTCAGTACATTATGAATTGCAGCTCATACATTATATATGATATAAATACAAGTCTCTTCGATAGGGCCACAAAAAAAAAATATGTTTATATAGTTAGGCTAGAAACAGGTAGCCGCATGACTAAACTTCAGAACTTACCTACATAGTTCAGACAATGGTAGAAATATACCACGTACGGTGAGATCAGACTAACTGTACAGTATATGCCAGCCATAACTGGATAAGGTTTAATCTTGTTAAATTTTGTGGAGATTTTTCGAAGTTAATGATGTTGAACAAGTTTAGTTATTATCATTACATTGTCTCGAATCAGTATTCCAACCTGAAATTATAACTTTTGCGCATTCCAAGTAATGAGCAAAATATGATATGTTATTTGTAAATATTTGCTGAAAGCTGTGAAGGATTTACACTAAAAGTCTGAGAGAAAAGGTTATTTTTTTTTATCAAATGGGAAGTACTGCAGATGTTTTGGAATCACCGTCTGTGGTCACAATATCCATCAATTAAATTAGCCTTTATGTAGGTTCTACAGTAGATGCAGCCCTCGAGTAGATGTTGAACGAAGAGCCTACGTCGATACTGGACGCAGCTACTGCTTACTTGAAAAATGCGCGGTGTCTGAGGCGTACAGGCAGACGTCGATCTTACTCCAATTGCGCTGAATAGTTGGAAACTTTATCGTGCACGGACACTGTCGGAAAATATTTCATCATTGTCTGCTTTACACTGTAGCTGCTAATCAGTTTGTTAACCTCCTAATGTGGCGCATGTTTAATTAAATTTGCTTGGAGAGCTCTCGTGTCTTCGTTTTCGTACTCCTAGTAGCAGACTTGATGTCATTCTTAGCTTCAACTGCATTGAGATGGATTACATCTAAACATAAGATATCTCCAAAGATTAATTTAAATGTATATTTGACACGCCCTGTAAAGTAACTACATTAAGTTAACGGGTTCATTGTTGTTCTTACTTTTACCCAGCATGGACTCAGGAGCAAGAGCCCAGGGTCTCTTCCCTCCCAACACGCCGTACCTGCCCAGCCTCTACGCCAACGCGTCCCTGCTCATTGCCAACAGGTATTTTTTTTTTAGAAACACCGACGCCAATTTTTCAAATTTTTGCTACTGCTAGCAGCTCTATCAGGCGTCGTTACTCACATTGAAATCACTGTGTTTGATAAGTCATTGCAGAGTCTTTAAAGAACAATCTAATGCTAGAAGTAAAAGTTGAAAAGAGTGGCATTTCGCTAGTAAATGCTCTACCAGACTCAGCGAAAAGGTTGCCTGGGAAGCGAATTCAACAAGATGGGTCTATGTCGATCGTTTTTAAAGCTTTCGAGCAATTCCGTGCAACTTACAGCTAGTTGCATAGTTCTACGTTCAGTTTTTGATAAAAGAAAAGCCGGCGCGCTAAAAAGCAATAAACTTATTGAATTAATACTAGGGTCGTACCAGAAATCGTGCCTCCTATTTTTTCATTCCGCCCGATGAGGACCGAGGGGATTGCCAAATGCATTGTTATCATGACTGAGCTTATGCACTCACGATCTGAAAGTTTTGTCTCTCTGTTGCAGCTGTTGACGGCGTGACACTCCAACAAAGCAATTCATGTCATGGACGTGCCTCAAAATCAGAAATGCGCCTTTGAATTCCTCCATGCAGAAAAAATTGAACCAATCAACAGTCAACGGTGCCTGGTGAACGTTTACGACGCCGATGCAGTTGATGTCGGCACAGTTAGGAGATTAATTGCTCGATTTCACAGAGGGGCTACACCACTATTGAGATGTAAGTAATAAAATTCGCTCCGGACGACCACGCCACCCACGCTGAAAACAAAGTACGCCTCGATCAACTCATGATCACCGATTGGCGGAAAATGGCGAATGAAATGAGTGTATAATTTGGTGTGGAAGAGTGTTTACTGGAAGCGATATTGTCATCCCGAGGATACAGCTGATGGGTTCCACGAATGCTTATGCGGGAACAAAACCCCCACCGACAGAAAGTCTGTCAAGGCTCTCGTTCATCGCTGGCAAAAGAGCATTTAGGTGACTAACTGTCATAGAAAAATAAATTCGGGAGCACAAAAAGGGGCTCTTTTTAACAGTGCCGTTTCTGCCTTTGTAGCTCTTCATCTTTTTGAGTAAAAAATTGGAGGAATTTCTTCTGGAACGACCCGACCCTCGTACCTCCATAATTTTTAAATATGACTCAACAATATCGTATGGCAACTCCATGTAGCACTGCGTAAATTATATTTTCCTTTTTCCTTCGCAGCCACAGGTTGGCAGAACATCCACGGCCGTACATGCCCAACATCCTGCTGGCGGGAGGCATCCACATCAAACCTTTGCAGCCCCTTCCGAAGGTAGAGCCAAGTTTAGATACCACCAAGAAATCTATGCTATAGCTAGAGCACTTACAGAGCGTATAACTCCGCGAAGCAAGCCAACGGTTACAAAGAATTCAAGATGGTTCTGAAAACATGATTTTCTTTGTTTCAACACCAAAATCTAATCGTTTGTGCCCTTCAACAGTGTTAACAGCTTCAGTAATTTTTTTTGAAGATCCGTTCATAATTTTTTGAGTTATGCTGCTGACGAACATTCTGACAAACATTAGTCAAGCTCACTAGCAGACCAACCCATCATCAGCAAAATTTAACCATTTATGTCTTTTACATCGTTCCAAAACTCCCATAAATTTCGTAAAGATCCATTCATCATTTTTTGAGTTATTGTAGTAACAGGCATAAAATTAAAAACAGTGACAAACTAACGAACGAACAAACAGATCATTACAAAAATTTGGTCATTTACTCTTCGTGGTATACCCACCAAATCATGTTGATTCCATAAAAATCCGTGCATTAGTTCCTGAGTTATGACATTGGTAAAAATGAGGCAGACAAACAAACAAATGGATGGTCGGATCTTTATCAAAAGTTGAGCATCTGTTTATCCTAACAAACCTAACCCTGTAAATTGCGTCAAAATTCGTTCATAACTTTTTGAGTTATCTCGTTGACTGATAGACAGGTAGAACAACAGACAGAGAGACAGACAAACAAATCCGACGAGAGCATAACCTCCTTGGCGGAGGTTATAGGAGGGCTAATTGTCTGTAGGTCAGTCCGTCCGTCTGTCCGAAACCTCCCCAAACCATATCCAGGATACGAACACGGGAACTGGTAATCAATGAGTATAGAAATGGGCGCGGGCTTTTGTGAACTTGTGGCCTTTGTGCACTTGGTGGACTTGGTAGACTTTGAAGACATTGTGTACTTGGTGGAGGTGCTGGTGAATTTTGTAGAACTGCGAACTTTTTTGATGGGATGGTAAGATATTTTCAGATGTGTATGTATTTTTTTCTGAATTATTCAACAAAAGTGTTTCGTTTAGTGGTCTAGTAAATTTAACGCTTTACGCGAAAATGCAGTTGCAAATGATCTTACAAAAAATTTCAACTGAACCGCACTCTAAATTTCAGGATCTAGAAGACTGGGTTGCTTCATCAGGCGACGATGGCTTCATATTCTTCAGTCTGGGCACTGCAGTTCGTCCTAGCGACCTGCCCGCCGAGTAAGTTTGAATGTATAGCTCTGTGGACCCGCGTGACTTCAACAGAAACATCTAAACCGATTGAAATTTCTAAATTTCCCTTTGTATGTTACATTAGAATGTGACAAATCAATGCCCTTAGAGTCCCGTAGCGCTAGAAGGTGTTAGTCCGTCGCCAGGTTGGTATACTGGATACTCGCATACCGAAGTATCGCCGCATGAGATAGTGTACCAACTGTGAACTCGGTCAGAAGCACATTCAGAATATTATGTTCTCATCTCTTGTACCGAGATCTTGATTCTTAAGAGGCTATGCAACCGCAGACACCAGTCCAAGTATTGAACTCTTTGTTAGCTAACTTTGATTACAGGCTGTTCAAAAGATAAGGAACAACAAGGTGTTTCTTTGGTAAGTCTGTATGTCCACAGCGTGAGTCTGTTTCCGTAGCCTTGTAACAGGGTAACTAGCTGCTGACCGATTTCTGACTTTCTAACAGCGAAATTTAATTTTTCTCTCTTGGTACACAACTAATAATCCCTGGTCAGAAATAGCCAAGCGGTCCTATAGTATGTCAAGTTGGAAATCCAGGTATACAAACGAAGTTTATTAATAGAATCAAAGTTCCAGGGAGGTACAAAGAACAAGGACTATGGCTGGTAACTAATAAAATGTTAGCTAGTCTACGAGAGCATCAACACAAGCAGTACAACACTGAATGAAGCTATTACACTGGACACCGAGTATCCTACGTAATCCTGAACCAATGGCATATCAGTCTATAGTGTGCAAGCGTGGCTAAAGCTCTATGGCGGCCAGAACTATTACAAGCACTTGCAACTCACCGGAAGCTACACATAGCGGTCGACTTAACTCCGAGAGATACGCCTGTCGACATAGTCCAGGTATAGTGCCGCAACTCCACGCAGACAAGGGAGCGAGCTGACTGGCGTCTATCAGCATACAGATGTAACACACAAATGCCACAGGGGCCTCTTTCCAAGCTACCTTAGGGTAGAATAAGAGAAGGCACTTGCACTTATAAGGGAACAGCATCAACCAATAGGATAGCTCCTTTTTTTCTCCGCTCGTGACGTCACCCAGGTACATGGCTACGGCAGCGAGGCGCAAAGCTGCCACAGCCAGACGTACAACAGGAGCCGTAGTATAAAGATATTTTCGGCCGTGTGCTTGTGAGGAGTGTATTAAGAACTCATTGCCAATTGCTACAATCCACGATTGGAAATTGGATGAAGGAAATTGAAAGAAATCAAGATCCCCCTTTCTCTCAAATTATTATTGCAATATATAGA
>LQNS02278187.1:7483289-7493321 GCA_001587735.2 Parhyale hawaiensis
CCTAAGATATAGTTATGCAATTATAAGGTAGTAAAATCTTGTGTTGGAAAGGTAGTAAAAAGTAGTAAAAGGTAGTAAAATATGGTTTTCACATTTTTGTAGACACCTTGCTACTGTATGGGCGATACATTTTTATCATATTCTTCTTATAGAAAATGAACTGACTTTGCCGTGGCTTCAGTCAGATGAGATAACTGGAGAGAGACGGACCAACTGTTTTGTATAAAATATATAGCTAACTGCCCTAGTCATCCTCTGTCTGATTTTCTTTCGGAGCCATTTGTTCGGGTGAGGTATACTCGGCGTACTGGTGCTCTTCATGAGTTTGCCTTGGAACCGTTACGATGCCATACGGGCCAGAATTCTCGTTCCTTTTTTCCATCGTGTGTGAATGTTTGGACTGGTCTTGATGGCTCTGTCTTTGCTGGTGCGGGTATTGGCAGCTTTAAACGATCTGTACACAGAGCTATTCTGTGATATCGGATCTTCTCTTTCTTTTTCTTTCTTCACTCGCTGGGCTGGTTGCGTGGGGTTTGCCAACCTCATGGAGTTTATCCATTGAGACGTCACCAGTCTGGTGTGATTAAATAATAATAACAGGCCCATTCCCAGAGAGGATCCTCGACTCGGGTTCCATTCCTGCTTGAGCTGTTGCCGTGGCTCACTCAGGTCCATAATAATGGCAGGTTTGACGTCAAGCTCCCTCCAGCTCTGCTGTATCCATAAAACCACCTCAGACAAGGTCAGCTTTGCGTTGCATGGATGCGCGGGCCTGCGGTTTGCAGACGACCTTGTCACTATTCAGAAACATTGTTTGTTATTGTTCATCCAACTGTAGATCGGAGTTGCTTTGGTGGAAAGAGAGCAGCAGGAAATTGAGCCAGCTCAACTATTCAGTGAGGGTTGATTCACAGGCTGTCTGTTTGATTCAGATCTAATCTCGAGTTTTTCCCCATCTCAAGCGTAATTGGTTGGTGAATAACGCCTGAAAGTTGATCTAAACGGGCGAATGCAACGCAGCTCAGGATTAAAATAACGACCATGTGACACCGGGGCCACATCGCGCATTCGTACACACTACTACTCGATGTATGGCTCGCACTTTGTTCATGCAACTGTACCTATCTATGCTACCGACTTTAAATGTGTATCAAGACTAAGTGCGAGCTGCACATCCTCGCATCAAGTTGTGCGTGCGATTCAACTGTGTGGCTTCGGCATACAAGGTTTGAATTAGACAATCTCATTATTTTTTCCTGTAGTTTTCAAGTGAATAGCTTGTCTGAAGTAGGGATCAGCCTCGGAGTAAATGTATAGGTATACTGGAGCGCTCACGTTCGCTTGTTGAAGCCAGGCCTATTTGCTGTAGCTTCTGGCTAGTGGCGTGTGTAGAGGAAGGGAGGCGGGCGGTATCAGACTTATGCTGTACTTCAGCTGTCTTAGCTGCACATAGTGTTCACGCTTACTATGTTTTAGATTCTCAATTCTAAAAAAAGAACGACGAATGTCGCACTCCGTGGTATTCAATGTATCAATCCCCGTTTCGTTTCGAACGCTAATTTTTTGTAAGCAGGTTCCGCGAGCCACCTTGTGCTGATGTGGTGCAGCCATTTAATTGCACCGTAAAACTGGCTGTCACTCAGCCAGGTTCACTGCCGGAGTTGGAGGTATTAGAGTGGGGGAGTTCCAGCCAGTTCCTACGGCAGCCGCTTCTAGCCACTGTGGCTGAGACGCACTCCAGTCTATTTTACTCCAATGGATTGACAATCAATGCTTGTGTGCCATTTAGTTGAGAATGTAGATTGTATGTGCTTGAAGTTTTGCAGAGCTGGTGCGACCCTATGGCAACAGTTTCTTTTTAACCTACCTCCGCCTGGAAGGCAGTGTTTTTTTTTGCCGTTACTTTTGTCTATCTGCATGGTACCACCCTAACTAAAAAAAGTTAAGATTGGATCTTCATAAGATTTGCAGGAACTGTTAGGAGTGTTACGAGGAATAAATGTGCAAATTTTGGTGCTGATCCAGCAGTTTGTTTTTGTGCTTGTCTGTCATTGTTACCATAGCGGTGCTTGGCGGAGGCTACGCTTTCGGAATGCTGCTTTACTTTTTAACTGTTCTCGTTTTGTTAACCCTTTTTTCAAGCTTTACAACCCATACTTTACCGGTCTGATGTAGACAATACGGGGCACTTTCTGAGTACAATAATGATATATTTTGTTGATCAGTTGGGCCGCATATAAAATTGCTATTTTTAGTCATAATTTGGCGATTATGTTAAATAAGACTGAGTTCATCACCGAGAATATTCGGCTTGTTGACCGTCTATGGTCCTCCTGACGCAGGAGTTCTAAAAACGCCTCGAAATAAGACAATCCAGCTCCTGTGTTTTGGGAACAACAGAAGGTGAAACACATGCTGTATATAAGGAAGAGGTCCTTGGATTTGACTCTTAGGCTGACCTATAGCTAAGGCCCGCTAGAAGTATGAGTCAGGCTCATTACGAGTGTTGAGAAAAGTTTTTATCGTAAAACCAACACACTTCTGCTGCACCGACGGGAACTAGGTACTTGCCTTCGTGTGCTGATGCGGCACGGAAACTGCTGTATGCGTGCTACACGAGCGCGTTAAGGCAGCACCAGAAAGCGTGCACTCTCGGGACAAGATGTTTCTCACTGTAACTCCCTTCTGATCCACTCATCTTTATATCTTTTGCGTACAGAGTGCGTTACTCCAGACCTACCTGCACGCTATATGCTCGAGTCTAACCCAATAATTGTAAACATGTTTGCCACCAGTTGTCACCTCGCAAAGCGTCATCGATCAGCGCTTAAACTTCCCGACTGCTAAATACGACCTGCCAAATTCTTGCTAGTGATGTTTACTCTACCTGTGTACACTGCCTTGCTGTGCGATTTCTTTCGTGCAGATGGAGTATTTTGTACGATAAACTTCTTATCAGACACTCAACTGCCTACTACAAGGCATTACATGATTTTATCTTAATAACTGCTTCTGCTAGGAAAGGTCTGATCGAAGAAAGATTAATGTGTCAGTTACTCTCAGTTATATAGGTATAGTTACTGGGCGCCTACATGTTTGTGTGTGTGTGTGTGGGTAGTATGGACTAAGATTCAGTACGCTTTACCCGCAACAAGGAAATCTGAACACATTGCCACTAATTTTTTGGGAAATTTCTATATCTTTAAATTCAACAACGATAGTTCTTTGTACTTGTTGCAATTCGTGCAAATTGCTTGGTGACAACTTCTATAGTACTGGCTATACCTCAACATTATGATTAACTGCATTTCTGTGTAGACCGTCACCGCCTACGGCATTGCAGCAATACAGCTTCCTTTCGTCTCTAAGAAATCTCACCATGACCACGAATGATCCTAATTAGCCATCCAGGCCAAAAACGTATTATTGGCAGCATAGGTTTGCGTTGCTGTTAGTTACGTTAGCTATGTAAAAAGTTACCTACGTGCAGTAGGTTTTCAAATTATGTTAATAATTAGATTTGGAGCGCAATGTTAAGTGATTGTGACTTTGTTAGTATTACCGTAATTTGGTTAACGTAATTATAAGAGGAGAGGTGTGGGGGAATCTGAAAAAAAAGTAGAATCAAC
The DNA here is from genome assembly GCA_001587735.2 of Parhyale hawaiensis. Lineage (NCBI taxonomy): Eukaryota > Metazoa > Arthropoda > Malacostraca > Amphipoda > Hyalidae > Parhyale > Parhyale hawaiensis. The sequence continues at coordinate 7,486,919 of LQNS02278187.1, forward strand.
GTACCTACATCGGGACTTTTACGCTCGCGAGTCACCAAGTCCCACCTCAGTGGCCTGTAATGCATGTTGTACCTATACAAAATGCGAGACTGGGAACGAATTTCAATGGATAAGATCAGATGTGGAAACACACACCACCGACACACTGAAAACAAGATGTCCTCGCGGATACTCTAGGGCCTGCTTCATCAGAAGTTGGCGGTGGATTCTGATTGAAACCAGAAGTCGGCGTCGGACATAATTGCACTCATGATTGGGAGTCGGTCTTTGTCTGCTGGACTCTTCAACCCGATTGCGTCGGAGCAGATTCTCAAGCATTGAACGTGTTACAAAAGGTGACGAGGTGGAACGAATTGTTACTTTTGGCGAAACGAGAGGCGACCTGCTCCTAGGACGAGCAGGAATGATAGTTGCAGCGACGCTTGGACGTAACACATGAAAGTTTGGTACAACGTACCTACGCACCTGGGAGGTAAGGCTACCAAAAGGTCACAGGGTTCATTTGTCTCATCAGTACCTACGATGAATCTACCGGCGTGCAGCTGCACCTGCTTGAGCTGCCAAGTTTCTTAGATCATTTCACCATACGCGGTAGCCCTGCTGCTGCTACAGCTCGTCACCATATCGGGTGAGATGCTCAAATGCGTCTCGCTGCTGAATGGAACTTATGCTCACCGCAAAAGACTTACTATTCGCGGTTATTCTCCTGCTAGAGATTGAGAAGCCCACATTTTGATGCAGACAACTGTGGCTTCTTAACGGACTACGGTGTTCAATGGACAAAATCTGACTCCGACTCTTCAGAGGCCAAAATTATGAAACTGAGACTCTTTTACGTAAGAAAATAAGTTTATTTTTACCTACTCAGATTATAGTATAAGCGATTCTCCCGCGACGGGTTCCAACAATGTCCGACTAATGTGCTGTGTTCCTGAACCTCGGTCCTAAATGGCGAATTGAACGCTCAGGGGTAGGTAGTTCTGGAGAAATTAAAGCTAGTCGGTTATGGCGATGATCGTAATCGAAGCTACTGAATAGAAGAAACATTATTATTATTATTATTTCGTATGAATGGTGATTAAACTAAACTATTTTCGTGCAACCGTGTTACCTGTGACATGACGGCCGGAGATATGCTGTGATATCTTCTTGAGTCTTTGATGCCATTATTTTTTAAATTTTGTGGAAGTATGAAACTTCGAACAACATATTCATGAAATTAATTTATATTTTGAAGAGAAAGTATTAACACAATAAATATGCATCTAGATTTTCAAACCCAAGACAGGCATTTGAATTATCCAGCGTCTTCAACGCGTGGTGTATACTTTAGTGACCGTGCTCACCTAACCTGCGGTCAAGTTTTGAACACGTTACCACATACTGAAGCATTGTGTATAGGTTATCATAAAATGGGCGAGTAAACTCAGCTAACTTTACAAACGGTCTGTACACACATACATTGACATAGATAAGGCGTTGGTAATAAAATTCACGTTAAACTTGTGCTAAATTCTTCAGTTTCATTTTTCTTCGAAATTGAGAAAATGAGTTGAATCGCTATTAATGGACAATCTATTGTATCTAATATGTATCGGTTACATTATTAAATTATAAATTGCATTGATACCATCCGTCGAAATATATAAAGCGTACTCCCCTCCTAAAGGCGCTCTACCGTTTGAGGATTGTTGGGTTCAACGAACAAGCGCCCAACTGCCAGGTGCTGTTAGAGATAAAGCTCACGAGTCGGAAGTTGTAGCTGCTGTTTACAAAAAAGTTCTCTTGCTGTGTTATTTTTACAGTCCACGTTATCTCAAGTATGTTTATTGTTTGAAGGCTTTATTTGTGGCTGCTACAATGCGTCGTGCTCGGTATACGGTACTATTCTTTTTCCGACTCACTTGTTTTTGTCTCGGCGGGTGTCGCAATACGCTGTTGGTTTGTGGCGAATTGCAATAGAAACGTCTAACTGAGTTACCGTCTTCGTCGAATGACAACGTGTAATGCGTAATTGACGTGAATGTTAATTAAGAATGTAGCCTTTGTCAGTGTAATTACTTAAGAGTTGCTATGAGAGATGCTACCGGTACCAAACTATTTCAGGCTGTAATATACGTAAAGATGCCAAGTCTTTCTTTGTTCCGCTTTTAGATTTGACTGTATGAAAATCTAGAACTGGCAACTTTTTATAATTTTATCTGTGGTAATGATTTAAAGCTTCAATGAATTTTATAACATGTTATCTTGGGTAAAGTTTAGAACCCTAACCTTTAACTTGTGATCTCATTCTGTTGTGTACACGGAATGTAATAATAGAGATATTCCTCGTGAAATGTGCCGTTACTTCTTGTAGGGAAAAAGGTTGCGGAGCTTTATTTACTTTACGACGTATTTACATAACTCCATATCAGGCTTTTAATATATCAAAGCACTTGCTCCTTTGAAGTATTTCAGTACAATCAAAATTTTCATTCACAGCCTTGGACGAAAGGACCCCAGCCAAAATTGGGCTATAGTGTAGAGAAAAGATATTTTGGGAAGTAATAGAAAAGAAAAATGAAACGTCGCATGCACTGAGATTACGTAAAAATAAAGGAGTTGGCGTTTGAATGAGAAAAATCAATCCTTAATTGTGCAAGTGGCAGCGGTGCAAACATTGCGGTGCAAGCATTGCGGTGCAAACATTGCGGTGTCATACACGGGACTGGGGAAAATATTCACGAAGGCCGATTATGAAGAGATCAATGAAAACGGAATTTTTCATGTAGCGAAATTAAAAAAAAAGCAGTTTGGGGCGTCGGGGCTCACCGGATTGGTCATAAGCCATGTATAGGGTTAAGTTATCTTGCTTCGTTCACCCTTTGTTATGGGGAGTAGTGTCCCCAAGAGGACTTTATCAGTCGCCTTAGCTTCTGTTACACCGTCGGGGAATCTTTCTTCTGTTTGCACTGTGCCACTTAGTCTTACCTTTACTGAAAATATTCTGGTTTCTATCTTGTTCGACTTGCTGCACCCATGCTGGCTGATCCCGTATATGGCATCATCCCCGTGCATGGGTTCCACGTTATACTCTCAAAGTTACCTTAGCCATTAGGTAGGCGTTTGGGACGTCTGTCTTTCGTGCCCACTTTGCTTTCTTCCCATCTCATACTCCTACTGATCTTTCTTCCATCTGCTCTTCCTCATCTTTCCCGACTTGCTGTTCCCATGCACATTGATCCTGTGTGGGAACACCGTCGTGCATGGGTTCCACGTGTCTATCATTATACTATGTCCCTTAATTCTTCCTCTGTGATATAGGCTAGTCTTAATTGTTGTGAAAACTGAGACCTAACTTCTCAATATAATAATAATACTCTCGAAGTACATATCCCATCTTTCTTATTTCCTTGTAGGATATCACGGGTAATGTTTTGGGTACTGGAAAACTTGAGCTAGAAGTAATGGTAGTATCTAAATTTCTCGAGGAAAGCCCCAGACCGCAACGTAGCTCAACCTCACGCGCCAGCACTGATCGTGAGTAGACATTGATCGTGGGAGGCGCGGTCACCCCTGATAGGTAAACATTGTCACCTAATCTGTACCTACGATCTGAAAACGAGTTTGTTGATATAAACAGCATGTACAATATGGCTGTTTCTTGGAGACCTATTCTGGGTGTGCACTATAGCCTATAGGTAGTTTTTCTAGAATTATTTTGAAACTTGGACGAGAGGCATGGCCGCTTATCTGAAAGTAGAGGCCTGGGTCTGTGCCTTTGAACGCTGTCCGATCAAGCACAGGGTCTGGACAAATTATTAGACGTGGCCTGATATTTTTGGCACCTCCTGTGTATATTTCGGACATGCCTGGATAGTATACTTTATTTGAATTACTTAAAGGTCACAAATTACGTTAGTTTTCTATCCAGACAAGCCCGAAATACGGTGAGTTGATATAAAAAATACCGATCGGACCAACTTGGTGACGTAGAGACCCAGGCCTGTAGGTACTATAGGAGGTATTGCCATAGAGGGCGATATTTTGAAAGGTTTAAAATCAAGTCAAAAGTAACTTATACTGTCGAGTAATTAGGCCAACCCTTCTAGTTACGGCATGCGTTAGCCTACCACAAACAGTGCCTATTTAACTGATTTTATATAGATTGAATAAATTAGTACTTTATGCAAGTCATTTTAGCCTTACTGTCAGGGTTGCGGAGTCGGTGAGTTTTGAGGTCCAGGAGTCTGAGTCGGAATCTGATAAAATCCAAAACTCCGGAGCTGCACTTAGTCCACTGACTCCTCGGTCCTACTACTTACTATATAGAGTAAGTTAGATTAGCTAATTAAATGTTAGGACTGTTCTCATTACCGTTCGTTAAAATTTCTCTGTATATAGCTCCATAGAACGAAGCGAAAGTAAGCGCTGTACTGGCAACAATGTGGTGTGTGTCCGTGCTACCTATCCAACGCCAAGTGTCTGTTTGTCTGGTTGTTTTTGGCAACCGTGTTGTGATCAGGGTTGTGATTTTCCGCGTGAACTCTGGTTTGTTATTAGCATTCTTTTTATATTATTTTTTTTTTGTAACGGTGCAATCTTATTCAATTTCAGAACCGCTGACATCGTATGGACATACACACCTGAAATGACTGCTGCATCTAAGGTAAGTAACTCATTACCCTTTACCAGGCAAGCAACCAATTTTGGTTACTTCCATAATGTTTTTACATAGGCCTTAATGTGTTTTTAAACCACCCTGTAAAGGAGTCCGTTGAAATACACTGTCCTGCACAGATGGTTACTGGTTGTCGGGTCAAACATTGCATATACGGTACGTATAATCTATAGAGCAAGTGTGTTATCTCTCCAGCCAAGTTCATCTACGTTCATTACGGAAGTAAGGCCGTCATTAGCTACTCTACCGTCGTTCGCTTGAAAATTCTTGATTCCTTGGTAACCTTCATAGTATTATTGGCAGCTGCAAGGTCACTAAATGCAAAAAAAAGCTACCAAATGAACATCTGGTGTAGTAGAACGCCAGTTAAGAATTCTGGAAGTGATACGGTATGTGTAGTCTTAACGAATCGTAGGCTATGTTCTTCGCCATGTAGCTAACAATATCGTCGTATGAAAAACATCATAGAACTAAGACCCCACAAAAAAGGCTGTAAGATACACAATGAACAGACATTGGTTGTATTATTCTGCCCCTGCTCTCAAGGTCTTTGGGAGAAATACACACGTTGCAACTTATACCCGTCCCTTCACATTGGAGACTGTTTGGTGCCTTGCTTCTCATTTTAGTCGATGTTTGCTGCTTTGGCCCTTTTCGGTCTGGAATTCATTGTCGGGATCAGATTTCGGTTGTGTTGACCCGAGGACGTTTAAGTCAGCTGTTAATGGCTTTTTGATAGATTTTCCTTTGCAGCGTTTCAGGCTTCCCTGTGTTGCATAATGCTTCACTTGGGTAGCACTGCTTAGCCGTGGAGGTTCCAGCGTGAAGTTATTAACAATAATAGTAGAACAATAGTGCCTGGATATAAAAATACAGTATGATTTTGGGGTCCTACATAACTAGTTTTTCATGTTTTGGCAGGAATCCTTTAGTCCGGAAAAGTGAAAACAAAGGCATTCCTAGCTGAATTAAAGTTTCAGTTCTACCTAGTAACTCTATAGAGCGGCTCTCCTACATGCGAGTACGAACAGAGCTCGTCGCCGAACCGACTCGCCAAGTAGCTACGTAGCTACCGCGTGCTTGATAAGTTATTGAATAGTTAGTTGTCTAAAGGCCCTTTCTATCTACCAGCTGAGTTATATGTACCTACCTACATTTTAAATCGTAGTGCACATTCGAGAAATCATCGAATGTGTTAATTGAAATAAACGTGTTTCCCTCATGGATATTAGGCTTACGTTGCGTATAACTGCGACATTTGTCCCTAGCTAGGACTCTCCGAACTCGCGAGAGCCGCGCATTTCGCAGCCGAGTGTATGTCTATGTATTTCCTAACGTTTCCCTAACAAAATGCAGCTAGGGATCTTATTGGAACGATTTTCCCGGCGATTTTTTTTTTTGACTGCGCAATTTGCATCCGTGGCGATCGTCTGCCTTCCAGCTATCGAGTGCCTGCTGGCAGCCCGCCGTGTGGTGTTGTGGCCTGATATTGGAGACTTGATGTGTTGCCTGCCTCCTGTGATGCCACGTGTTGTGGCCTGATATTGGAGACTTGATGCGTGCCCTGCCTGCTGTGGTGCCACGTGTTGTGGCCTGATATTGGAGACTTATGCGTGCCCTGCCTGCTGTGGTGGCACGTGTTGTGGCCTGATATTGGAGACTTGATGCGTGCCCTGCCTGCTGTGGTGGCACGTGTTGTGGCCTGATATTGGAGACTTGATGTGTGCCCTGCCTGCTGTGGTG
>LQNS02278187.1:7530707-7544186 GCA_001587735.2 Parhyale hawaiensis
AGGCTTTTGAACTCCCTACTATTCAAAGCCGGGAGAGCTGGAGTGGTCTCATCGAGCAGTAGTTGGCCGAAGAAACGGTGTCCAGCGCCATTCAAGTTAACCCCATCAGGTAAAAATAGTCATTCAGTTTTAAACTTGACCAGTCCAGGCAGCTAATGAATAAAGTAGCAGTGGAATTTTTGGGGAGGCCTGGGGCTGGTTATTTTATTTTATGCGTTGTTTGTCGCAAATAAAGAATTACCTATGCATTAGACGCAGTGCACATGAGAGCGTCATACCTTTTGAGGGGCGATGAGCAGGCTTTGCTCCCAAATTTTTAACTGAACTGAACATAAATTTGGTGTAAATTTCATTCTTTAGCTGTCATCAGATGAGCTATTATTTTTTATGGGGTGCGAGAACATATTAAAAGTTTTCTAGCTGTGCTAGGCTGCGATAAGGTTGGGAACAGCTAATAGAGAGGGAGATGGCGCACTGTGCAGGAGTGAGGAAAACTTTTCGAATGGAAATTTGAGATGAGATATTCGAATGAAACCTGTGCATGCACCGAGATTATATAAAAAAAAGAAATTGACGCTTAAGCGAAAGGAATCGAGCCGTGATTGTGCAAATGGCAGCCGTTACAAGAAATGTACTGGAGGAGATGCAGCATTGAGCTAGACTGGGGATACAGTTTCTAAAGGAAATTTGAGATACGATAGAGAAATGAAACCTATGCATGCACCGAGATTATGCAAAAAACAAAGAAATTGGAGTTTAAAGGAAAGCAATCGTGCCATATTTGTGCAATTGGCAGCCGTTTCAGGCAATAAATAGGACAGGGGTTCCCAGCCCTGAGGAACTCACCCTCCCGGNGGGGGGGGGAGGGGGTGCGGGTGATATTCCAGTGGGTGCGAGCTCTTGGATAAAATAAGTTTGGACGTAGGTATAAATTTGTGCACAAATTTTGCTTAAATTTAATTCTCTATCATCAGTTGAGTGATTATTTTTGTAGGGGGTGTAACCGTGCGTGAATATCATAAGTTTTTTTTAGCAGTGCCAGGCTTAGGAAAGGTTACGAACCGCTGTTCTACTGCGTCTTCTCTTCGGCGCTGTGGCCTACTTCGCGCTGTAGCTAATAGACTATACGAGTATCGTATTTAAGTTTTCCTGATATTTTCTTTTTCCACTGCTTTCTGCATTGCTATGTTTAGTGCAGCGGCAGAAGCTTTTCCAATTGCGTTTCTTAGTTTTCTCATTACGTTGCCTAATCCAGTCTTTTATCAGATTTTATTCTTACTCCACAGATTTCTATCGCGTGTCGTCGGTGGTTGAACCTCCTTTATATATATATTTTTTTAACATTTGCTCGGTGGAGTTGTTACAACTCTTTCTTTGGTCAGGTGTTAAGTGCCTATATATAGTCTCAACCCTACACTTCCACAATCGCCCGTACAGTATCATAGTTTTCGTATTCAAATATTAGTTTTTTACGATACCTCCCAATTATGGTATTATAGGCCCCATCTTGTGTTTCAGAAAATCGTGCAGGCAGGAGGTGTGGGACATCCTTTTTTCGTCTCCACTTTTATACATCTTTTAATAATTTTTCTTGTGTTTATCATCTTCTATCCCTCGCGAGACACTGGCGTGTCTAGATTGATGGAAACTAACGCATAGCTAATGTGTAGCCCCTGCTATCTATGTTAGGTGGCTTTTCCACTGCAACTTAAAGTAAGTGCTGTAGCTCCACGTATGAAAGTGGTTGTGACTGGCGTTGGCTTGTAACTGCAATTATCATGTTTTTTTCATATTGGTGTTCTCTGCTTTGTTATAATATGAGCTCAAGAGGTAGAGTCGCGATTTGTGAAAAATTCTCTTAAATCTTATGTATGGAGGATGGATGCATGTAAAAAAAATGTTGTGCTAAATAGTTTATATTATAAATTTACCGTGCAGAAATGCCTTTGTTCGAAGTTAAGTTTTCAAATTACACGTATTCGAATCCAATGCGTGGTTCTGACGGTCGCTTTCTGTGACTTCAGTCAGTTGCTGCTGTTTACATCGGACTTGCACTAACATTTATTGGAGAATATATGGAGTATACTAATGCATATGGTGCATAGGAAGTAGAGCTAAGATTCGGTATTTTTTCTGTACTGCCGCATCGGTATGCGGTAGTTAAAAAACGGGTCATTCCGTTCGGTATTTCGGTATTTTTCCAAAAAATATAAAAATTGCTTCGGTGTTTGGTTCGGTATTATTAAAACTTCGGGACCGGGCCCCCACGGACAGGAAGCATGACCCAAATGAAGCACTTTGCAACACCGGGAAGCCCGAAATGCTGCTAAAGGATATCCAACAGAAAGCCATTTACAGCTGATTTAAACGCCTGCAGGGAAACACGACCGAAAGCCGATGCCGACAATGTGTTCCAAATCGTAACAGACCAGAGTACGAAGCACCGACCGAACTGATTAGTTGGGCACCTAACATTCTCCGACGTGAAAGAATGCGGACAGGCCGCAGCACGTGTAATTCTCCTAGAAACTTCGAGGGCCGGGACAGAAGAATACAACCAATTCCTCTCATTATTGTTCACCTTATAAACATACAGAGTTCGGCCAACTCCTCTCGTGTGGGACAGTTTCACCAGATCATTATCTGCGCACAGCCTGCTGGCCGAACTAACAAGATGGTCCAACAGACGTAAGTTATTGTCAGCTACTGAAGCCCAGACCGGTGAGCAATACTCTAACACTGACAGCATAAAAGCATCTGCGGACAACCTCACTGTCACCAACACAAAATTCACTTTACGCAGGAGCCCAATCTTACTGGAAGCACGTGGCAACATTCGCCTAATATTTTGCTGAAAAGTAAGCTTCTCATCAAAGACAACGTCACAACAGCAAGAATCTCCAAGGAGCTAGACCCCTGAAGCAAAGTGTCAGCTATCTCCAGATGTGGTTTCTGCGGTACAAGTGTCCGAGACAGACTGACACTCATAGCTTGGTCTTCTTGCATTCAGCTTCATACTCCAGGCCGAGCACTATGCACTAATGAGTGACAAATTCCTAGTCAGAGACTGGGCGACAGCGTTACACGTGCGGGGAGCAGGTATCACTGCTATCAGGGTGGAATCGTCGGCATAGTTGATCATCGTGTTTTTCAGCGAAGAGAACATGTTACTAGCATACAGAACGAACAACAGCGGGTCGAGCACGCTACCCTGAAGGAGGCCAGACTCCACCGTGACTGAGGCACTCAAAACGCCGTCAACAGACACTCTGCGTTCGCTCAGAAACAAAGTCACGAATGATTGACAGAACCCTACCACCCACACCAACCAACTCCAGCTTGTATAGTAGACCCCTGTGGTTGACCCTGTCAAACGCCGAGCTAAAATCCAACTGTACAAGGTGTTGCTCAGACCGATAATCCAGCGCAGCCCGTAAATGGTGTGGCACCGACAACAAGGTGTCACAACAACCCTAACCAGTTCTATACGCAAACTGACCAGCAAGCAGCAAACCCATAACCTCAGTAAAACGGCCGAGCTTACAAGCGACCAATTTCTCGATCACTTTCGATAAAATGGACGTCAGCGTAATGGGCCGGTAGCTGGCGACATGGGGCAACACTGGACCCTCGGGAATGGGAGTAATATTCCCAGTATGCCAACAAACGGGGAAAATTTCCTAACCGTATCAGGCACCGAAAGATCACTCCTAGCTTGGGAGCAAGCACGCCAGCAAGCTGCTTATAAAATAGAGGAAATGGTGGGCATGTAAGTTTAAAAAAATTCCTTATATATATGAATTAGGGTGATGCATTCTGTAATAATGTTCCAGAACTCATCAGAAATTTGCTGATGCATTGCTCTTACTTATTTATATCAAATAATTCATAAATCAAGATAAATGAACTTCATAATAGACTCACCTAGTTCAATTGTAATAGAAGCATCTTCAGCATCATCATCGGCACCTAGCTGTTATGTAGTAACAACTCCTGCAATGCGGTTTGTGGGCGGCTTGTGGGTCCATTGTTTATATGAAAGTTTTGGCGAAACAGCCCCCTGTATTGCACGAAGGACACTAGAAAATTTGCTCGCATCACTTTATAAAACGAAGTTTTTAATTATAAGTTTCCTTCAACGGAGTGCTGGAACCTTTTTACACGTGCATGAATTATTGTGACACTCTATATTCACGATTAGCAAAGAAATTAACAGAAATATGTGGAGTGTATGATGATTCACGGGCAGTTCACGCTGCACTAAGTTCGAAAGGACGTGACACTTGACTGAGGGAAACATTATGACACACTACACCTAATTCTCACAGCGCAGGATCTCTTCTTTCCAATGAGGTGCAATACAGCGTAGAATAGCTGAGCTGAACGAAAATCAATGGGATTTTCCTAATGTCTTCCAGGAAAGACGGTGGGTCATATAGGGATAAGAAGCTTCTCTTGTTGGCCCGGAATATTCAAATGCACCGAAGAAAGTCATTCGGTATATGCATTAGGTACTGGTAGAAGATTCAGAAAATATTCGGTATTTCGGTAGTTGAAAATACCACCGGTACTGCCGAAATACCGAAATTCATTCGGTAGTCCCAGCTCTGATAGGAGGCAATACTAATATGACCAACGGAAAGTATCGCCAAATAGTGCATGTGGGTGTGCCTGGTGTATCAGCGCACTTCATGATGGGAGTTGTCATCCTTATGCTCTTGTCTCTTGGAAGATCGTGAATAGGCCGTGCACCAGGTCACGATCAATTACGAATGAAACGATGACGCAACATTCACTGGATCTGAGATCAAGAGCTGAGAATTCTGAAAGATTTATCATTGCGTTTTCTGTTAAGAGGAAATAAACTAAACTATGAAAATGGGCGCTATAGCTTAGTCTGTTAAATGCAAAAATACAGATTTGCCATGGTACCTACCACCCCTTTAAAGTTTAGACTTGGTCGTGGATGGGACGCAATAGCCGACCGAGTTCGTGTTTTCTGGGCTAATTGATCTAGAGCGGCACGGGGTCTCAACGCATCAGGTATCAGACACCGGCATTTGATCACAGATAATTTGCAGCTGGGCAACGGAACAGGACCCGCCTGGCAAAGGGACCGGGGAAGATGCTTTCGCCTCTTACGTCATGTGCCAGAATAGTTCAAAGTGTTCTGTAACTTCTGTGTCCAACTGGCTTTGAGTTTTATAAGTCTTCGTCTAATTGAACGTGATGTTTCTTTTTTTGTTGATGCATCTTAGCGAGCATTTTCATATGTTTTACTTCCTTAAATCTTTCTTTAATTCAAGAGTCTAGTTTCATTTTAGTGTTTTATCGTGTTTTTTAGTAGCTATATCCTATCAAATTAAAATGGGCTGCAACCCCTTCTGTCAGTCTTACACTAAAACAATGTATCTTATGAGAACTTTTTTTTTAGAAATATAATACTTGCTTTAAAAGGATTAAATTTTCCAACGTATCACTTCAGGAGCTTGCAGCGACGTTGGCGTTGTTTAAACTCAGCTGTTGGCTGTTTCTTTACTCTTCCATGCGACGCATTCGTCGCGTTGAAATTCTGTTTACCCGCAGTTTTATGGTATAAGCGGAAGCGGAAATTTAAGTAAAGGGGAAATTAAGCGTCTTCGGTTAGTATTTATGATAGTGGAAATTTCAGTAAAGGGAAATTAAGCGTCTTTGGTTAGTATAATACCATCAGGATAATCTAATTTGCTGATCTATAACTGATAACAGCGTATTTGTTCGTTGAATGAATAAACTTACGCAGGTGTTAGAAATCAAACCAAGAAGTTAGTGATTTAAGTTTGAAATAGATGATCCGGGAGCGTATTAACTTCTGGAAAACTTCTAGAAAATGAACTAGAGCCAAGAAAACGCAGCTCAAAAATTTGGAATCAAGGAAGAACATCATCTATTTCAACCTTAAATCACTAACTTCTTGGTTTGATTTCTACCACCTGCGTAAGTTTATGACAGCCTATATATATATACTGACACAAAGTCAAGTCAAGTCCGATGCACAACTGCGTTAAATGTTACACGATGGCTGCCCATCCGATTTCTTTCCCTTGACCGTGACAACAGCTTAATGTGCTTGAACTTCACCTTAAAATATGCGTCATTGGAAGTTCAAGCTTTCTCAGATGAAAGAAATACATTAGAAACTATCTTTGCCACTTGCTATAGCGTCCAGTGGTGGTTTGCATTTTCGATTTACTTTAAATGGTATTACAATGTGCAAGCCGAAGCCCTGCTCACGGCAACATAATCGTATGCGTGGTTTGTGGATGTGCAACTTTTGTCAGCCATCCATATGCACTGGGCTTTGCTAGTATATTTATCGGCGGCTTCCACTCAAAAAACGCATCATAATTAGAACCTGGACCGTAACGACAACTACTCTCTGGTGTAGAGGAGTACCAATGGGCTCGGCCTGGTGTAATGGCTGTGGAAGTGTCCAGCAGAATCGATGTGCAGCTTTGTAATTTCATGGCTTCCTCAATCGCCTTGATCTGGGGGCCGGCGACGTGCAGCGGCTATGGAACACTCTTGCCCTCGCTCTTATTGATTGCCTGGAGTGTGAGTGTGTAGGGTACTTAGGTGCTGCTCTGCTCGGGAGCTTACGTGTGGTGTGGGTGTGTGGTGGTGGTGCTCTGCGTGTGGTTTGGGTGAGTATGTCGTGCTTCTGCTCCAGAACTGAACGTCCAGACTGTCAAGCACCTCGTATAATTATCGGAACTCGAAATCTACTTTCGTGAAGAAATACTGATATCTCGGCCTAAATTTTTGTTAGGTACATCTTTTTGCTCATATACAACAAATTCTCGTCAGTGTGAGAGTAGGCCTATGTTAATACAGGTGAGAGATTATGTGCCGTTTACCATTTGAATGCATAGCATAGTCTACAACATTCGATACATAACACTTGGCACTTGTCTCGAAATGGGTGGTCTCTCTGCCTACGAACGAAACTGTTGCAGTAGGGGACTGTTTCACTCGTGGCTAGTTGTTTGATGGACATGGCGGGGTCAGTTGTTTCTGATAGGTTTTAATTTTTCTTTCGATTGTAGCTCCTACGTTTCATAAAATTTGTGTTCTTTAGGATTATATAATAGCTGATGTACCTATTACCTTTTGCTGTCTTATCACCGCAGAGCCAGTTACTACAGACCTCATTCCATTACCAAGTATGTATCAGATCTCTTATTGCCATCTACTTAACTGAAGAAATTTCGATTTCTTTCTAGTTACTCCTTGTCTTATTGCCTTATGCTGTATTGTAGCTTGAGAGGTTATACGTTGGGTTGTACGAAATTTTCTGTTTTGGTTTCTTGACGAGCTGAACGGCCTTCCACAATAATGAAACTTTAATATTTTTTAAACCGCACCCTAAATCCGACAGGTCCGCCGTTTTCAACTATTGTCTTCTTAGCTCTGTCTCCCTCATCACTGCAAACCTTCCCTCCGCAGCTGTTGGTCTCTAAGGATGCCATTGCCATTCCTCATCATTTAGATTAAGACGCGGTCTCGAGTATGCCTCGTCCTTCAAAATCTTTTTCGTGGAGCCGAGTTTGGGTTTTTGAAGATAGGCACGAATGTTTTCAATTGCAAATACGGTATAGGCTAAGGCAGCGGTACATCTTCGCCCGATCCTTATGCGTTATGAACAAGAAAATCACCTTGCATCATGCATCGACTCGATTGTGTCTTCTTACATAAGCCTTCTGATGAGGTTACCCAGAGTTGTTGAAGAATGAGATTTCTCTGTTATATAGGAGATCCTTAAGATGACGAGTTGTTGGACATGTACTATAGGCTATAGTGTTAGAATTAAAACGCATTCGTTAACAGCCCAATGCGCGGACGTTCAACAGTTCTCTGCTTCTCTATTCGTATACGATACGACAGCTATATAGGGTGTTCATTACAAGCACATTATTCGATAAATGAATATATGATCAGATGCTACACTGGTAGCGAAAATAATCGATGTTGTACCGAAGCAACACAGACGGGTACTCGATAGACTGCTAATAACTGAAATAGTGCTAAAACACATACAGAACTGAACAAGTGAGATATATTACAGCATTTCTAACGAGTGTTTCAAGAATTAGCTCGAGGGATCTTTCAGCTTCTACATTCCCATAATTTTAATCTGCAGATTGTCAGTCAAAGCTGTCGGAAGTGGGATACATGTTACCTAGGCCTATACGCCTTAGGGCTTCGCTCTTTCTAAGTTGAATTTCATTTAAGGATTGCTTCAGATGTGTCCGTAAAGTATAGGTAATGTTTCCTGTGGCAGACGTCTGAGTCCTGCGTGTTTCTTCGAGATGATCATCATTTATTTCGCATTGGCATTTTTCATAGGAAGGCATCACGCTCTCATAAGCTTTTGTTGTTATATAACTAGCTACGACTTTGTAAAATATGCAGCGACCACGGTCTGCTAAATTTGCTTGATGTTAAGCTTTAGTCATCACCTAGTAGGATACTTGGTTATCTGAATTCATCACGCATGAGGCCGATATCTGATGTATCTGATATTAAGTGTCAGGCTGTACTAATATTGCCCAGTTAGGCTACCTATTTTTGAGGCCCTTATCGATGGCCTGGACCCCGCTTTTAGAGCTCATGAAGCAGGTATGGTGCAATCTATACAACACTATATTGCTGTTGCGGGTTCCATAGACTGTTAGCCCATTGGTGACCGAATAGAACTTGTGTCTTTCGTAGGAATAACAGTTTGAAGCGTCGTCCATGACAGTCAGTTTTATTGGAGAGTAGGTATATGGTTTACGGTTAATATTACCTATTGCGATTGCTTGTTACCTCTACCCTCTATAATGCTTATGTGACCTACGTTGAATGAAGTCGGGTGAAAGGCGCTTCCAGGTGGGCATAGCTGCACCAGCTGCGGCGGAGGTGGTAGAGGTCGTGTGGCGTATCCGCCGTACTCGCGCAAGGTCTAAAAACTCGCCATGACTTCCAAGAGCTTCGTCAATGGCCTTCGACATGGGGGTCCTCATGCGCAGCGACGGCTTCTGTTACACGTTTCCTTTTTAATGCCGTATTTGCTCGTATATATTTTGTCTGGTTAGGCTGCAGTGAACTTGCCCCTAATTGCAATGGCCGCGGTGCATTTGATAAGCTACTTTAAGAGCTCAATATGGGATCCCATATACTAGAGCTTTGTAAGTAATAATCGGCAATCATAGAGCGTTTCATGCTCGGTGACTGTAGCCTTTTGCTTTCGGATTTGCTCTATGATTTGGGTAGTAACGATCTCTTACCCGTTGTCTTATTGCAGGTCATGTGATATAGTAGGGTAGGTACTGGTATTTAGTGTGTCTATGTCTTGCCAATACTGCTGCTACAGACAATGGGTGGGTTTTTTCGGTCGAGTCCTATAGTTAAAGTTCGGCCACAGCGCCTAAAAAATCTCAGTATGCGTTTTTTTTTTTAGTCATGCAGCGGACGCATGGTTGCTGGTGCCGATTCCTGCTATGGTCCCTGCAGAGCCGATATTTGTGGCCATTGTAATTATGCTCTGACGATCGTTTATCACGTAGGTAGCAATTTCATTATCTGTAAATTACACTTGAATTAAATTGAACTGGAACACTTCTCTACACAAGGCAAGGTTCGCGTCATTGACGTATATCGTGAATTTATTACTTGTCATCCGCTCTGCCAGTCTCCACATGCAGTGTTGAAACAGGTTTCCTCTGGCAGCCAAGCTACTCTGCGTGAGTTAGGGATTTAGGCTAAATTATGTTCATCGAAATGAACAC
Source organism: Parhyale hawaiensis (assembly GCA_001587735.2). NCBI lineage: Eukaryota > Metazoa > Arthropoda > Malacostraca > Amphipoda > Hyalidae > Parhyale > Parhyale hawaiensis. The sequence continues at coordinate 7,540,517 of LQNS02278187.1, forward strand.
TCGCTAAATTTTGAGAAGCTACCTGCTTTAATGAACGTTCCTTCCCTTTTGTCTTTTCTGTAAAAGGAAATAAAAACGTTAAGTTTTCACCATCGCGTGTAACTGTAGTCAGTACACTGATGTGTCGGCCAGCACGCTTTCCCTATTGATGTGTCGGCCAGCACGCTTTGCCTACTGATGTGTCTGCCAGCACGTACGGTATCCTGGCGTACCATTCAGTGTGCTGGTGTGTCGGTCATCATACACAGTATGCTGATATGTGTGAGCAAGCATCCAGAGCAGCATGACTGTGGCGCAGCTGCAGCAATGCTTGCAAAGGTCACATGGCATGGGAGGATGCGGCGCTCAAGAGTAGGATGGGAGCAGAGAATACCGACCGTCATTAGCGGCTGTCGTCATGATGTCATGTGTTGTGTTTGTGTCTCGTTATGTGTACGTGCGTGTGTTTATATGACTGCAGCGGTGCTTGTGCCGTGTTACATGCGTGTGTGTATACTGCATATGCAGTTACTGCCGTGATGCTTGTGCTAGGTTATATCTGCGTGTGTGTATGTACTGATAACGGACGTAAAATATAACTACAAATGTGAAACTCCGTATTGACTGCAGTAATTCAACGAATGATTCTCTGACTTCGTTAGTGTTAGTTTTAATTGTTCGTTGTTGGCTTGTAGTGACTGCATGCAGTCTGGGCACAAACTGTACTTTGCGTGTATCCTGTACAAGACTGTGCTCGGTGCGCATGCGCAGCCCCTGTATTGGCAGCGATCGACTGATGACTGTATCGATCAATACGTATATGCATCAGTTTGCTCTTCTTCTGCTTCTCATTTACTTACTTCCTTTAGTAATGCTATTTTTTTTTGTAATATACGCTGTACTTCTTGTAAAGTCACCTGCGACTTTTTCAAATTTTTGCGTGGTACTCTTTAATTATTATAGTACATTTTTATCAGTTGTTAAGGACATTATTAAACTGATAAAAATTTATAATAAGAGTAATTTTATACTAAGTTAAACTTAAGCTATCCAATGTGATTTTGCAAGGCTCCGTTTGCTGTAGTTGAAATAGTGGTGACTAAACGGCTATATTTTCCCCTTATCCGAAAGAAACTCGATCCGCTTTTGCTACGCTTTCTGCAAAGTTTCAAACAAGCAAACTTCCACGTGTTTTCCATCAAACTTTCATCATTACTCCTAAGCTAATCTTATTTTTTACACATATTGTTATCTGGAATAATTTATTTCTTTACTCGATAGAAACTTTATTTTTAGAGGCTTTGCATCTAGACGCCTATTTGTAAACTAATGAAGGCGGTCATGTCAGCCGACAGATGTACGGTAACTCGAGGTATTTTGTAGAATAAAGCAAAAATTTATTGATAAATAGATCAAGAGAGATTTGTGGCTATTCCGTTTAGACGTTTCTTGCCACTGGTGTTATCGTACACGCGAACGTTCCGAGTCTCTTGTACTCCACGTATACGTTCCAATAAAAAACAGCTATTCCCTGTCGGAAATTTAAAGGCATTTATCGTCTGCCTACCAGTAAATAGTGATCGGCATCGGATAAGTGCCTATAAATTTCCGATTGGGTCCGTGGGTCAGTTGAATAAATTTTTCCATATTTTTTTTCCATGTATAAAACTGCCCAATGACTTACTCGTGGGTCGCAGGCAACATTTGTTTGAAGAGGTTAAACCTGAATCGACTAGCCTAGTCCCATTGCATCTGGTGTGTCCAGTTTATTGCCTGGAATGCGGCTATTGCTTTCGCTGCTGCAGGTGGCCGCGTGTGGGTGTCTTGCTGGAGCTCGTGCGTGTAGGGTGCAGCACCGCCTTATTGGGTGCCTCTGGTGGTGTGTGGGTTGGTCGGTCGGGTGCGATCCGTTCGGTGACGTGCAGGGATCTGGTGATGATTGCAGCGGACCATTTCCCGAAAGCTCGAGTTCACGTTCTGGCTCTGAGAAATGCTGGAAATGGAAGCCATTTCTATTATACCAATATAAAATAAGCACATCCTTCTATTTTAATTCTAAACCATTGAAGTGAAGTACCCCTTCCGTTTGGATGTCCGGGGCCATCGCCTCCTCGGCAGTCCTCTCTGTAAACCACCCCCTCCCCCATCGTGTGAGAGACGGGGTCTGTGTTCACCTCATGGAAGCTATATTACTGCGTTTGTATTTTACAGTAGTGTGAAGCAACAGCAAATACAGTAGTTGCAGGCAAGAGCCAAGAGCTTATGTGAGAGACGATAGCGCGACTGGGACGCACTATCGTCTCTCACGACGATTTTGCGTTCACGTAAGCTTTCCTGCGCGCGCCACCACTAAAATAAACACTACCTAGGCAAACCTAACCTAGCCTAACTTAACCTACCATTACCTAACCTCTTTACCTAACCTTCTAACCTAACCGTACCTAACCCAATCTAACCCAATCTAACCTTTCTAACCTTTCTAACCTTACTAACCTTAACTAACCTTACCTAACCTTACCTAACCCAGACTCACCATTGACTAAACGCGCCTTCACCCGAAAATTTCTAATTGAATAAAAAACAGGCCTTGCTCCCTAACCTACCCGACATAGAACCCGAATTTTTACCAACTTACCCGAAATTATGTTCGGGTATACCCGAAAATTGGGCCTAAAGTACGAAAAACGGACAAAACCCAGACTCACCATTGACTAAACGCGCCTTCACCCGAAAATTTCTAATTGAAAAAAAACAGGCCTTGCCCCCTAACCTACCCGACATAGAACCCGAATTTTTACCAACTTACTCGAAATTATGTTCGGCTATACCCGAAAATTGGGCCTAAAGTGCGAAAAACGGACAAAACTTCTCCGCACGTCGATTTTCGGCGAAGGTGATGTATCCTAACGGTACCTAACGTTATCTAACGTTACCTAATGTTACCTAACGTTTCCCGATATTACCTAACCCAACTTATTCAGCGATACAGCGAGCAGCGCGGCGCACCAACTTGAACACCGCTCACGCGCACATGATCTGCGTACACAAACACGCACACAAATCGTCGTGAGAGACGATAGCGCGACCGGGACGACGATTTTGGAAAGACCGGGGCCGGGGAGACCCAAAATCAAGTTGCCGGAACTGGGGCGACCAAAAATCAAGTAGCCGGGGCGACAACCAAATAGCCGGGGCCGGGGTTGGAGCCGGGGTGACCAAAAATAGAGTATTATTTTATTTTAACTCAAACATTTTCTTTCATTTTTCCTGCATTTAGTATGTTAATTTAGTCAATTCAAGACTATTTACCTAAATAGCGTTTTTGTCGCAAATGATTAGTTTTCGAGATAAAGGACTTTGAAGTTCCCATTATTTTTCTATGGGAGAAAATAACTCAGGTTAGGTTAGGCAGGTTTGGTTAAGTTCCTATTAGGTCGCTAGCAAGCTTATAACCACGCCGGTTATTTTCTCCCATAGAAAAACAATGGGAACTTCAAAGTCATATATGTATCTCAAAAACTAAGCATTTGCGACGGAAACGTAATTCATGCAAATTATCTTAAATTGACCAAATTAACATACTCAAGGCAAGAATGACTACAAAAACCGTATGTGAGCTAAAGTAAAAATTTACCAAATAAAGTATACAATCGGGGCCGGGCAGGGTGACCAATTATTATTATATTGTGGG
>LQNS02278187.1:7549965-7575669 GCA_001587735.2 Parhyale hawaiensis
GGGGGGGGGGGGGGGGGGGGGGGGGGAAGTCGTGGCGGCGGCGGCGGCAGACTTTAGGTGTCAATCGCAAATCGGTTGTGCTTGAGAAAGCCGCAGACTCCAACAGTCTCTTGTACTTAACACAGTGGAAGAAAAAGAATTACCAGAGTTACTAGGCACTTTACTTCTTACGTTGCACCAGCATTCTTTTCGTCATATTCCATTATAATCTCATTTGCGTACCGTTTGGTAACGAAGATTTTAATAATGGAAATTGTGCCCTCACCTTGGTCGTGACCGAGCGGCTGGTGTTGCACCGACCACCACTCGGGGCCTCAACGTGGCTCTCCTGAAAAGAACAAAATGATGGGCATTTCATTCATTTGCTATCTCAATGATTGTGTTTTTGTACTTTCGTCTGGTATCTATTCCGTGATCCAATACAATTAGAGCTATTAAAAGGGCACCGCTACCCCTTCAATGAAAAGTTTTCTCTCACGTTTCAATAGAAAACGTTCGTACACTAACTGAATTATTTTTTGTTTCTCAAACGCAATGACTTTAAGCAAATTCAAAGCTCTTGTAACTTCCGTGGGCGGCATGGCTTTGGTTTTCATTCTACAGTTTGAGTTCTCGTCAGCTGAGATATAACTGTTAGTTTAATAAATATATATTAAGATTATTAGGAGTGACGCTATTAAATATAGAAAAGATTTCAAGTAGTTTTATGAACTTAAAGAACGCTTATATGCGCTCTATAGTATTTGTAACTGTCATGTCATTGATGCACTCTCCACCGTTGTTGTCCGCAGATCTCGCACCCAATTGAATAGAAGGGTGTTGAGCTACCATCTTTTTTTTTACGGTGACTTATACAACGATGCTAAAGCTCCTATCTTTACTGTGACGTACCGACCTATCGATGTTGTCTCTCAGCATTTCGCTCACTTCAAAGAGTCCAAAGCCTCGAGCTCCCAAACGAACACCAGTCGGCCTCTAGATCTTGAGGGAGGTTGTTGTCACTGCAGTCGTTCTTGCCTCATTCAGTTCTGTTGTGATCCTTGCAACGCCTCGTAAATTCAATGTCGCGTATAGTAAACGTCACGAAACGAGAAGCAAATTCGACTACGTTTGTTGTCAAACAGACATAATTAGCGCGTTCCCGTTGCCTCATTGCGGGTCTTTATTTTATAGCATAGACAGACTGTGGGCGCGCCGATATCATGGCTTACACTCGTAAGCAGTGGATAACACTAATAGTGTTCAGCATAGCACAGTTCTGCAGCGGGCTAGTTATGTCCCTCCAAGCGCCTTTCTACCCACATGAAGCCGAAATAAAAGGGGCTACTGCTACGCAGTACAGCTTTGTGTTCGGTGTCTTCCAACTCGTTGTTTTCTTAGTGTGCCCCCTCTATGGTCAGTACCTGGACAGAATCGGTGTCAAGTTCCTGCATACTGCAGGAATTTTTACAGTGTCCCAAAGCACGTAAGACAAACCGAAGGACTTGTCTTACTCACCTGGTTGCTACAAAAACTGTAAAAGTAAGTAGAAGGCCTAGCAACTTCGAGAGCCATTGCCACGAATTGTCACCTCAATATTCAGTATTATAGCTCAAGAGTTCCCACTGAACGTTGCTTCAATTTTTGCCTCCCTAGAGACTTTCTACGGCTTGGGTTTAATAGCGGGACCGACGTTTGGAGGAGCTTTGTACGAACTTGGTGGATTTACACTTCCATTCGTAGTCCTTGGATTTATTCTGTTAATCGCAGGCTTCACGGTATGGTGCTTCCTTCCTGAACAAGAGAATTCTACTCAACTGAAATCCGAACATTCTGTCCTATCGCTCCTCCACAACCCAAAGATCTTCGTGGCTGCGTTCACTACCATGTCTGGTTCCATCGGCATAGGCTTTCTGCAGGCAACGTTAGAGCCGCATATTCGGCCACTGAATCTCACTCCATTTCAAATTGGACTTATGTTCGTGCTAAACGGCTTCTCATACGCGGTAGCTGCACCGATTTGGGGCCGCTTGTGCGACAGATGTCTTCCGGAGCGAGGCGCCATCATCATCGGGTCTCTCATTGTTACGTTAGCCTTTTTGCTGGTGGGACCATCGCCGTTATTGCCCATCAAGAACAGCCTGGCTTTGTGCATATCTGCTCTCATCGTACATGGTCTCGGTTTTGCTGCAGAGGTGGTAGCCTCATTCAGTGGATCGCGTAAAGATGCCATACAAGCTGGTTTGCCGGACGACATCACCACATTCGGCCTGGTTTCTGGACTCTGGACCTCCTCCTTCGCATTAGGGGCCTTCATCGGTCTGTCTGTTTCTGGTATTCTCTACGACAACATCGGCTTTGAGTGGGGCACAACATGTGTCGCTGGTCTTCATCTTGTCGTAGCCTTCGTTACCAGCATCACCTGCTGCTATTACCGCTCCAAACCCGACGGTTATTCGCTCCTTTCTCTAGATCCCACCATTGAAGAAGAAGCATGTGACTGAAGTTTCGTCTTTCAGCTGCCGACAGTATTTGTGATTATGAGTGGGCCTGCAAACATGTGTAGTGTAGTTAATATTTTGACTTCGTCGTGTTCGAGATTGACTTTTTATTTACGTTTGCACCTGCTGTTGTGACCTACTCAGTTATCTTTCTTCTAATAATTTTAATCGAAGTCCAATATCATAGCTTCTATTTTTGGGGATTTTTTAACACTCGGAGTTTGGTCCCGATGCCAATTATCTCTGCCCTGTGCATTTATATTATGTGAATGCATGTTTAGTTAATTAAGCCCTACTTTTAAAAAAAATATATACCGAAAATAAATCTCAAATACTGTATATAATGCCGACTAATCATAAAATTTAACGTTTCGGTAAAAAGCTTCCCATCGCAAAAGAAAAGAAATAAAAAAAATTTGAATTTACACCTATTAGTTATTTTTTTCTTTATTACGAATGTAGTGAGGGGAGCATAGATGTTGTCGGGAAGAAATCCAAAAGGCGAATGAACCAAGGTAGGTGGAGGGCCTATCCTACACATTTATTGTATAGGGTCCTGCTTAAAATTTAAAGACAACTCACACACCATTTTTGTCAAGTGTTGTCTACAGTTTTCGGTGCAGAAGATGCAATACCTCGTATATCGGTAGCCCTGGACAACACTTCAAAGCCCGTATTGACTAGCATTTAGGTGTATCTGGTCGAACCGGTTTACCACTTGTAAAATCATCACATTCAGCTCTTCGTCTACATGCTGAGCAAAACAACCATCTAATCAGCAAGAATGGCTTCTCCATCATAGGCTCTTTTAAGCCAATTGAGCTCACAACATTAGAGTTCCCCTATATCCACAGAACGAGATCCAGCCTTAACATTATGCCTTCGGCTATACCGCTTCACACAGTCCACAATTAGTTCCAAACCCGCTGACTGTACAGGAGCTGATATCTGGTCCTCCACCTACCTTGGTTAATTCGCATTTTAGATTTCCTCCAGATAACGTCTAGGTATGCTCCCCTCTCTACATTACCAATAAAGAAAAAATTATTCATAAGTCTTAGCTACCTTATTTCCGTCTAATTGCTCCAATTACCACGACTATTTCGCAACAGCGTTGCTTGGCGGTGGTATACGATCCTAGAGTGCGTCTATATTTGTTAATGTAAATTTTCAGTGTCAGCTGTACAAGACGTACATGTTAGCCATCATGAAAATCAATTTTGCGTTTGCTGTTACCAGTCTGTTCATACTTCATTGCTCGTTGCAGGCCCAATTGCATAAGGTGTGCCTATTCGTGTAAATCTTGAGTCTTTATTCGTTTCTACCTCGCCTACTTCTTCATCTGCATGACAGCGCTCTCGTTGTATGTATATGGACATGACGCACGTGTTATCCCAATATTATACGTCGTGCGACAGCTGCTGATGCCCATGCTTGCGACGTTTCAATCATCACGTATCGTTAGGTACCTACTGTACGTACACTTTTTTGGAGTGTTACGGAACCTATATAATTTGACCCTCTTTGAATGTATACAGTAGCGTAATCATGTGCTTCGCAAGTGCAGGCCTCATTATCTTGTTCGAAATTCTACTTCCTTTCCATGTGCTTCATGGCAGAAAATGTGAATCTGTGATATGTATTCACCTACTATTTAGTTGTATTGGTTACATGTACAAAGCATACGCAAAATACATCTCGACATCTCTGTCCTTGTTTTTTATATTGTCCCTTCTCCGTGTTGGAACGTATCAGTCTGTATTTAACTTCTAGATATTTTCAGAGAAATTTTGTTGCTATTGCGTTTTTTATCGTTGTTGCACTCAGTTCTGAAAGTTTGAAAACATAATTTTATCCCAAGTCCACCCAGTTATCTAGGGGTCTTGTAGCTTTTAACGTACGGCATGTATAAGTCTCTGAGTCGTAGATTATGGCCGAGTATTTATCGAGATCTGGAAGAAAATCCACGACATTGAGCGCTCTTGCGTACAGTAAACCTTAAGCCTCGTCCAAACGGTCAATCTTTTCGTCGAAGATTGTGTTTTCCGAACGATTTTGATTGACAAACCAAACGCGCGGCGAGGGCTCGAATCTTGTGATGCCGTAGACGAACATCGAACACGTTGGAAAACTCTCACTCAGCACAAACTCGCGGGAGTTTGTCACACAAGTTCGAAAAAAATGATTATTTCTCCGTGTGATTATATACATGTGGCTTCATTATAGTATTTAGTAACAAGAGCATTATTTTTTGTTTAACTTAGCCAGCCTAGCGAGTTTTCTTTGTTTGATTCTAACTTCTGGACAGCGGGCAAATACCTATATGTTGCTAATTAGTAATAACTGTAGCATATTCGTCTAGTTACGTTTGTTTCTTCTGCTTTTCGTTATTAAAAGCTGCAACGAAGCAGGATTTACTTTTTATAGGAAGAAACGGATGTGTACACTGTGAATTGCAATAGAAAATCAAGAAATTATTAAATAAATGAGAAATCATTGTTCTATCGTCTGCATCTCCGCATGCGAGAGGATACCAGTGAGTGAATTACTAGCTATACTTTTCGCCAGTATAAATAAATTTTTGCCTGCCTGTCAGCTTCTACAATTGAAATAAATATCTCAACTATAAAGTCAGGGTAGAATGTCGGCCAATAGTCATGGATTGCTGAATTCGCGTATCGTGACCTTGAAGTGTTCTTGGCTTCTGTTTGATTCCGTTTGAACCGAGAAGAGAAGTGTTCATGTTTTTGCTTCACGATTTTTGTGTTTGTGACTGATGTAGTTAGTGATTGATCGTTTGGACGAGCCATTAGAATATAGCGCTGTGCTTATCGAGATCTGCAGTAGTCACGGGGAACTCCAACGTCGCAGCTACATATTGTTCTGCCTTCGGTGTACAATATATACTAAAAACTCCATTATGCTGTGATGTTATAGATTAAATTATTCTGCTGTTTTCTAAGAAGAAGTACTATACCTCATTAACTTTAGCGACCGGTCGATAGCTCATCTGTGTGTAAGAAAAGTTTTCATCTTCGCTCTATAAGATGCATTGATGCATTGGCAAACCTATGATTTCTTGAAACTACAATTTTTTTAGGTATTCCTGCCAAATTTTGGGATTCTAAATCTGTTGAAAAATGAATCTAAAACACCTTATCCTTTTCAGTGTTTCTGATGCTGAAAACTTTTCATACACCTCTCGTGTCTGAATGAACACACGTGCTAAACTCTCTGCAAATGATATATAATAAATACGTACATCGATCACGTGCTGTTTCTTGCAAAATCACGATGACTTTGTGAATTTATTTTTAGTAATATTTAACTAAGCAGTAAAGTGCATTCCTTAAAAAATGAGAATATTAATAAATTAAATAAACTATATCGTCATTAATAATAAGTTAATCATTACCGCTCGTTCAATTAATGTTAAACTATTTGAATACATAGCGATATTTTTCACTTTATCCAAATTCAGTGCAAAAATCCATTCTTGCCGTATATTCAGCAAGCTTATGTAGTCTCAAATAAGAAGCATGCAGGTATTGTTTAATAATCTTTAATCAATTAACCTCGAACGGAAAAATTTTTCAACATTTTATGTTAACTTCAATTATTTTTTCAAATAATAAAAAGAGTGCGACCATCGGTTGGTCGGATTGCTTCTTGTAGTCTATTAATTTGATATAAAGATCGAGCTACAGTCCCCATCAGGGGGCCATAAGATGGGCCTTGGGTTAGGTCAGTTATATGATGGGCCCTAGGTTAGGTCAGTTATGTTCGCCCATCCTACGTTATGGGGAGTTAAGCACTCTGAGCTCCATACATGTTACTTTAGCCTAGCTAGGCCTTCGGGACGTCTGTCTTTTTTGCATACTTTCTTTCAATTTTCTTCTATTTGTGCTGTATTTTGTTTTTCCTCTTCTCTCCCAACTTGTTCCCATGCCCGTTGTTTCTGTGTGGGAACACCCTCGTGCATGGGTTCCACGTTTCTCCTGATATATCTACCGTATCATCAGTTTGCATGTCCCTTTTCCTTCTTCTCTTTGGATCACATGCAGACTACGCTGTAGGTAGAGTGACTTACACTGGGAATATGTTACTAATAATAGTCGACTAACAGTTGGTACAATGCATCCTCCTGATATGTACAAGTAGCATCATTATCGCAAGCATGAACACTGAAGCGATGCCGACGCAGGGTCTTTACTGTGTGGGTTATCTCCCTTTTAATCTAACGCTTCACCTGGCACTAGGAAATATTACGAACAAAGGCGATGTTTCTTTCTACTATGCAAGTATAAGATAAACACTTCATTTTAGTTGAATGTAAATCAAAGCAATTATGAATGTTCCCTTCCTTTTGGATCTCCGGCCAGCCCTCTCAGCGTGCCACCGTCTCCTTCGTATGGTCTTTACCTCATGGAGGTGAGGGCACCTGTATCGTACTAAAAATTAGTCCAGAGAGCTGGGAAGTAACAACATTGCGGACGACAAGGTGTTGCAGCTGATAGTGTGCGTTATCTCTGGGAGCCTTGATAACAGGTGCCGGTCTGTAAGGGCATACGGACCTAACCGGACAGGGATAGAATGTGACATACCAGAGATTCAAGCAAAGCTTGTCAGGATAGGACCGTTAGGCACCATACTAGCTGAACCGACCATATATTAACCTATTTTCTATGAACCTTACCTGTTCTAACCAGGGTTGGCTAGTTTAAACCAAATAAAAAGCCATTGTATAAACCAACCAAAACCCACGTTTTTTGTTTGTATTTATTTTTTGTTTCTGTTAAAAATATTGCAAAATAAACAGTTTAACTTCTAGTAAGTAGTTATTAAATTTTGTTTTCAAAACTGAATGGATGAGTTACAGTATAGTGTTTCTATATAGAAATCCATAGGACTGTTAAGACAGCTTGGGTTAACTAATGTTTGTTTATTAAAAATCGATAACTTATTAAATTTTGTATTATTTCAATATAGAGATGCACATATAGTTATATTCTGATAAGCTAGCAGCTAATGAAAATTAGAAGTACAGTAGTAGTTATAGTAGCTATTAGATTGCTAGTGAGCACTTGAGATGGATGTAGACATATACCTATTTCCTTTTCTTCAGTTCAATACTTTGCTTTTAATTAGCCACTAGCTACCTATTTCTATCAAGATTTCTTTGTATTTTGAAGTGTTTTCAAGTTTTTCAAAAGATTTTACTTTGAAATTATAAATAGGCTAATAGCATCTCTGCTGACTAGATATTAAATACTGGCAGGTACTCTGCTAACTGCTTGTTCTTAACCCCTTCTTCTTAAAATCATTCTTCTACAATAGCAAGTTGAAATGAAGCGACTAAGATTGTTGATGATTTTCTACCTACATGTTTGCAAAGAGAAAATCCATTAAATATTGAAAAAACTTTCTAGAACTAGAAAAAAAACAACGAAATATCAAACATAAAGGAACCAAAAACAATGTTTTTTTAACCAATAAACATGGTTTTTGGTTAAAAAAAAAGTTTTTTCAAACCAGGGTTCTAACCTGATCGCACCTAACTAATTTAGCTTAATCTTATACCTACTGTGAGGTAGGCCGCATTCAAAGTCGTGCCCGATCTAGCTTCACTTCTAGTACACCGGAGATCGCCACCATTGGAGTCTTGAAGTAATCACCGAGTACTTTAATTACTTCAAGATTGGAGTGCAGGAGCCGTTCCTGACTTCCTGCATTATTACATGCAAAGCAAATTTGTTGTTGACGTTCTGTGACTCAGAACTGCGATCCCGACTTGTTAGCGTCTCCCTTGCCCTAACATAACTTTTGAGTAGTTTCCTCAAATTTAGGCCTAGACTGTCCAGTGAAATGAAGTCCCCGTAAACCAGAAGTGTTGCCACTGCTCATACAACTGTTACTGAGTTAACCCTTTCGATCCTGACGGTACGTACACGTACCGCATCAAAATTTTCATTATTAAAACCGGTGCATTGTTTCTTGCTCTGAAAATTTGAACAATGTATTTAACAACCCGTCTGAAGTTAGTGATAGTATTTTCTTGATGACTGAACTACACTGTAAGTGAGCTCAAGTGACTACAATGATGGTGTCTTCAAGGAGCTTCTTTTAGAACCTCATAAAAGAGCAAAAGTTTCCGTCGTGAAAGGGTTAAATGTATATGTTGCGTTCTCTTGTATTCTCATTTAAGATTCTCCAGGTAACAAATTTTTCAGCAATATTAGCCTAATTGTGTTGCAGTGCTATCAGAACTATTCGAAGTGTTTTTCCTTTTTCTACTTGATCTTCTGTCCTGAGTCACTTCTTTGCAAATTGCAGTAGCCTATGTGGTTCTGCGGACAGTCCGGTACGTAGCTATTAGTTAGCGCTATTGACGGCCTGCCTCCTACCCTCTAACGACGTATTATTATTTATGTCAAACAATTATGTATTTTTGTACACTAGCCGGAGCCAAAGGTACCTCTTTTGTGAGTAGAGGCATGGGTGGGCGCTACTGTTAGCAGTTATGCCTTCAATGAATAGTTTTCTTTTATGTTCTAACAGAAAACGTTACTGAACTAACTAAAATAATTGTTGGTCTCTCCAGCAGGCTTTCAGCTCCAGCCTATGCACATTCATGATTCATTATAGAATTCGTTTTACTAGCTGATATATAAGCTTTTGTTTTACATTAATCTCAATTAAAGGGAGTGCGGAGTGACTTACTGACAGACTCTACTGTAGAATCTAGATGCAGTTACGCAGATGAAAAGCGGCGGTTGGGAGGCGTGGCTATGACGCATTAAAGATTAAGAATTCCTCATTATAAGAAAGCTATCTGACCAGCAGACGGAAATGCTGACACTACTGTAGTTCAGACGCGGCTGTTTACTGCAAAAAAGGGTTATTTCTTTTTTTTAGCTATTTTGTAATCAGTACATCTAATCAGAAGTCTGTATTAGATACAATAGATTGTACATTACTACTTCAGAGAGTAATAGTCTAGTAGAATCTATGTAAAAAGTATGAAGGCCTCGTATTTTCTGAAACAGGCATGCTCTGTTGAAGCGTATAGCTCCTCAGGGGGCATAGGATGGGCCTTAGGTCAAGGGTGGTTCGCCAGGTTAGGTTCAACCATCCTATTTTATGGGGAGCTGCGCTCCTGTGAGGCCCTCCGAGGAAACTTTACCATTTTAGGTACCTACGGCCATTCTGCTTTCCATTTGAAGGTTGTAGTTTTAGTTTTCCATTAGTTTGTGGCAAAAGACTTGCTTCCTGCGTCAATATGAGTCGAACCAAATCGCTGACTACCATCGCTTACAAACAGTTGGTGACTTCGCAAAAACTAAATAACTTAACTCGGGACCCATTGTGATTGAATTTTAGACTATCACATTAGATTGAAGACTCAGAACGTTAGGTAGATAGTCTTTTTGTACGGGTCCGTTTGGCGAGCGCATGGCGGCAGTGCTTAGCTGGACATAAAATCTCTACTTCGTCTTTGCTTTTGGAATAGCTCTACTGGAAATTTTGTTTCAATTTTAAAGTTACTAATATCCAGGTGTGTTATATTTATGTAAAACACGTGCGTTCTAGCTTATCACTATCATGTCCTGACACAGCATCAAGTAGGTAGGGTTACATGTCCAGCACCCGTCCACCAGGCTAGTAGCCGCCCACTTGGCACTAATAACTTCCTATGTGAAAACTAGCAGTGCTAGAAAGCCTTAAATAGACTTAAACTCTAAGCCAAGTAGTTGCCAACAGCTTAAGCCCATGTGCGGCTTTCTAGCACTGCTAGTTTTCACTTAAGAAGTTTTTAGTGCCAAGGGGACGGCTACTAGCACGGTGGACGGGTACTAGACAATAAGACATGTTACGCTATGGGGACGTGGGAGCTGCTGCCATGTGCTGTGCGCGCATTTGCGTTGGTTTCTTCAACTGAGCTTTTTGTTTCTCGACCACAAGTCGAGCTCCGTAACGTTCTGATGCGCTGCTTCTGTCTTACCATAGAGAAAAGTTTCGGACTTCTCACCTGGAAGACAAACTCTCCTCTTTCTCCAGTCGTGCCTCTGTACTAATCACGAACGATGTCCGTTTATCATTCGTACAGCTGTACTAAGTATATAATTTTTGGGGGGCACATGTTACGCGACAGCGGCTCCTGATTAACATAACACGATCTGAAGCTATCGATATAAGATGGAATTAAGGTGAAGTTGGACTTCACAGACATACAGCCAATCATAGCTCACCGCTGCTTCTATCAACGCGGCCCCGTTTTTACGCAGTTGCGGCTTTGACTAGTTCCTTATTTAGCGGTAAGTGCCGACACGGTCCCGACAGTAACCTCCCGCGCATCATCCTAACTGAGGCCACCATGCTGAGGTTCCTTAGGTATTTCCCAGGTTTATTTTAAACTGTACAGTATTATTCTACAGCGATGCAGTTTGTTCTTGATACTCGGCAGTTGTACGATAAAACGAAACACATGAACACTGCTGGCCAGTACAAAATTTTCGGAAGTTGCAAGGTGTAAAAATGTAATTTGTAGTTCTGCTTAGTGGGATTTGAAAATACAGTTTACTTTACATTTGCGTAGGGTCAATAATTTAACCATAACAATGGACACGAGTTTGCATTACGTAGACATGAAAACTGCTTATTATTTTATCATAGAGCAATAGAAATGCTGACGCTGAATATAAGCTCCCCGGACAAAAAATTAGTCACCTGTTACTAATGTGGTGTAATTATCGTCCTGAAAGATTGGCAAAGTAGCAGTTCGATCCTCATGCAGATACTTCGCAAATGGCACAACTTGGGCATTTAACAGATCAAGGCATAGCCTTCCTGATTCAGTTTGTTGGTTATTTCAACCAAAGGGCCCACTTCCGAGTAATT
This sequence comes from Parhyale hawaiensis, assembly GCA_001587735.2. Classification (NCBI taxonomy): domain Eukaryota; kingdom Metazoa; phylum Arthropoda; class Malacostraca; order Amphipoda; family Hyalidae; genus Parhyale; species Parhyale hawaiensis. The sequence continues at coordinate 7,561,344 of LQNS02278187.1, forward strand.
AAAGCAGCCCCAGAACATATGACAGACCCACCTTCAGCTTGCGTCACCCCTTGCACTCAGGCTTCGTTGAAGGCTTCAAATGGTCTTCGGTGAACGCGACGGTGGGTATCGTTTACATAGACTGAATCGTGATTTATCTGACCAGATGACACTTCTCCAGTCAATGGCAGTCCAATGTGTGCGTGTGCTCTGGCCCATTTCAGACGAGCGGTTTTGTGGGCTGCTATTAACATTGGTCGCTCACGAGCTACACGACTTCATATGTTAATTGCTTGGAGTTCTCTACGAAGAGTCCGCTCAGAAATAACGAAGGGAAGGAGCGTCATCCACGTTTTGCAACAATTCCATCCTTGATGCTAAGCCATTTCGGTCAACAAATCGTGATATGCGGTGGCGGTCCCTATCAGTTAGCAATTTGTTGCGACCGCAATTACGCCCAGCATTGCCCTTTGTAGCCGATAGTTTCTATTGTTTGAAGACCCTCAATACAGTGCGGCATGAAACACCAGCGAACTCCGCTACTTCCTTTACTCGATGCCAAGTTACTCGACCAAAAGTTATAACTCCTTTTTGCCATTTGATCCATGACATGTTGCTTTTTTCCCATCGTTCTAGAGCAGATCAGGAACACGTCCATACCTGGGCAGCTGTGAATGAAGATTGGTGCCTCCAGAGCGCATCCACAAAACCTAATCTTCTATGGGGTTCAAAATTCTGCTATTATTCGTGCTCGTGGAGGTCCTACGCCTCATTACTAACAGGTGACTAATTTTTTTTTGTCCGGAGCTTATATTGTAGCAGTTTCTAATGGAAAAGGTTGTAAGGAAAATTTCGCTTGTGCATATATACAACGCAACAGTGATGTCTCGGTTGAGTTTTTTGGTACACTTCGAAATAATCTGATTGAAATGAAATTTTTCTAAATGTTTTTTTATATTTTTTATGTTTCATTGATGATTTTTTTATTTACGGTGTTACTTCGTGTTTCAATGCTCCTGTTTTTTTTTCGTACCATAATCCCTCCTTCCTGTTCATCCCGTGAAACAGTATCTAAATTGTTGAAACTAATATAATATAATCACATGTGAATTATATATATTTTCCTTCTTCGTCGTCGTAAAGAACATTCAGCTTCTGTGGCCTTTTTGCAAACTTTTAGCTTACAGCACTGAGGGGCGCACAGGAACCAGCTGACCATACCATCGATTGCTCCACCGACCAATGTCACCTTCGCAGTCCTCCAGCTGCTACGACTTAAAGTACAGTAACCCCTCTCTGTTCTCCATTACGTATTCTCCTAATGAATACGAGGGTCGGGCTCATGTTATATGACTAGATAATATGAAGGACTCCCTAAAACACATCATTGAGCTTTATTACAATTGCGGTAGGTAGTTAAGGGCTAGTTCTTAACTACATATGTTTCACTGGAAATAGATAAAATAGGACGTTGATTGACTAGGTGAAAATTTAGTTTTGCTAATTTTGTCAAAAAAAAAACTGACTATCTGGTCAGGGTAAATTAATGTTTTGATATACAAAGCACTATATTAGGACGTTCGTTATTAATGTCCGTTCCAGATTCTTTAGGGTAAGCGACAAAGTTATCTTCACGTCATCGCCAAGACGAAATAAAATGTCTAGCGACTCTATTCACCCTTTCCGTGATTATATTGCTAACTATAAACACAATGTGTGTAAAGGAGTGGTAATGAGCTCCATCATTTTCATCTACGGCTCGTGCAGGCTAATAGTTGCCCTGAAAAACTAGTCGTTATGACGCATCCTTTGAATTCATGTCGTCGTAAACGTAAGTTTCTCCACGCATTTCTGTTGTTAGAGGGCAGGATTTTACTTTAAAATTTTAAATCTTAAAAAATTATTTTAATGCGTTCGGTGTCCACATTTTGTTAATTATTTCAATGTTTTGGCTATTATGATCCTACCCTCGCAACTTCACTTCACTTATCTGCTTTTCTTGCTCCCTGACTGGTTTTTCGGTCACGTGTCTTTGTTTTTAAATGTTCTTAATGTGCTTTTTATGGTTCTAATCGCTCGCTAATGAACTCTACTTTGGATAAGTTGCATTATTTTTCTACTAGTACCCTTTAATGTTATGAAGTACGACGTATTATTAACAAAATCGTCTGCACCATCGCAGGGTACGTCTTCGCTTCTTTCGTCGGTAGGCGCGCAACTGCTGCGCGTGACTTGCATAGTTGGCAGTTTTTTGCCTGCCCTCTCAAGACTGAGACCCTTGGGCTCTCTTATATTCTTTTCCATTCCATTTACGAATCCAGTGGCGAGTTACGAGGGTATTGTGTAGGACGATGGCAAGTTTACAAAGTATAGAGCGGGAGAAGTGTTCAGTTTTAGCTTCTTCAGCCGCCATATTCCACGAGTTGCAAGCAATGCACCAATCGTGTTATAGCGGCGACAAGAGTAATAAGTGTGACGTCACAGTCTGGCTTGTTTCTGGCTTTATCATAATAGCTAAGTTGTCCCATTGCACTTGAATTATTTAATTATTTCTAAGGTAATCACTTGAGCGTCATGGTATACTGCCGTATCGAGTGTTCAGTATGAGTGGATGAATCGCTAACTGCAACGTCATACCTTACTGCCATTAAATCCATGATGGTTTCTTCTTCGGCAGTTTGGCTCACTGTACCAAATCTGTACACCGTGAGTGGATGTATGCATATGCCTTATGAATGTGAAAGAGCCCGTCAGAGCATCCATCGTAGGATGTCTCATTGAAATTTTTTCTTAAACCTACAACTAGTGGTATTTTCCAGAATGTAAGCCATTAGTGTACGTGATTAATTTCTTTCCGCAATTGAAGATGTTTCCTGTCATTCAGATTACCTGAATTTGTTTGAACAGTAATAAAACCATGTCTTTCACGAATTTCTACTCTCGGCCACAATTTATCTGCATATGATCTAACTTAACCTTCAGAAGAGGACACGGACGACCCGTCAGCCGAAAAATCGAATGCCGATTTCCGAAGAAAGAAAACTGCTGATCCGCCGACCTAAAAGTGCTCGACCAAGCATGGACATATCAAGTCATGGTCGCTCATTCCATGTCATGGGGAGTTGCGCTCGACGGAGACCATATACGTTCACATGCCTGATTTTCTGTCAGGGCTGGAGTGCGTTTTTTCCCTTTCGTGCGTATGCTTTGCTTTTATCATTTTTCTCACTTCTGCTAAGCGAATGATCCGGTTTTCTTCTCTTTCTTTTCCGAAGGGCTCCCCATTATGTTGGACATGCTACATGTTCCTTATTTCTTCCTCTTGATGGATCACAGCGAGTACTATGGTTAAGGAAACTTAAATTAGATGCATAGTATTGATACTAATATATAGGTATATGGTTGATTTGTACTAGTATTATAGAAGTATATTTGTAAAGGATTTGTTTTGCCCACCATGCGTTCTGTAAGGCCTGGGAAATGACTTGTTATTGGTATACTGGCACTCAAAGTGTCGGCCCTCCTTCAAACGAGCTTTTCTGAAATACTCCAATGAAATTTTTCTCTTGGAAGAATAACATTCATTGAAGCGTCATCAGCACTTGACAGGCGGTGCGATAAGGTAGCAAATATACCGTGCAGTAGAGGGTAAGCGGCACCTCTCAGGGTCAGATTATTTCAGTTATATGGACTGGAGCGCTGCCATCCTGGAGGTATTGCGTCGTTCGCTTCTGTGTTCACTCTACCATGACCGCTGTTTCATGTACGTAGGTAGGTGCCGCGTCTATGCACTTTCTCTCATGTGTACGCGCCCCTGTGGCGCCTGTACGCCAATGCATGACACACGCACATGCACCTGCAGTGCACTGGCGTCGAAGGCAGGACTCCCGTACTCAGGATGCAGTGTTGCCATATCGATATCACGTACTAGCGCCGCGGATAGTTACATTGTTGCCATAATACGTTCTGCTAGCCGATTGAAGCGATGTTGCCATGCCAGGTACTTTGATGAACTGATAGCTACGTAGTTTACAGTGATGCCGTATCAAGTACACAGGGTGGATGATACCAGTATGGCTTCAGCATACGAGTATGCATACCGGACGTCGTTAATTGATGAACATTCTTCCTCCTACTTGCATTATGTGTGAGTTACAACTAGCTATATTTATAGTCATTATTTCAATGAATGGTGCGCCTGAAGCACAGAAGTTTTTATCCAAGCCCTGGTCACCACAACAGGATCAGAAGATTGTTTCTTGTTGTGTGCAGTCATTGCTGCGCGTGTGCTTTGGATTTTAAACGTGGCTGGTGGCTTGCGCATCAGCGCCGTGTTGGGGTCACGTTCGAAAACTTAGACCGTGAGAAACTTACAACTTCCTGCTTCTCTCGGGTGACTGAAGACTGCGACAGGCGTGCCAAGTTATTGATTTACAGATATAGATTAATTTAACCTCTTCAGCAGCCTCTTGAACGTATACCAAGTTCAAGAGGCTGCTATACTGCTATGCAGTATAGCGTGTAGGTACCGTCCCTCACCGATAGACCGTACGTACTGAAGCTGTTGCATGCAGGCCGAGGGCAGAAAACAGCTCTGTAGTGCTGTAAGGGTTAAAATTTATTGCGCGAGTGTCATAAATCATTCATCTTGCATTCAGTACGACTTTCGATACATTCTACACTATCTCTCATTTGCGTTACTGAGGTGCATATTTTTTAGCTTTTTTCATCAATTACCGTCTTTACTGACCATATACGGTACTGTAGAGCATAATGCCTTGCGGACGATTATCTTTTCTAATATTCGCAGTTTTATGGAAGGTATCGTTTTACTGGACTTACTTTGCTTTGTTATGACAGATGCTCTCACGACTATGCAGTATTTCGTATTACCGTACAATTATAGAATGCGCAATGGTTTGAGTACGAAACGGCAGGTACTTGCGCGAACCACTAAACGCTCTGTTAGAAGCTTAACGTTAGCTGATTTCGTTCCATTTGATGATGAGGCTAATCTTGAGTGCAAAAGTTTTGCCGTCCCCATCACGTCATATCAATTCACTTGAAATATTTGTCTTTCTTTTAATGAGTCTTTTTCCACCCGTAGGCTACAATATCATGAGATAGGCCTTCGGAATGTCTGTCTTTCGTGCCAACTTTGGTTCCTTCCGATTTCATACTCTTACTGATGTTAGATTCTTCTGTTCTTCCTCTTCATTCCCGGCGTGCTGTTCCCGTGCTCATCGGTCCTCTGTGGGAACACCCTTGAGCTAGGCTCTAAGGTTTCTGTCGACATGTTGTACGTCCCGTATTTGTTTCTCTGTTATAGAAATTTTATTGAGGAAACGGACGCTTCATCTACTCAAATCTATTGACAATAATTACGAATGTTAACAGTTTTTTCTAAGAACTTTTACACTTTTTGTTACGCATATTTACCTCTGTTGCCTACTAACATTTACAGTTTATTACCTCCGCGAAGGAGGTTGTTTTCATCGGGCCTGTCTGTTATTCTCTTTGTCTGTTATTCTGTTTGTCTGTCATCAAGAGACCTCAAAAAAGGTATGAACGGATTTGGATGAAATTTACAGGGATTGTTATGTATGTTAAGAGGAACAGATGATTACCTTTTGGTGAAGATCCATCAGTTTGTTTGTTTGTCTGCCTTATTTTTGTCAATGTTATAACTCAAAAAGTTAATGACGGATATTCATTAAATTTACGTGCGTTGTTAGGTTTATTACGATATGAAATTTACGTGAGTTGGTAGTAATGTTAAAAGACATATATAAATGATTAAACTTTGATGGAGATCGGTTGGTTCGTTAGCATGTTTGACTTACGTTTGTCATAATATTTGTTAGCAGCCTAACTTATAAAGTTATGTACAGATCTTCAAGAAAATTACAGAAAGTGTTTTAATACTATCAAAAGGTCTTGATGATTAGATTTTGCTACTGCTACTACAAAAATTATGGCCTCAGCACCAATTTAATGAAATTTTCGTCACCGCTGCCTTATTTGTCGGAGGTATGCGCTCTCAGAGTGCTCCAGTTCTAAGATTGTTTACTCCTTACAAGCTGCATACCCATGCGCTATGATGTACGTCGCAGGCATGCAGCGTTTCTACCATCCTAGCTAGTTTTGTTTTTGTTCTGCGCTCGACTGAGGACCGGTAGAATGCAGTTGCGTAGAAGTTCTTCACATTGTAGCATCAGTCTTGCAGCTTTAAGAAATACACTGCGGTTTAGTTTCAACGGTAGATGCCATCAACAGCTTGTACGGAGCTAGTTCAGTCCCTCTCGACTTGTTTCAGTTGTAATAGACTATGCCGTAGCAGTTCATATCCGTTCTCTCTCTCTACAGTTCCCACCTCCTCCATAGCTGGCACCAGAGAGCAGCCGACTCTCTACAGTTCCCACCTCCTCCATAGCTGGCACCAGAGAGCAGCCGACACCGGCGGCCAATCAGTGCCGTCTCTTCGTTCACTCTGAAGCCTCGAGCTCGCAAACGAACACCAGTCGCCCACTTGATCTTGGAGAGGTTGTTGTTACTGCATTCGCTCTTGCCTCATTCAGTTCTGTTGTGACCCTTGCTACGTCTCACTGTGTTCAATGCCGTGTTCAGTAAACGCCACGAAACGAGAACGAAATTCAACGACGTCGTTCTCGAGCAGACTTCGTTCATTCTCGTTGCCTCATCGCAGTTGCGCAGTTGCCTGCACTTTATAGATTTGAAGCCTTTTAGTGCCACGAGTGTGTGTGTGCTGCAACATCATGGAGTACACCCGTAAGCAGTGGATAACACTCATAGTGTTCAGCATTGCGCAGTTCTGCAATGCGGTTTGTGTGTCCCTCCAAGCACCCTTCTATCCACATGAAGCCGAAATGAAAGGGGCTACTGCTACGCAGTACAGCTTTGTGTTCGGTGTTTTCGAACTGGTGGTGTTCCTAGTGTGTCCCCTCTATGGTCAGTACCTGGACAGAATCGGCGTCAACTTCATGAACAATGCCGGCATTTTCACAGTGTCAGTTTCGTGCATTTTGTTTGGCTTCCTGAACAGAATGAGTGGACCAACGATGTTTTTGACATTTTCATTCATCATACGAATCGTTGAAGCTCTTGGCAATGCTGCGTTCATCACTACAGCATTCAGTATTATAGCTCAAGAGTTCCCACTGAACGTCGCTTCCGCTTTTGCCACGCTTGAGACTTTCTTCGGCTTGGGCTTAATAGCGGGACCGACGATTGGAGGAGCTTTGTACGAACTCGGAGGATTTACTCTCCCGTTCGTAGTTCTTGGATCTGTCCTGATGGTTGCAGCTTCCACAGTATGGTGCTTCCTTCCTGAAGAAGGACAGTCCACTAGACCCATATCCGAGCATTCTGTTCTCTCTATCCTCCGGAACCCAAAGATCTTCGTGGCTGCGTTCACTACCATGTCTGGTTCCATCAGTATAGGCTTTCTGCAAGCAACGTTAGAGCCGCATATTCGGCCACTGAATCTCACTCCATTTGAAATTGGACTTATCTTCGTGCTAAACGGCTTCTCATACGCGATATCTGCGCCGATTTGGGGCCGCTTGTGCGACAGATGCCTTCCGGAGCGAGGCGCCACCATCATCGGGTCTCTCATTGTTACGTTAGCCTTTTTGCTGGTGGGACCATCGCCGTTATTGCCTATCAAGAACAGCTTGGCTTTGTGCATTTCTGCGCTCATCATCCACGGTCTCGGCTTCGGCGCGGAGCTGGTGGCCACGTTCAGCGGAGCGCATAAAGATTCCATAGAGGCGGGTCTGCCCGACGACATCACCACCTACGGCCTTGTTTCTGGACTCTGGACCTCCTCCTTCGCATTAGGGGCCTTCATCGGACCGTCTATTGCTGGCGTTCTCTACGACAACATCGGCTTTGGGTGGGGAACAACGTGTGTCGCTGGTCTCCATCTTGTCGTAGCCTTCGTTACCAGCATCACCTGCTGCTATTACCACTCCAAACCGGACTGTGATCCGTCCGAAAGAACAACTCTCATCCGGCGGACTGGAAGATCCAGCGAGTCGGCCGACTCCACCTACGGCAGCGGCGACAGCTCCACGAGGGGCTCAGATGAAAATATTGCCCGTGCTCATATTTCTGTTTAATTCTGTGTATTTGATCTGTTGTGGGACCCTGCTTAACTGACGCATCGCAGACTAAGTGACTTCCAAATCTAGCGAAGAAAATGCCAATGGAAAAGATTAACGAAAAGACCAAGATCTCGCTTGATGATTCAGTGTGTTGGCTCTTGTATCCTCTTTGTGATTGAAGCAATCGATTCGCGCAGAGCGAGTAAAATTCGAGAACGCATGTTGCTCGTTAAGCAAGGTCCCACTACTGTATACAGTTTCTCCAACATTCTGTAATTTAGTAAAAGGTTCCTTTATGAACATTGCCAGTGTTCCTGCTTTAGTAAGATGTTCGCGCGATATACTAGGTATATTTTTCGCAGCATTCTCCTATTTGATGAATAATTTTTTTGAGAACATTGCCAGTGTTTATTTTGGTTTCGTGTTTTGACTCTTCGTACTGCTTCGGAAATTGACCAGGTCGCTATCAGTATTTAGCCCATTGTGCCTACTGTGTTCTTGTGTGAATCATCCAAATAGTGCTGTTTTACAGTCAAAGTGATGTTTTATTTAGGCACTAAATGGGTGCGAAAAAATAGGATTGGTATGGTACATATCTGGCAAGCAGAGCTTGTCCTAGGTATTATATCGCTACACCGCCGCTACAGAATTGACTGAATGTTTCTTCAGAAATTTTTACTTATTTACTTTATTCAGGTCTTTGTTTTCTGTAAATATACAATTCGCTGTCTTTAAAGGCAGCTTTTCCTATCTGCACACAATATGTCCCTTCCTCTCTTTCTCTTGGAAGTTTGGAACGCCAAATTTGCTGCGGTTAGGCAGGCTCAAACTAACTTACACATAATAATTCTGTTTCAATCCCGAATTTAACTGTTGAATCTAGTAAGTGTCTTACATGAAAAGTTAAATTTATTACAGGTAGCCTACCTATCATTCCTTATATAGAAAGCGGATGGAGTCTGCGTAACTCGGAACATAATATTTACGACTCGTTACGCCGTAGTCCGGGTGGTAGAGTATGACCCATCACTTGTCGAGATCTGCAGTTGATGGAGACCGACTTTTGCCACTATAGCCAGTTTGGTAGGTTTCCACGACGTGTATCAATCCCGGAAAACGTTATGTTTGCTTAGTAATCTGCAGCGGCAGGTCCTTATCATGCAAGACAAACTGATACTGCGTGTCGAAATGCGTGTACACCACAGTGTATTATCTGTTGTAGGTACTTGTCAAGATATGCTGTGAACCACCGTGGCATAATGCCTCGTGTTTGATAGCACTCCTAGTCACGACGAGTGGTTGCTATGGCAATCGTGTTGTAATGAATGCAGTGTTTTACAGCAGACGCGGAGTTTTTCTGGTTGTCGCTGTACCTAGTGTATAACCATTCGGGGCAAATAGCGATAGTCATTTTTGGGCAAAATATTACTTCGGCCTCACACATTCTTTTTTTAACTTGTAAAAAGCAATACAAACGCTGAAATGACCGCAAATAAATGCTCCAACAGTTTGTACACTCACGTCTTGTCTGTAGGCCTAGTGATTCTAACTCTCCTGAGGCCGAAATAATTTTTTGACCCTAATTTCTTTACCCTAAAATGACCTTTTGCCCCGAATTTATACGTCATCTACTCACACTCCAAATTTTATAGTATGTTCGATTGCTCGTCTAGATCTTAGTCTGACCACGCTTCCGAGATCGAATTGCCCATAAATGAATACTATATGACCTCAGAAGTGTTATCAACTTCAATTCATCGAGTATAGTCAAGCGCTCGTCGGGAACTGGAACATTCTTACCTTATTCTGTGGCTCATTTGAGTTCGACTGAACTTCTAAACTATATCATACAAAATTGGATCGCTGTTATATAGTCTTTGTATCTAATACGGCGGGAAAACCCACAATATAATGATAATATGCTGTGGCTCTTGGCACACAGTTTTGAATTTTCCGAAGTAAGATATGAGAATCACTCGCTTTTCATGGAATATTAGATCTGGATTTTTTGGCAAACGATAAAGATACTCGAGAAACCCCTTTTCCACAATTCACGTTTGCGAAGTACGAAAACAAACGTGAAAAACGAAACTTGATTTATGGAGAAGTGTGCCGACATTATTTCTTGACACTTCTCAAAGTATATCCGGATTGTAAAACACTGCATTCATTACAGTTTTGTTATCGTGCTCATCGTATTGTAAGAATATATAATTAGAGACAAATGTGCTCTTGGTGCTTTTCCCTTCCAAGGTGCTCATATTTTTCTACTAGCTATTCTTCTTGTAAATATGTGTCTTCTCTGCTATAATATACGTTAGAATTATAGTTGTTACATATAAATTAACTATTTTCGTACTTGTTCTTCCATATTTCTCTCCCAACACGGACTCGTACAGCATCCGCGGATACTGGAAGAGTCATGTAAAAAATGTAGGTATGGTAGCTACGGTACCGAATATCATGTGTCATCATTGTAGGCTAAGCATCGTATAGGTGTGAGCAGTCTTAGATTGCCTGTTAGCTTTCTGTGAAACGTAGACGTTCTTCATGCCTGAATTCCTTCAGTTGATATTTCATAGTAGTAATGTATAAATCTATAAAAATACTCGCAATGGTTACTGGATTGCTTGTAGCTATATGACACGTTGCAGATGACCGAGAAAACAGCTATGAATTTGTTTGGAATGCTTGCAACGAGGATTTGCCGTTTGGTAAATAAGTTTTATTTTTCATTTCTTCATGACGCACTTCTAACTGCTTCTGCATCGCACCTTCTATCATTTGTGTCTTTGGACTTTCAGTCGTTAATTTTAACGTAACTACATTAAACGAAACATTAATTTTCTGTGTATCTGCTGATTATCATTACCGTACCTCCGCCGAAGAGGTTATGTTTTTGTCGTGTTTCTCTGTTTGTCTGTTATTCTGTTAGTCTGTCACCAAGATTACTAAAAAAGTTATGGATGGATCTTTACGAAATTTGCAGGGATTGGTTGTTTGGCATGTTAACAGTAACAGATGATTAACTTTTGGTGAAAATCCGTTCATTTGTCTCTTTGTCTGCCTATTTTTTGTTCGTTCGTCTATTTGTCGCTATGTTTGATTTTATGCTTGTTAGCACTATAACTCAAAAGTTATGGATCTTTATGAAATTCACAGGAGTTGTTAGTAATGTTAAAAGACATAAATGACTGAATTTTGGGCCTTTTTTGGCGATGATCGATTGGTCTCTTCGTGTGTTTAATGTATGTTTGCCATTATGTTTCTCAGCGATATAACTCAAAAAGTTACGAACGGATCTTCATGAAAATCAAAGGAATTGTTAATACTATCAAAAGGCACAAATGGATAGATTTTGGTTTTGATACAAATAAAATTCTAGCTTCAGAACCACTTCGAATTTTTCTTTACTGTTGCCTTGTTTGGCGGAAGTGTGCGCTCTCAGAGTGCTCTCTAATTATTATTTTTCTTATCATAATTACTTCTAAGAGAAAGTAATGCCTACGCTCAATGTCGCTCTCAGCTTATTTTACTTTTTCAAGCTAAATTTGGCGAGTCGCTTTAGGGTTAAGTTACTTTTCTTCTAAGTTGGGGTTAGCAGTTTTAGTCCCGACTCCTGCGACAACGAGCTTCCTGCGCTGCTTCCTATGATTTGCTGCTCAGATTCTAGCAAAGTTGGACTGAATGGAAAAACTTCACTTTTTGAAAACTATTAACATTAGTTCCACGTGACGCTCACTAGCTGTAACTCCTTAGGTCTACAAGTTGATGGTTGACTCCATTCACCAAAAGACGTGTAACTTGACAATTTTACATCCCTATATTGTCACCCGTGAATTAGCTGTTCCGCTTCAGGGCTGAGTCCATGCTAGTTTTTGTCTAGTGTAAAGTGTCTCTGAATTTCAAGTTCACAGAATATCAGTTAACTAGTTCGGATACGGAGCCTTCGTAATAGTCATGGCAACAGTTAGCCGGCCATTTATGCTCTTGCTAGACTTATGGAGCAATACTGAACGATAGGATGTGTTGAATTGTACGTTAAGGTCTTGCTCAACGCCGTCCTCTCCAGCGGGCCCCATCGCGGTTTGGCCGTATCAATTTTAATTATATTACGTGAGAAAAACTAATAGGATTAGAATTTTATTTCATCGCAGTGTGGATTTTTGAGTTATAAAAAAAATGATGGCTGGAACTAGGTATCAGTTACTGTTTCTAAAGTTTGATGATTATAATAGTCGTGGTCGTATATCACTTGACCAGGTTACAAATTGTTTCCTTTGTCCTTCCACAAACGCAGCCATATTAGTGGTACAATATTTAATCGCCATAGTTAAACAAATTTAAGACCCCATTAATGTACGGTAATTTCAAATGTTGGTGCTAAACATAGTGGCCTATATAGTATGTTCGGATAATATAAATTACATAGTGATATTAATTCTTCTACGTGCCTCAGATACCTGGGCAGTCTTAACGACGAAGTCCAGGTGGTATTGCGCTCACCATCCATCTTGTATAAATGTATTATAGATCGTATAGTAAAGAGTCGACGTTTTGAATGATCAAACCTATGGTGCCATCAGGTCATTGATGTAAAATAGTCTACCTTCGGTTGTAGATCGGTTGCTAGGTAAGGGATAGTGCCTTCAGGATGTTTACTATATTTTTTATGTACTTTTCACTCACTGATTGCAAATTTTGGCAAACAATTTGCTCTCTTTTCCTGGACGTTTCGAAATGAAAGGCCAGCTTTGCAGTTACCATATCTCTGAAAAAATGAATACGTAAAACTAGGTAGAGAGTCTCAAAGCCACTAATACGTGATGCTACTTGATGCTCAATGAACCATTTATAACGTTTTTTATTATTGGCTCATATTCCACTCAGGAAATTCACTAGTTTCATGTTGAGGCATTTTGTTAACGCCTCTTATTTCATCTCATACGTTGTCGCCCGAAATAATAAGAGTACGGAAGTAAGTAGTGAAATCATATCAGGATGTGGTATTTATGAAATTGCTAGCCTTTTCTTACCACTCTTGGAATGCATTTTGCGATGTACAGTATTTTCTTGATCTGCTAAGTGCTTCGCTCAATGATTCATTCATAGGTTGCCCTCTTTCTTGACATTTTATACCCTTTATTCTTTTATATGTGCCACCGTTTAGTGGCCTGCGACACTTGAAAATATCTAGGTAGTTTATTAATCTGATCTGATATTATAAACATTCTAGCTCCAATTGGTCTGTTATGGCTCTCTGTCTTTTTTATATATAATTTATATGGCTGTCTTGTTACCTTTAAGTCCCCTTATTGTTATTTTGACGAAACTTGGCAAGGTTTTTTAGCTCTTGAGTATTTATATTACGTGTGGAAGCCACTGGATCAGCGTCTGTGTACCAAACAACCTAGGCATGTCATCTAGGTAGGTATCAATTGAAGTTTAGGGATGCGTTCGGTTGGTTGAGGAAATAAAGACGTTGAGGCGTGACTTCTCCCGCACTTGAGACTCGACTTTTGGTTTTACAACTTAGAATAGTGTTGCAACTGTTGACACAATTCGATAGCGTACGTTGAGCGGGCTGAAAACTTTTCACGGAACAAGATGAAGTTTCTGGAACAGTTCAAGGGAAGCGATTAAGATTTAACGCCTGGAACTGAATTCTGTGGGACAAAGTTTGCGTGCCTGCCTAAAGTTCCGGATTAGTCACACCTGAAAATCTTACTTTCACTGGCCAATCAAACTCTCCATAATTTCTAAAAATATTTTGCACCGATTATCTAAACCTGGCCTTGCAAATTTAGAGAGATTATTTTTTGTACATACTTCTTAATTATGGATGACGCAGACCAGAAACACGCTGGAAAACCCCAAAAAAGGGAATCTACGAGTAAAGAGCAAAATTTCTTGACCAATATTAAACTATTTGCCTTCTAGTCCTACATCGCCATGGATTACACTGGTCTAAAATGAATTCTCTTTGGCTGTGACATTAAGAATTGCTGCTAATTGACCATTGGATGCCGATTCTCATTTGCAGCGGAAATTTGGCTATCACGTAGTTTTTTCGATACTCGTACTTTCTCGTCGCAACAGCGTTATTCGACACTTCTGACTGATATAATGATGGCAGTGAGCATCCGGCAGGAATAATACTGCTAAAATGATTATTAATATTTACATTTCAAACAATGCTCTTCTTACGATAAACTTTTTGA
>LQNS02278187.1:7591582-7646705 GCA_001587735.2 Parhyale hawaiensis
GGCCACCAATATTTGTGACTGGGCCTAATTACTAGGTTGAATTTTGGCTACTTTGTTTGTACTTGTAAGCTTGTAAGCATATTTTGTGAACCCATTGTGTTCCTAATAAAAGTTAATTATTATTATTATTATTATTATTATTATTATTTGAACGCTGTAAATTTTCCTTTGAAAATGCCGTGAAAATTAACTGTAAACAGTGGTTGTGCCGGGAAATTTGCAGTGGTGGGGAGTTCGGAGTAAAACGTGGATGGGCGTCATAATACATGTGCACATGTATGTTGGTGAAATGGCAGCTATAGTGGGAGAGCTTAGGGCGGCTTGGTTCATTATTGGAGGCTCAGGCCTCCTCTCGCTTTCACGCTGCCACTAGCAGTAAATAATAGTTTATTTCAGCGTCAGACACATGAACCCCTCCACGAAACAAGTGACATATTCGTCCCTGGAAATCACAAATGTTTTTACAATTATATACCTACTTATTTCGCTCTTCACAGCTTCCGGTTTAGTTCATTTTTACAATACCAGTATGCCTATGTGTGCACAGGAGCATTATTGCTGGGATTATCCCGAATCAATGCAATAAACCGCTCAATGCGGTACTGTTTGGTGTGCCCTTGAGAAGTGTTGCACAGACCCGAAGGTCAGCCTTATCCTCAGTTCCTCCGTGATTTTTCTTGTTACCTTTTTATCGTGCCGTATTTTTCCTTTTGCTTGTTCGTGGTTGGGACCAGCCAAGGAATTTGCCTTCTTTCCTGCTAACAAGTGCTTGCTGCTGCCCGCCTGTGAGTCTGTGGTCGTTATCTCTATTGTCCGCACCGGCGCGTACATGTGGCACCGCTGCACACAAACCCGTTTGGATTTGTTACGCTTGGCACTCCAGCAGTTCTCTTCTGTTGCTATGCTGAGAACTGTAGCCTCCCCGCATGCACTGCATTTATCTTCTATGTATTCCTGTAATTATTTGTACCCTATTAAGTATTACTAGACCTTGTTTTTCCTTTACGCCAAAGATACCGGTATTAAAGCTCATAGAGGGCCGGGGTGTAAGTCCGGTCTCTCTCTCTGAGCATGGGCCTCGTGGTCCGTCTTCTGCCGCCTATCTAATCTATGAGAAAAAATTTAGATGTGAACAGGAGCTGGAATGCTCACTCATGAGGCAGATTAAGAAACGCGACTTAGAATGTGACCTATATTATATTTGTATTCCATTGTAGTGTTACTTGTGTTGTGCACGCCATTGCTTATTGTGCTATTGTTGCAGTGTCTGAATTCTGAATGGGAAAGTGGTTCATATTTATAGTTTGTGTGGTTTTGTAGGTCATAGCCAACGAGGAAACTTTGTAGCTCTCTCTTTAGGCTATGAATTCTCCAATTATGATACAGACATCAATGTGGCTCTTTACGAGACTTCGGGTTGCAGTTATTACACATGCAACTATAATAAACTAAAATATTACAAATGGATCAGATGTATCATTGCCTGGCCAGGTTAGCGATGTCCAAAGGGCTCACCCATAGACTCCGCCTTACGTAACATGCACGGATTGTTGCGTGTAGCTCCTACGAACAAAATAATGGTGCCCCCAAAGAATCTTTACAATTTGTTTAACAATCTTGTAACATTCTATATGGCCTATACCTCCTGTGTGTACACAAATACGACTTTCTAATCCTGCCCGTGCTGAAAATCCCATGCTGGAGGTCCCTACATATTGAAGTGCTCTACCCTGCACTCAACGAAATGGAATGTCTAATTCCGCATATCTAGTAACCCTCATATACAAACGATGTTGATTTCTTCTGTGAAGTTACGTTCTTACCGATACTATTTTATTAAATTTTCAATTGGAGGTATGGGAAAGTTTGAACGTGGTATACACAAACAGTTATTATCATAAGAGTTATTCTGAGTGCACACGTCGTTTTCCTTCCCGTCTTTAACACTGTTGTCTCTGTATTCATTTTGTCCTTTCAGGCCTCCTTTATTTGATGAACAACTTAACAGATTGCGTTTCCCTGACCTTGCGTCTCACAATTAACTTAGTTTTTTCATAAATAAATGCGTATAATATGTTAATTTACTGTACCATATGTATTATATATGACATTAAAATTAAAGTAGTCTCGACTACTAGTCGTGCCACGTACAGAACGTAACGTTTCATGGGATATAGTATCTAAACAGTTATTAAATAAACTGCGAGATAGTACGGTTGACGGGGTAATAAATCTACCAATATCGATTAAGAACAATCCATTGATATCCAGCGGTGCTCAGTATTGGAAACAAGTAACAAAATATATTAATTTTTACGGAAAGGGATTACGCGGGCTTTCCCGCGTTTCCTTCTTCTATCCATAGGTACGTCATTTCGGTGATTGAATCTAAAAAGTGCGTTTGAATGTCAGGAGTTTTCCATGAGCTAATTGAAGAAGGAGCTCCGTGAATGCAGATATTTTTTTTTTGCAATATATAGGAATTTACCTGTCGTCCATTGCAGCAGAAGTACCTGCTTCTTCTATATTACTTACATAATGATGTATTCAAACCAAAAACCTGCGTTTAACATGTTGGTCGATTCAACTACCGATTGAAAGAGAACTAACCCCATATGTTGAAGTAATTTCGTACAAAGAAAATGCTCATACTTTCTCCACGGTCAACTTTAGGAAAAAATGAAACAGTCACAGGTAAGATAACAAGACACACGCTTATCTCAAGTGGTGCTACAGGCGCGCGCTTCTGCCCCAATGCGCTCACCTACGCGTCCCGATAAGACCTAACTGCTCCTTCTTTTTCTGCAACTCAGTTTGATGACTAATTGGATGACGATAGTGCTCGAGAAACCGTGTTGTTGATTAGGCCGGGTCACTATCATCTTTTGAACTGGGCAGAGTTCGGCTTGGATTGCTGTAAAATTAGCATAATGGAAACATTTGTGTGGACGCCGTTGTTTAGAAATATAAACATCTACTTTGTAACTGTAAAATGAGAGCAGCCTGGTTTCAATATCCAGTATGTTGTTCATGAGTGAAAGTGACCAAGGCTTATGGTGAATGCACTTATATTCTACTGTTGGTGTTTAACCTAGATAATCCTCTCTCGTATGGCCAGGTACTGGCTTGAACGCTTAAACCGGTTTCATGGTAGACTCGTTAGTGGACACCGGCACAGTAGCAACATACGTGTACCAAATTGTTCTGTTGCATTTTTTCACCGTCAAGTCTATATACCAAAAATTGCATTTAGCGTCAAATAGACCAATTAAAACCTTGATTAATCTGAAGAATGATTACCCATTTAATACGTTGTGTATGAAGTACACTTGTTCTTAGAGAGTTATATGATTGTATTTGACTCACAGAGAATTGAACTGCTGTCTTATCAATAGACTTTCAAGCCTTTCGATATATATATATAATTATCTCAAAAGAAATTGAAGACTCCGCTATTTTTAGTTTGCGGTGATGTGCTGAGCTTCATGGTTTCTCATTATATTGAATTTTTAAGGATTTACGCCCGGCGGAGTATCGGTGAGGATGTATAGGTTTCGCCGTGTCCGTATGACCGGACCTCTGTGAGAGAAGTGTCGGCGAGGAACAAACACTCGCCTTCCCGCCATTTCTTCTGCTCAGTACAGCTTCCATTTGTTGCGTAGGGATACTGCAGTAAATATGGCCGGGGTACCTGCCAATTTTGGTCCACTGCCGCCACCTTTCGTATTTTGTATGCCACACTCTAGTCCACTGAGGTGGGATTCCGTGGGTCACGGCCTGGGAGATCCTAATGCGTTTATGACGTCGGTTCGAGTTAAATAATAAATTGGATGCAGTGCAGCCCTCAACGGTTTTCAACAAACATCAACTCCTAATCGTCGAACTCAGCAGACCTAAGACGCTGATAGCGGTGTTCCTGTGCGAAAATTGTTGCATTATGTAAGCAGTTAGGGCGCAATTGATTAAAGAATTATATATAGGTACATTTTCTGCTTCACAAATTTTAAATTTATGAATTCTTCAGAATATTTAAGGATGGAAATTAGTACATGTTTTCTGAGTTGATATTCTTTCTCCATATAGCAATACATTTACTGTTCACTCTTGACACTCTTTGCTTCTATAGGGTGGTTGAACTCCTGAATTACTACGATTACATTTACGGTTGTGCCTGAAGAATCGACGTATCCAGACAGATCTCCTGATATAGTTCGACGAGTTGTGCACCGAATATTTATTCTGGCAATGGTGAATCATATCAACTTGAGCTGGTTTTCCATTAAAGCGTACCTTACCTCGCCTTGGGTATCTTCGTCCGTGACTGTTTTTACAATTATTGAGCTTCGTTACAAGATCTGATAGCTAATTCTTTTGTTTAAGTTCATTTTTTTGTCGTGCACTGTCACTGAATTAGTACTTAATTGTTAAGAGGGTTATTTCTTCTGAATTATGGCTAATTACCGGGTTTAGTAGTATTTTGGGCCGCTCCGTACTTCTTTTGGTTGAAGTTTGTTTCATTTTGTGAAGGTGTCCGCTAGTATGGCTTCAAAAGAGCGCTTGCTGCTTTCAACTGATGCACGTCACAAAAAAGTATATATTTTGTTGCCTAGTTAAAACATCCGCCTATGTTCATGAAACTTTCTCTGTAACAGCAGTCAAAGCGAGCATACACGTTGCGGATAGCTAAAAATGATGTATTTGTATCTATGAACCAAATCGTGTGAATTTTTCCGACTTTCGCGGCACAGGAAATTTGATAGTCTCTACATGGTAAAAAAACTAACAATTTGTCTGTAGCAAGACATGTGTTACTCGAGCATAGCTCAAACCAGACCTAATTTTTGGGCATTTATACGAGTTCGTGCAACGACGAAACCCTAAGAACATCGGTGATGGCTGTCCCCGTCACTATATCATCATTAACAAGAATAATTTTAACCACTGATGTACTATTTCCACTTTAGAATACAACGGAAAAAGAGCATTTGAAGCAAAATAACAGTCTGGCATTTGCTTAAATAGTTTAAGCCGTTCCTGTTGATCACAGCGAAAGAGAAACCCCGCGCTACCTGACTGTTCTCGAAACTTCGCCGGCTCTTCTGGCGGCCGCCGGGAGGAAGCGAGCGAACAACGTGGCCTCTCCCAGCACCGGCAGCCTCCGCACGGCGGCCTGCGCAGCACGTCGGGAACCTGTTCAGCTGTTGCCAATAATAGTTCTCTTAATTTATGCTGTTCGCCCCGAGCCTGTAGCGCCAGACGAACTTTAGTGCCGTCCATGGCGACCAAAATGACGAGCTGGCGACGCTGTTCTTTTATGCGGGGCCTCTTGCGGACAGCGGCGAGTGTTTCTAGGCGCCTCAGGGCCTCCCTAGCGCGCCCCTAGCTTCCGCGTACGTCATGTCTTTGATGCATCGGATTGCGAGTCTTAGCCTCGCTCTGGTAATGGGCCTGTTGGTCCGTCTACAGTCAGCTATCTAATCTAATTACAACAGACAGTGTAGAGCACATTCTTCAGAACACTCGTTTGGCATTCTTTGCATTTTCAAATTCATGGACAGCGCACGTTAAGAATTAATTATCAAACTGTTTCTTTCTTTTGGGATGCGATCGTGTTGCGATTTCAACGCACTAACGCCGATGAAACCTTTTCTTCCCTAAACAATAGCACTTATAATGAGGATCCTAAATGGTGACATGACTGTAATAAATTCATTAATCAACCGTTGCACACAAGTCAATTATCGCTGTCGATGGTGTAGGTACGCATTGCCTGTGGTTAGTGTGTGTTCTAGGTAGGGTCACACTGACATTCTGTTCTTCGAGTGATAATCACTGAAAAGCGTTTGGGGTGATGAAACTCCCTGGTTAATCCTGCTGATGTCTTATTGTGCTACAAGGGTCCTTTGAAGTATTGTTTTTGACCGATATATTGAACATGATAAGTTAGCATAGCTAGGGTACCGATTGGGGTTAAGAGCTGCGTCAGAACTTGTACCCCAGTTTACTGACGTTGTGTTTCAGTATTTCGAGTTAGTGCATATACTGTATATCGAGGGTTATTGTTGACTCATTGTTGCAGTGTCCAAGTCGCTAACATTTGGCTATTTTGGAGTCCCAGGAGTCGTAGTCAGACTCAGTAATTTGTTTGACCCAGCGTCGGAGTCGGACTTTACATATCCGACTACACAAGGCCGGTTTGTTATTCGTCGCTTCATTAATCGTACTATAGGCGTGTCTGGGGCGGCCAGGCGCGGCGCGCTGCGAGTGTCGGCCTCGACGCAGACGCTTTCTTGCCTGAGGCGCGCGACGTATAATTCATAGCCGTCGCGGCCTAAAGGCCCGTGCACCTGTTACTTATTTGTCTCCTACCTTCATTACATCTTAACTTTCTACCGCCCTGCGTACCTCAAGTGAACCATTTCAAACTTCGCTATTCCTACAAAAATAAATTTTTAATACCTGTGGTAGAAGGTTGACCCTAAGAGGCGGCTAGATTTGGTGTTGGTGCGAAAACCTCTGCATGGAGTCTGGACTGTTCAACATTGACACTCGCTGCTATAGTTTTCTAGCAGAGGGCTATATTTTGTGTTGGATGACTTATTTGGGTAGATCTTAGCCACTAGTGTGATCCAAGATTTGTCTACCAGTTGTTGTTGTTGAAAGTCGCTTTCAGTTTGGTCTCCCAGTCATCGATGAATAGAATATGCTTTATTGTGTACTGTATGGTGAAGATGCTTGGAGCGAGTGAACGAGCTACGGTGGCAAGTTCGTCTCATTTGCACGGTTCTACAACGAGCGTAGAGTTACCGCAGCCCCAGACACTGGGAATATTCTGCTTTCTTCCCCACTTTAAATTCTCCATTCCTCCGACTTATATTAATTTCACCCTACCAGTCCGACCTACTGTTTTAAATTTGAATTACTTTGGCATGCCTGCTTCCGCATCCTGTCCTAATTCACTTTGTAATTGAGCACCCGAAGACCTCAACCCAATGGAGTTTGGCACTTCGACATTGAATACCCGGAAATTAACCTCATTTCTCGACTGTATGTTATTCTTTGATGCGCATGTACATATGCACTGTAATCCAAGCACCACTGTCCTCTTCAACAGATATGACAAATGAGGCTATGCGTACAAGACAAGTGAACCTTTATATTCGGCTCTTGTAGTGTTAAGAGGCAATGGCTTAATGGTGATGCTTGTAGTGATAGGCTGGCCTCGAGCTCTACAGTCAAGGTATCCTGTATTCTGTATACGTAATCTTATACAGCAAAGCTGCCTTCAATGTCAGTTGGTAAACTGTTGCGTACGATGTTTAGTACGAAGGGCATCTGCTCATACGTAGATATACATTTGGTATTGGCATGTAGGTACGTACACAGGGTACGTTGTGTAGCTAAAAGTCACGTGACTGGCGATGTTATTTTCAGTGTTCATGACTGCCGTGATGTGTACACTGTTTTGTACGTAATGCATTCCCAGGATTGAGTTCATGGCCGTCATAACCCTTCATTGCATGATGCATCATGTTTGATACGTACGTAGCTACAGTATAATATATAGTTTTATTCCTGCAGCTACGGCGAAATCCAGTCATGCTGGAAAGAGCTAAGCGTAACCCCTTCGCCATTAACGCCAGAAACTCTCAACAAAGTAGCGGATCGAACACTACATTATTAAATTTATGGATAAATTAAAGCTAATGAGGTCACATTTTCTAACTGGAATTGAGTAAAGGAATTAAACACCTCTTCAATAAAGAAGTGCCGTTCATTCCTTATACAAAAACCTCATGGTTGAGTTCTCGGCCACAGACACACTCGGTTTGCATCTGTACATATGACAAGCAAGTGCATATCACATAATTGTCTGTCATCACGTGACTCAATAAGCTGCTTAACCATCCTTATTGTTGCCGCAGCTCGCTACTGCGCCGCCAAATATACTGCGCTTGTCCGTTCTACTGCCGGTCTGACTCACATATTCGTCCGTATCTCGTTTGCAACTCGTTCGATCGTGCACGTCGTCGTTGCCTCTGTGAGTCAGTCGGGAAATAGAACTTAAGTATACTCTAGACAGATAAATCGATTCATTTAAATTATAAAAAAACTACGGTAAGATGATGAAGCTCTAGTAACAGTTCAGTTAACGAAATATGCCTGTTGACAGGAGTTGATTTCTAGATTTTATTCATTTCACCGTAAGCGTGAAACTACAATAATTAGTTTTATATTGCCTAAATCAAGTGGATTATGGCGTTACGGTTGTAGTGAGAAACATTGTCTCTAATTTTATACGCCCGCAATTATTACCTCCGCAAAGGAAGTTATATTTTCGTCGAACTTGTCTGGCTGTTGCTAAGATAACTCAAAAAGTTATGGACGGGTCTTTACGAAATTTACAGGGATTGTTAGGCGTGTTAAGAGTATTGACGAATAACTTTTGGTGAAGATCCGTTCAATCGTTTGTTTATTTGCTTGTCCACCACCAAAAGTCAATGACTTAAATTATTGTGGTGAGCTGCTTGATCGTTTGTTTGTCGCGATAATTGATTAAAGAAAATTACTGACGCTCTTATTAGTGTCAAAAGTAACAATTGACCTGATTTTGATAAAAGAAAATCATAGTTCCAAAACCAAATTGAATTTTTCGTTAACGTTGCCTATAGCTTGGTGGAGGTATGCGCCGTCAGAGTGCTCTATTTCTTAAATTCTCTTGGATAAATGTCAATTTCTTCATCGCAAGTATGAGGCATAACAAACGGGTATCGCCGTCGAATTGTCGCGATTTTAATCCGTTAATAAAGCGTCGCTTTCTCGTAATTGAAAATATAGCGTTATGTAAAACAATATGTACAGCGCACTCGTGTTGTTTGGGTTAGCCCCTATCGTCTAATAATATTGAAAAAAATTAACCGTATCTTTTTTCACAACGGTAGTGATTTGCTTTTCGTTGGACATGTTTAGTTGAAAATCGTACTTTATTTGTTTGTTAAGATGCCTTTATTTGAAATTCGCGAAGGAGGAATGTAACAAAAAAATTGTACGATACTATGGGAAACCTATCGTGCTTTATCGGCAGACGACAAGGCACTTCGTTATGAGGATTTTGTTATTCTTGCTTGAAAGTTTTCACCTAACACTCTGAATATTCAAGTTACGGCGATTCTGGCGAGTGCCATACACTACAGCGGGCTAATGAATAGCTGCTTCCCATTATATTTACTCCATTGCAGGTAGTGACTGTTTTTTTTAAATGCGTGTTAAAGTGGATCTAACTACTATTGTTTGTTGCAATTCGACGTAAGTTTAAACAGCGTATATCGCTTTATATCTTTACAAACGGAAATAATGGTAGTGGTCGCCTCTATCAGATGTACTATTACACAAGATATAGTAAGTATTTTATAATTATGCTTTAAAATATCTGGGATTAGGACGTTAATGTTTTCGAGTACAGGAATATATAGAGTTTCTGTAATAGAAGAATTTTGTAGCTAAGCCCGTCACAAATGGGTATGTCATGGTCATATTCACGAACGTCAACTCCGTTGCGCCGACTTTCCGTTGACGCTCGTTTTCTATGACAGAATCACGAGCATTTTCTTTGACCGGTATTTTCTCTTCCAAAATTTTAAGGTTGACCGTAATATTCTTCACCAGCCATATCGACGCAAGCGATTTTCAAGAAATGATTTTAGTAATTCAGCTGATCCACTTCCATCATTTTAGTGGTGTTAAGTATGATTCAGTTATGAGTTCATAGGTCCCAACATATCAGTGCAAGCAATGCACACTTCCGATAACCTAACTGTGTATTTTTGATTAATGTCTTCACTGCAAGTGTTGAGACTGTTGACAGTAGCTAAATGGGTCCGCCGCCGAACGCTAAGCGCAAACGGTAGCTTTTGAAATATTGCACTCGGGTATTTCGCTTGTTTAGCTTTGCGTGAACTTTTGCGAATTGCACTGCAAGAAACGTGCTTAATTTCATTGACTTGATCAGTTGATGGAACAATTTGTTCGCTGAAGTTGAAGATGGCTGATCATGGCCCAATGCAATCATGTAAGGTGCTGGAAACTGCGCACTCTTTTTCTGACAAAACCCGTCACTGTTATTCTATGATTTATATTACTGTCCTTAGATTCAGCAAGTGGCGGCATATATACGAGCATTCCTTGTACCTGTCGAAAGTCTGCCTGGTTCTTTGAAGACAAGGATAGATAGCTACACGTGCGTGTACACCGACTGCCCATTCAGGACCGGAATGTACAGGCAAGCAGTGCTATGGCAATGCAGTGCATTGTTGTAAATAGTTTGGTCTTTTTACTTGAATTAGCTAGTGAGGTTCACTCTCGCAGGCCTGCATTTCCATTAAAATCCAATCTAAAATAGTATTTGACCATCGTACACATCGCATGCTGTGTTTAGGAAGTAAATTGGGCAGCGGTTTCAAGGAACCCACAAGCGTCCTTCGGCGGCTGTCGCTTATCGTTCTTTTTGTATGTAGCGCCATGCTTGGTGTGTACCGGTTAGTGTTAGTCGTACGGAAAAGGTAATATTTACCCTAGTTTGAAGGGTAAAAATCCGGCAAGTGTCCAATTTAAAAGATTAAAATCCGGCGAATGGACATCGATTTCCCGAATTGGATCACGTGTCGGCTAAAGGGTTAAAGTCACTGCGGGGATGCTCTCCTTTCCTTACAAGTACTGCTGCACTCATATAACCTTGTGTGTCACTTGAGAAACAGAGATGGTGTTGTGATGCAGAGTGTTGACGCCTCAACACCCAAGTCTGCAGTCCGCCTCTGCGATTAAAATCCAGCCTTGAATTACAGACTGGTTTGTGGCGCCGTCTTCTGTTTAGTTTGTGCCTGGGGCCATTTCCTCGGGAGAAAATGAGTGATGTAGCCCAGAAAATGTTCTGCTGTTTGGTAACTTTGGGGTACGAAAAATTTAGTGTAGATAGGGTGAAAATATCGCAGTGTTTCGTATAGGTATGATGTAACACTGTCGCTAAATTTAAGAGAAAATATTACGGTGCGTGCAACTACTGTGATACATACCCTATTTTTTTAAATTTATATATACACACACTAGTGTAGCTAACTAGTATGTTGAGTATCATTCATGATTCAAAAATGAATGCTTGGACAATATAAAATGATATACAATGTTACAGCGCGTTCTATCATTGCGATGCGAAAACCGTGAAAATAGGAGAGAAAATAATATAGGGCGTGATATTGATGCATTTTCTTTTTTTGTGATGGTATGTCACCCTGAATGGAGAAAAATGATATTAGTCGATGATATGTCCAAATATTCGAGCATAAGGAACCATTGTATCATTCGTCGTGTGGCTGGGTAGATGAGGAAACAGAAAACTATTTACAGTACTGTATATCTATATGCTACTGGAGATTGTTGTTTTGAATCGTGCATTATGACCTCAAGTACCATCAATAGCAGACGTCTCACCACTTATCACTAACTACTCAGCTAGATGTGTCGGCCCGGCTGGTGTAAGTTGATCTGAGCCTGTCTGCTCTCGAATGGCAACAGATGAACGCTATGGCGCCTCGTTCTCCGGTTCTCAGAACGGCCTCCTTATTTTGAACGTTTCAGGGCGGCTCTCGTCTCTGTGTTCTGTAGTGCGGCTCCCAATTAATGCTTTGCTCTAACCTTGAACTGAACAGCACCACGGCTGAAATTCTGCATCGCATCGGTGCTATTTCCTTCTCCACTGTAGCTTCTGTGATTGGTCAGTCCTCCGGGCCCCAATGGATGATCTTACTTCATTGAGACCTGCGGGAGGACGTCTGGCCTTTTGCGCCACTTTATTTACTGTATGTTCTCTGTACTGCTACTGATGATCGTTTTGCGTGCTCTTACTTTTCTTTTTTGGCATGTTTCTTCCCGTACAATTGCTCTTCTTGGTTTACTTTACACATTTCTTTTTTTTTTCTCCTTTGCTTAATCAAAGAAACTAAATAATTCTACGTGTTGCTGTCTGTAACACGAGATGAATAATTATTTTGTGATAGAATTTCGAAAAGGAGTCGTACGTTTTTGGGAGCAGGAGTCGGACAATTGCTTGTCCATGGACCTCTTTTGTGAAGAATAGAAGACTGTGGCGGCTGTTTTGGGGTCTCAAAAAGTCGGAGTCAGACTTGGCTTTCCGACTCCACAGTCCTGATTTCAAGAACATTATTTGCCGAAATAGTTTCTTCGCCCTCTACCACTTCGCCCTGTACCACTTCGCCCTCCTCCACTTCGCCCTCCTCCACTTCGCCCTCTACCACTTCGCCCTCTACCACTTCGCCCTCTACCACTTCGCCCTCTACAACATTAGTCTGCAATTTTTTCCTGTTTTTGCGAACTCAAAAACTGCTACTATACGTCACTAGTGTGTTGTGATAGCATTGTAATTATTATTGTGATGATTCATTGGTTGTCTCGTTATCTAACCATTTTATGGTACTTATTATCAGCGAAGGTTTTACGAAATATATTTCTCCAATTCAAAGCCCAATAATGTTCACTTTTCTATATTATTTTAGCAAAACTTCAAGAAATATTATTCAGAACTGCTAGCTCATGTATGTCATGTATTTATTTTAACCAATTGACTTTCACGTTGCCTTTCCCGATAAATCATCTGCTGTAATAGAGACGGACTTGTTGTGACAGGCAGAGGGGGACTAACCAGAGATGGTTTAAGGTTTCCCTTTCGTGAAGGCAGAGATCAGATGCTGTGTAGTAAGCTGTCCTGTCGCTATTAATGCAGTAAAAATAAGCTAAAAGTATTGGGGGATGCTTTAAAAATTTGTATTAGAGCAGAGAAAGTATATAATTTCCTATTAGTTGTTCAAAAACTTTAGGAGAAGGGCTCTCTTCCCTGTTCGCCTCTAATTGGATCTCGTTTACTTGGGAGGTTGAGCTAAGAGGCCGATGTTCAGAATTTGAAACACTATTGGATAAAATAAATTTTGGGAGGACCTGAAGGTTCACAACTTTCGACTTGGTTAGATTGAAGTGAGTTAGTTCAGGCATGATGCTCATCTGTGGCTCTCTGTCTGCACGGGGGGATCTGCCCCGTCGCTCCCTGTTATCTTATATTTTGGAGCTTACGGCATTCATTTCGGCTCAGTGTTATTGTCTTAAGTGTTATATTTGAGGTATCCCAGCACCTGCGAATTTCAGCGATAGCACCCAGACACACTTGCGATTTTTATAATGGTTTATCAAATTGGGAGTCTTCAGTTTGCAATATGTTTGTATTCCATATAACCACCTGAAACCACTTCAATGGAATTTTACACCGATCTACTATTCTTGAAGTACACCCCATCAACCATTCCAAGTTTGCTATAAACATTGAGGTATTATGCAGTACCGAGTGGGTTATACGGGATCCGTTACATACTCGTACTCTCCTAAGATGTCATAGGTTAATACTTACTTTTATTATTTTGTATTTTTTTGTATCATAGGTGGATGATGTACTGATTTTTTCCTCACGGCGGTAATTAAAGTAAAAAATGTTTGCAATAGGTAATGGAGTTCCTATAGCTTATATCAGTGGTTCGCGAGTAGGTGTTGTGTGGGGTTAAATCACTAGATAGGATCAAATTTAAACATTGTTTTCAATGTTTTCAATCTATCACATGTTCTTGCTCTTACAGTGTTGTCAAGCGGATTAAACGTGTACCGTATTCCTCGAATATTCTCGCGATTTGTCTTTGAGCAATTCGTTGATCTTTTCTTTCGAAGTTCTAAATGCTATGTTTGTCGATTTAAAATTTATATTCAGTTTCACATTGTGTTTCATTCAACATCTATAGAAGAACTCTGATATCATAGCTTTAGTTTTGATGTCTTATGATTTATTTTGTGTAATTTATCCTTTTTCATTGATATTTTCTTAAGTGTGTTTATTTTTTATTTCTTTTAGATACACGTCATAGACGGTCTATTATAATGGCATTGATGAAACACAACAAAAAGCACCTGATTACTTAAAAATTAGGACTTGAATAATGAAAACTGTCTTTAGATTTGATAACTCCAAGTTGAATGATGAAAATACAGTTGAAAGAATTCCAGCAGCAAATTTTTTGTTGACCAGTATAATCGGCCAGTTACTGTGTTATGGATGATCGATGCTTTTATTTCTTGGGAATCGTTCCACGTGCCTGTCGCATGTCTTGTAAATAGACTTGTTTTCCTCTCAAACAATTATAACAGTATTATAGGGTTTCAATCAACAGCACTTTGCTAGTATATAGTCGCGTACCAGAAGATGATTCTGAAATTAATGCCACCCTAGTGTTGTGCTGCACTGTAGTTATCACCAATATATATGTCCACGATTATCACCAATATACTGGTATATATGTGTCCACGAAAAAATGCATTTTTATTTTTGAATCACATGGCCCAGAGTGACAAATTTGTCAGGAAGGAGGTTCTAATAAAATTGTGTATACAGCAGATGATATGTGGGGGGTCCCGCTGGAGTTAGTTATTCGGAAGCAGTTAATTGAAAAAATAGATTTCTCCACTTAATTGCTGCTCTTTTTTGCACTATTCAGTGTTCGGATTCTTCTTTTCTTTTACATCCAGTATATCTTTTCCGTTTTCCTCTCTTCAAGCACAGCATCGTTTGTGGGAAGGTTAATCTAAATCATAACCACTTTGCCTAACAAAAAAAAAAAAAAAGCTCAATCAGTATCCAGACCGCAGGTACCTGGCGCCACAGAGCTCGCCTGCATCTCTTTTCTGCAAGACTGGGTACAGGTTCACGCTCCGACCGAGCAGCAGCCCTTCATGGACTTTGGACTGCATCCTTTGCATATGGGGTACTGTTAGGAAGTCGATGGAGCGCAAATGGATTTGTATGTTTAGCGATAAAAGGTACAGTTTCTCCTAAGAAAACTATTACCAAATTGACTCTTTCGTTCAAGTTTACTGGCTGCTTCAATACGTCGAGAGAATTTTCCTGACACTACGAGTTGAACTTGTTGAATTTTATTTTTACATCATTAATTTTTTCAATCAAAAGCTTGAAGATTTGTAAATAAAGTGAAAAAAATTAAAAAATATTCGCATTTGGTGTTTTTGTTTACACTATCCAGTTTTTCGGTGACCCCCCAAATATTTGCTGGTGGCACCGTCTCTACGGGGGGCCTACGACGAACCGTAGGCTATAGGATTGCGTTCCTTGGTTCGCTCAGCTTATATTTTGGTTAGTACGCCTCCAGAGGAACTCATATAGGTTACCCTAGTCTTTGCTAGGCCTTCTGACCTTCTTTCTTGCCCACTGTGCTTCTCTCCATTTACCCGCTCCTGATGATGCTTTGTTCTGTTCTTCCTCTTTTTTCCCAACTTGCTGTTCCCACCCAGTTGGAAATCCCAAGGCATTATCCGATATACAAGTATATTATCTGATGCCGTTCGCTGTATGTACACTCGTAGACTTCGGATAAATGCTTAAAATTTTCGTTGGGTATGCGTGTTGTTTCTGTGTTGGAAAACTTTCATGCATGGGTTCATATATACATCGCCGTACCTTTAACTCTCTTGGAACATCTTGGCTGTGGCTTAAATTAACTTGTTCAATAATTATAAGACTAAGTTATTTCGTACATCACAATCATTCCTCTTGTTATTATAGTCCTAGTGTTGTGCATCACAATTTAGACCTATCGATGTTCCGTATCAACTTTGCTGGGGGTCTGAAGCTGTTATTTTCTTGAAAAATGCTCGATGCTGCAGCAGTATATAAAAACTCAATACCTGAACCTCTTTAGAATACATACACCAAGTCTACCTCGTCTCGAGTCGTCCTGATTATGCTTTTGACTTTCGTTGGAGTCAGTGGCGCCTGTCCCATAAATTCATGCCCGGAGATGAGACTCTCGCATCAATAAATTTTTATAATGGCCTTCGACGACTGTTGGTAAAGGTATTGCTTTAATTAGCTCTTGATAGAGCTCGAGATAATGTTTTGAACCTTACTCCGGGCACTGTTGACTCGCCCTACTTGTGAGGTTACCCTTACATCTCAGAAGTTTCTCTTCTCAAGGCCTTCTTTTTTTTACATTTAATGTAGTGCTTGTAATATTATGTTTTACATTACTGGATGTGCGTTATGCAAGTCCCGCTGACCTTGTATTTAAAGAATGTATATCTGTCGATACGGAATCAAGAAAGTTCTAGAAAAAGAGGTAGTTCCTTCGCCAAGAATGTTAGTGATATTTACTGTACATTGCCTTTAATTACAGGCTTATATGTAAAAGCCCTAAGAGAATAATGCGCATGATTTTTATCCCTATACTAACTTGAAATATATATAAATACTGTGTACATCTGTGAATGATACTACTGGCAATTCTGTCACATGACGGCGTTGGGAAGCTGTCCCCAACCTTTTGCTGTAAGCTCCGCATTCATTAATGATTTTTCTAATAAAGAATCTCTCGCGCATGTAGGACGTTGTAACATATTGGAAATTATGTGAAATAAATGAATTTATGATAATAGTGACAACAGTCCCAATAAACTGCGGTAAAAGTGTAGCTACAATGGCGTTAACGATATTTTTTGTCATCTGGCACACTGCTAGGTCATTGTTCGCCGATGGGAATATTCAGATGTATAACGATTACAAAAAATAAGTTGATAAACATAATTTTGCGCTGCTTGTAACAGTGAACCTTCCGTGGTTGAGCAAACCGAATGAAGATGTCCCGTCTATCTAACTTCTCTAAGTTGATATCCGCACTTACAAGTTACAAGTCGCCACTCCATATGTTAAGTTATCACTACCAGGCAGGTTGCATATCGTTGTAGAGGCTGTAACTCCGCAAAAGGCTGAGCTAAAATTAACTTGTGCACTGGCGACTAACCTGTAACTGTGACGCAGTTCTGGAGAGGTGCTGGTGAACGTACTTGCACTGACACCCGCGGCTTCTTTCCTAAACCGGTTGTGGTTGGCTGCTCTTTTTAGCCCTTTCATGCATATTGTGAATATTTTGTGTACGTATCAAACAATGTTATTGCTACAATAGTACTTTTTTTTAATTCTGGAATTAAATTTGTTAGGTAGTAATTGAGAGTCTGAGGGCTATTAATTTGTATGATCAGTACGAATGATAATTCTTAATTGTCGGGATTTGGAGGTTCGTGTGACGAGTGTACTTAGTTTTTTTTTGTACTAATTGAGAGTTGTTAGGACGAATGCGGTTGGTTAGTCTTAGTAATTCAGAGTGGAATTGCTCATATGAGGAGTGCTGGTACTCCTTAAATTTATGAACGAGTAGCCGCCCTTCACAACTGCTGGACAAACTATGAAATTTTCCCGTGCATCAAAGAGTGCAGTTCCATTTTTTTTATTTAATCAACTGTTTGGTAAATATACGTTTTAATTACTTTCCAGTATGCCGTGGAACTTAACATAGTTCTTATGGTGCTGGCTTCAGTACTACACGAGAGAAATTTGCTATTGCACAGAACATAAAAACTATATTATTGGTTATTATAATTAATAATAATTAACTTTTATTAAGAACACAATGGGTTCACATTATGCAAGCGCTCATTTTAAAATTCATTAGTAGACCTATTAAGGATCATACCGCGTTATCTTTTTTTTTCATACAGGGTGTCTTATAGGAAACAAATGTCAGTTTCATCAAGCATATTTCGCCTTGTTAACGCTTTTACTTGCATTTTTCTATCTTTAATTTGTTTTCCGTCCAGTGATCATCTCGTGCATATCATTCTCTGAAATTATTAAATAGTTGAGTAAAGAGGCATAAATTTCATTTGTTAAAGAAAAACCTTTTTAGTTTCAGTAATATCAAATTTAGTTGTATAGTTTGGAGCAAGAGAGTCGGGGCGCAAGCACGTACCTGTATTATACCTACACGAATATACCCACCTTAGCATGCTCCGGTCCACACCTCATTCAGTGTCAGCTTAGCTCAAGAAAAATTGCTTCCTGAAGATCCTCTTAGGGTTCACAGCTTTAACGCCTGCATTTTTGTATTTTTATTTTTCTGTCGATTGAGCTTTCCGTGTTTTCTTTACCTTGGAATGAGTGCGTCATTTTGTAAAAAAAAATTCATTGACAACAGTCTCCTGCGACTGTGTTGGCCACTGTTACTCTAAAATGCTTTACTATAGTTGTTTTCCGTAGGTATGCTAGGGTTTTAAACGTCGAGAATCGTCTGTATAAGAGCGTTGAATGTGTTACATCATACTTCGGGAAATTTAAATTCCTTGTTACCTCCGCCAGGAAAGTCATCCTTTCGTCGAGCTTGTCTGTCTCGTGGTCAGTCACCAAGATAACTCAAAAAGTTATAAACATGGACGGATCTTTAACGAAGTATACAGGCATTAACTTTTGGTGTGAAGATCAATTGAACCGTTTGTTTGTCTGCCTCTTTTTGCTTAGTAACTAACCATTACGCAAAACGTTATGGACGGATTTTTATGAAATTTACACGAGTTGTTAGGTACATATATCCCGAAGAGTAAATAACCAAATTTTTTGTGATCTGTTTGTGTTTGATTTTATGTTTGTTAGAAAATAATTCAAAAAGTTATGAACGGATCATTATGAAATTTACTAGAATCTTAGAAATGTTAAAAGACATAAATGAACAAATTTTGGTGATGATCGGTTGGTCTGTTTATGTGTTTGACTAATGTTTGACAGAATGTTTCTCAGTATCATAACTCGAAAAGTTGTGAACAGATCTTTAAAAAAATATAGAATCTATTGATGTCAAAAGGCACAAATGACCAAATTTTGGTGCCGATATAAACAAGATCAAATTTTCAGACCAATTTGAATTTTTCGTAAACGTTGCCTTGCATGTGTCTTGTTTGGTTCTAGTTTAATTTTTTATTAGGAGAACTACTTTCACCAGAGCATAAATTGTTGAATAGTTAGTGTGCCGAGAAGCTACTGATAAACGGCAGGAAATAATTACTTGAACGCAACACAGCTCCCCTAGCTCTTGCCTTTGGCTCGGCTCTGATCAAGACTACATTCGCTCTACAGTCGTTGATCCACTGAGTGTACGTGCTGTGGGAAGAACGGGAAATTCACTATCCATATTACCGCTAAAGGTATACCTTAGTATGGGAGAGGTAATGTCAAAATCATACACTCTAAATGGAAAATCCACTTGGGCTGGATGGCTGCTCCAGATGAATGCCTGCTAGGTTCCTGTGGGTGCAGGGCTGCAATCGACTGCAGACTGGAGGAGCTGAGGCGTCAGAGACGAAAGGATCATGCAATAATGCGACCTCCCGACCGTCTCCATTGGAAGTTATGCCTCTTCCCTCGCAGTGGACTGTGACTGTCAAAAATTCTGCTGCTATATTCTGGCGTATCATAAATCTTCATCTCTCTGGCCTTGAAGCGAACATCCGACTTCGATTGTGCGAGTGCAGCATTATGCCACTCTTCAAATCTATGCTTACATTTAAAATTGGTTAAATCAGCGCCTCCGTCGGTGTTGAATAAACAATCTTCGCTCATGTACTGATAGAATGATAGAAAGGCCAAGCTAGCATCCAACCAAAAATTTCTATTTACTCCAAATTTATAGCGGAAAATCTTTAGAAGGATATACCGGCTACCCGCAAGTCCTGCTGTTGCTTTTACTTGCTTTGAATATCACTCTTCCTACATAAACTGTTCTACTTCCTTTGACCGCACGTAAAGACCCAACGCCGGCGGAAAATTCGTAAAGGCTTTTTGTAGATATGTTTCATGCCGACTTTATTTCATCAGTGACTAAAGTCTTCACAGAAGCCCACAGCTCGGAGTAGATCTTAGCCAAGAGTATGATAGACATTGAAGCTGGGCTTCCTAGATACTACCTTAACTGAATCGCAAAAAGACATGGCCGGCACACACGGCTCTGTTGTCTCAATGTATTCTTCTCTCCCTGCCCTCAAGTTCTTTAGGAGAGAGACTCGTGCTGCGGGCGGAGCGCACTCTTTCACGTTGGAGGATGTTGTATGTAGAACGAATCAGTTCGGTCGGTGCTTCATCCCCTGGTTGGTTGAGGTTTGGAATTTGTTGCCGGCATCGGCTCTCGGTCATATTGGCCTGAAGGCGTTTAAGTCAGCTGTCAATGGCTTTTTGCTGGATTTCCTTTAGCTGCGTTTTGGGCGTCCCGGTGTTGCAAGGTGCTTCATTTGAGTTGTATTACCTGTCCGTGGGAGCTCATGCGTGAAGTTTTAATAATAAAAATGAACAGCCTTGATTTCGTTTTACTACATCAGACTACACAAGTAGGAGCTGTATCGTATTAACGTATACATCCTTCAGTTTCTTATATGGTGACGGTAAATTACTGGCGTGTCATTATTAGTGTAATATATACGCTTGTGTGTTGGTGAGTTCTAGTAGAGTTCGTCACCGTACTGGGTTGTGAGAGTGAACTTCAATGCCGAGTAATGTTATCAGGCTACTGTGCTGGATGGTGAAGGAATGTCGTAAAGATCTTCTTGTTTATTTGCATGTTATTTTGCAAGACTTAGAAGATATGATCCAGTAATAAGTAGCAAGCATGCTACTGATAGATGCAGACAAAAAAGTACAAGGTCTACATCTGAATAAGTGCTACAAGCAGAATGCGGTAGACAATGTCGGTACAGTAAGGCTAAGTACCGAATAAGATGATTCTTCATTGCGCAAACGTCTTTAAATATCTATGATCGCCAGCTTCATTCTGAACACCGGCAGGTTCTGTCGGAATCGAGTCGGAAGTCCGCTGGTAAATTACTGTACGTTTATGAGACTAACAAATATCTCCGAAACTCTGGTTACAGGCTTTGACAGACAGCTTAAAGTGATATAGGTTCCGGCCGGAAGGTCCCTATTAATCTTGGCTATCACTCAACAAGCAATGCTGGTAAACAGACACATTTTTGTACGGTGTCATATGCGACCTTTCAAGTTCTTTATCTGAGAGCTTCCGACCTGAAGACGGGCGGTGGTAACTTCCGCCCAAACATGATCTCGCATGATACAAGGAATGCGTCTATACATTTGAATGTTAGGGCTAACACATTGGAATGTTGTATGTGCGAAACGCATATATAACAGCCAGATGCATGTATTATTGGTGCCCTTATCACTTGCATGCAAATGCACTCCTCCTCCTCTTTGGTCACGTGATCCCTGCGTGTGCGCAGTTAGGGTCTGCGACGCCTGCCTTGTAGAGGGCATCGAATTGCCTTTTTGCGCGTGCATGTAAGGTTCTGATTTAACTCTAAATATTATCTACGCAGTAGTTTCTGTCAGGTCATTAGAATAGTGTAGAAGCCAGTTTTTTCCTTTGGCGGATTAGTGTGTGGTGCGCATAAGACTGAGGATATGTACCTGTAATATGGAAAATGGTTAGCTCTGACTCTAATCGTATGAAGTTTCAGTTCAATTGCACCGGGTGTATCAAGAAAAGAAAATTGAGTTAAGTTTGAATAAGAAAGAGAAAAATTAAGTTGCATATTTTTAACAAATGTTTACTTTAATTTGTTTATTGTGCTACCTAGGCCTATAGTTACCAGAAGATGGATACGATTTAAATCGCTGCATCTCTCGACACCATGCACTGCGTGGCAGGAGTGAGGACAATAAAGATATATATATATAAATAAAGTACACCGTGTTACGCGCTATAGTAGTTAGCAACTTGTAACTAATAATGCTGAGGGAAATATAATAAATTTGTCATATAATTCATATAGCCAGTTTTTTTTTAATGCCAGAACATATACTTCAATTTTATACATGCTCAAATGATAGTTTAAGTTATGATTTCCTTCTATATACATTCTATATTTTTTGGCGTACTTTTCTGTTATAACAAAAATTACGGTACTAGTATAGTGATTACATTAAATTTTTTACAGAGTATTGGATAATCACTGGTCATTGTATAGATTATACACATATGACTCGTCGAAGCATTTAGTATACTAGAAGGTACCTTGTCTTGAAGGGATTAAAATATTCGAGGCCAATCAATAGGTTATACACATGTTCTTCAAAATGCTTATTACTGTAGTATTAAGATTCTTCGTTTTCAAGGAATTAAATAATAATCTGAAGGTCTCTGTTTTTTATTTCCCTATTAAGCTGCCCTCGGATACTGTGCTTATTCAATGGTGCGTGCAGTACAGTTTCAGTTCGGAATTCTACTCTCAAGTTCCACGCTTCTGCGCATATCCCCGGCCCAGCTCGAATTAAGGAGCCCGTCTGCCGGCGTCTGACCATGGAACAACCACAAAAAAACGTACCCTTATCGATCTCATGAATAACGTCAGCCAGCGTATACGTACTAGCATCCTAGTAAAACCTAGCGCTTTGCTATTAATGAGATCCTTACAAGGCGGTCGAACCTGCGCCTTATATAGACTGTATGTATGGGGCCCCAAGAATGTTAGGTATGTCATCCTGCTCACTCCATACATTGTGCGCTTTACTTTCTATTGTACAGACGTGCAGGTATTTATATAGAGGCCGAATGGTAATGTTCTGTGAAGAATTGTGTGATGTTCATCGTCTGAAATGCCGACTGTTCTTGCACGATGCGCAGTATATAACTTGCTTCAAACTTGCTTCAAACGTGTTCTCAAGATTTACTTTGTGTTCTGTTCGTTTAGCCTATTTTATGATTTTCGTTTCCCAATGAAGAAAATGCAGTTTCTATGCAGAGTTATGTCCCTACATATTGGTAGTGAATGACTTAGACGATTTTATATGTTCCGTATAAAATGGTCTATTTACAGTTTTCGGGCGAAAATTTACAGAATTACTTAGCTGTACTTAATTAGCGTTTACAGCTATATATAGCTGTATACAGAAACAACTGCCATTATTTTCTTTTCGTGACTTTTTCTCACCTTGACCTATCTTTTAGCATACGTGCTGATCGAGTCTGTGCATTTTGATTCCCGTTAAAGGTCTGTACGTTGTAGCATTGCTAGTCAAACTTCTCACCGGGACAGGGACGGGTAATAAAACAAAAATGAAGTGTTAAGCAGCCCAACACGTCTTAAACGCTCCTACGAAGAATTCCTCAAAAATCTGTTGTTGAGCCTGCAACCATAAATGGCTGAACACTGATCCTGGAAACTAACTCCATACCAGCACACTTTATGGTATGAATAGAACAACGAGTCAACGGCCGAACTGTTAGGTTTTGGTATGTAACAGTCTTCAGTAGCAAGGGATGTGCCATGGTTCGTGTGTTTCTTCGAAAGACTCGGGAGCAGGAACAGCCGGGCACGCCCTTCGCTTCAAGGCAGTGATTTTCACCTTTTTCACCGCACAATTCTCTTGTACTTTTTCAGAATAAATTTCTGTCCCCATTTCCAGGTTTTTCTGCATACATAACAATTTACGTTGCAAGCAATGTGCTCCTGGAGAGTTCGGTATCGAACAGTTTCAGTCATGCTAAGCTGATCCTCCAGCTCCTCCCTGCGAAATTTTTTCATAACCTTCCGAGGAATTCTCCCCAGGCAGTTGAGAATGGCAGCTTTATTGTCCCAAGTGTCATTACACCTGTTTGCTAAGCATTATCACTTGCTGTTTCATGACCTTACGCATTTGGTCATGACGGCCCCATGGCAGAAAAAGCTATCACTTTCTTCCCTGTTC
This sequence comes from Parhyale hawaiensis, assembly GCA_001587735.2. NCBI lineage: Eukaryota > Metazoa > Arthropoda > Malacostraca > Amphipoda > Hyalidae > Parhyale > Parhyale hawaiensis. The sequence continues at coordinate 7,615,278 of LQNS02278187.1, forward strand.
AAGTCATGGACATTTGCACTAGAGATACAAAGTTTTCCCTTGCCTTTATAGGGTGACAGACTGTTCTTGAGCGCACCCTAATTGAGTTCAGGGCCGAGCCGTGTGTTGGCGATGCGTTGGAGAGACTAAAGAAAAAATTGGTAGCTTTCATTAAATGTCTTTGACTTATTGTAGGAAAAAGGTGCACGTGAAGTACCAAGTGTATGTGCAAGCATCAGACCCAAGTGATGACAATAGTACTATATTAATTTTACGCAGAGAAGCGGAAACATATCAAAACACCGCCCGGAATATAGGAAATGTGCAAATCTTTCTAGCTGAAATTCGACGGCAAAAAATGAACCAACGTTACATTTTGTTTTTTGTGTGTGTGACACTACCCCCTTCGTTTACTTATTCGTATGACTTACCGTATAATTAAACGTCTGTTTAATTTTCACTTGAGGATTAAATTGATGTTTCCGTGTGTTATGATTTTCCATGTAAAGAAATTTTCGTTTTACCTTGAAATTCTCTCATTTCCACCTGTTTTCCTATCTCGAGATGCTTAGAACGGTTGGGAGACTTCGAAACATTTTCTAGTATCCGAGCGGATTTTTTCATATCAATATTTTAAGCCCAGGCAATTTCCTAACATGGAGACAATTATGTGCAGGATAGCTATAATAACAATCAAGTTCCGTAGATATTATGCAGCCTGAAATGTATGCAACATGTGCCGTAAAGCCTTGCAGCGTTGAACGTTGCTAAAGAATCAACTCATCTGCTTTGTTTTTGTTGGATAGTTATTCTTTTCTCTCATTCTCTTCAGCACCCAGCAACGGCGATGTCTTAATGAACTCTGAATAAATTCATCTATTAAAATATCTTAATCGATTGACTGCCGATTGCCATAGAAGCGCCATGTTTTAGCCTCAATATGTTAATCATCATATTAAGGTCGAAAACTGTTTTGTTAGTACTGTATGACATACAGTTTTCAGTGCATGTAAACTGTTCAAAAGCAAGTTGCGCCTTACTATAATGCATGCAGAGAATGCGAAACCAGGGTTGGGAAAAACCATGTTTTTTTTTTTGTTTAAACCAAAGCCAAGTTTTTTTCTTTATTTTCATTATAATTTTTTGTATATTTTGTTTGTGTTTTCTAGTTCTAGGAACTTTATCCAACATTTCAAGGGTTTTCTGCTTTGTAAATATGTAATTAGCCAATCATCAACAATCTTAGTGGCTTCATTCCAACTTCGTATTATAGAAGAATTATTTTAAGAAAAGAGCAGTTAGCCGAGTACCTGTATTTGCTATGGCTACATTTAATATCCAAACTGCAGAGAAGCTATGATTTATAATTATTGCAATATAAAATCATTCGAAAAACTTAAAAACACTGCAAATTATAAAAAACTTGACAGAATTAGCTAGCTACTAGCTAATTAAAAACAGGGTGATGAACTAATGAAAGTGAAATAGCTATAGAATCCTTTGAAAAAATTTAGAAACACTTCAAAATACAAAGAAAACTCGATAAAAATGGCCAGCTACTAGCTAATTGATTGGAGAGTATTGAGCTGAAGAAAATGAAATAGCTATATGGCTACATCCTTCTCATGAGCTCTCTTGCTATCTAATAGCAACTTTAACTACTACTTCTAATTTTCAGTAGCTGCTGGCACACCAGAATATAATTAGAAAGGTATCTCTAACATGAAATAACACAGAATTCAATAGGTTCTAGGTTTTAATTAAACATAAGCAATTGTTGACCTTTAACTGTCCTGCCAGTCAAATGGATTCCTAAACAGAAACATAATTATTAACTCATTCTTTCAGTGGTGTAAGTAAAATTTAATAGTTTCTGGACGTAAAACTGCTTATTTTGCTGTATTTATAAATTAAAACCAAACAAATCGAAAAAACTAATAAACCATGTTTTTTTGGTAGATGCAAATCATGTTTTTTTTTTTTTGTTTGGTTTAGACTATTTGGTTCAAACCAGCCAACCCTGCGCGAAACAACTTTTGTTTTCTATGCTTCCCATTCCAGATTTTGCAAAGTGGTGAATTGGAACAATAATAATTGTTGCGTAGAGCATTCCCTTTTCCGATGGGCACGTGAGTCGTACATTAGATAACAATGGAAATTCGTGCGGTATTTATAGTGACTTGTCTAACAGAAAACGTATATGCAAGCTCTTTCTCGGTTACCTCATAGTAACTAACTGCGTTTCAGTCAGATTTGTACTGTATTTTTTATTATTTTTTACATCATGTGGGCTTCGACTCCGGTAAGGGAAGAAGGACTCTTCAGTGCATACAGTAGAGGCTGACTGTATAGTATGCTACTTCAGTCTAGTGCGCGTGTCTCCCACTTCTGTACTGTGTACTACCTTTGTACTTTGACTATAGTACGGGTCTGTACCATCCTCTTCCAAGGTCAAATAACAAATGAGGCCCGACATGCGCCCGCCAAGGTTGCAGATATTGCGCACTTCATCTCAAATGAGGCGGGCACGGTCAGCCTATATGTGTTTGATTGTCGTGCCAATTAACTAGGCCAACCAAACATGTTTCATCTCCTTAACTGACCTTCGTACGATATGCGATAACCAAAAGTAAGAACTATTCCTTGGGGAGAATCTGCTGATATGGACTTTGCCCATATCGTAATTGTAGGTCCGTCCCCATGTAGGTCAGAGTCATGGTAAGTTCATCGTATGGTGACTTGGTCAGTGGTAAATTCATTCACTGGTAATTTTGTTGAATTGCAGATTCACCGAACGGTGACTTGGTCGAATGGTAAATTCATTGACTGGTATATTTATCAAACGGTAAATTCATAGAACGGTAAATTGATCAAATGGTAAATTGATCGAATTGTAAATTCGTTGAACGGTAAATTTAAATTCATCGAACGGTAACTTGAGCCCTGAGTAAATTCAGCGAATGATAAATTCATCGAATGGTAAATGTTCACTTGCGTTTACCATTTAGATATACGACTAATGCATGTATTATAGTTCGATGAACTTGCCATTCGATAAATTCACCGCAGTGAATTTATACCATCGATGAATTTTCCTTCGATAAATTTACATGGAACCTGCTAGTTACTGTTAGCTGGGGTCAACCCTTGGGGGCAGCTTCCTGTCCCTTGTCCTACTTCTGCTGATATTTGATTTTTCATCTTTTACTTCTCTTTCGAGACCTGCTGCTCCTGTGCGCGGTTGTCTTCTGTGCATGAGTTCTTCTCTGTTCTTCACGCACTGCGTGTCTCTTCCTTCTATGTTCCTGAAACTCTGTAGCAACTGCTTATCTTACGTTAATATTCGACCTAATGTTGGCATCATAGTAGCCAATTACTCGGGTTGCAGAATGTGATCCTTTCTGTTTATGTTTTGAAGTAAAAAATGCACTTGTGACTCAATGAAAACTCGTCAATAGGATTCACAATTTTGACAGTTATGTGAATAACTTGCTTGACAGCCGTGCATTGTTCATATTTTTTTTTTGTTTCCTCTCTTCGGATCACCGTTGCTGTTCATAGGAAGGTTTAACATCTGATTAAGTACATATGCCTTAAGGATAAGAAAACACCTAAGATATTTCTTTTTTTTATTAAAATGAAAAAAGTATTACGAACGACACTGGCTAGCTGGCCATATAATACATCACTGCTACATATATCAAATCAGCATCTCTTAGCCTTTCAGAAATACCCATTTCGGTGGGCAGCAATAAGAACAATGGTGGGGCAATCTACTCGCAAATCTGACCATGCTCAATAATAGATACTAATCGCAGTATGGGCTGAAAAGATCTTATGATTGCATGATTATGCTTTAGTGTATAATTTTATCATCAGAAAACAGTGTTTTAGAGACTGTATTTGTTCCCTCAACTTCGTTCAAGTAAATATTCTTAATGGCAAAGACAAAGTATACGGTGGTGGAGTGGGCTCCATGTTTCCCGAGTGACATTTTCTTTAAATATCCAAATTTTAAAGATGAAACACAACGTTTGCTGCTCATATATGTTACCAAACTTGCATCCATAATTAGAAATGTAATGTCAAAAACAATGAGTAATATTTGATGGACACGTTTACTCAGACTCGCTTTCAAAAAATACTAATTTTCTCATAAATAAAGGAACGCAGCATGTGAATTGCTATGTATTCTCAAACACATAAAATAAAAAAATACTACTGCAAAAAAAAAAAAAGTGATCCTGTGATGTTTTCAAAGTTACATAAGTTTCACTAAGTTGAATTGCCAAAAAAATGTCAGTGATAGACTTACATATTCTCAAGTTTACATCAGTTAAAAAAATTCACGTAAAAAATATACTTGAATATTTTTTTCAAATACCAACTGCACAAGCTTGTATGATTCTAGTACATTATTAGAAAACCATTCACACGTATGCACAACGACTCGCCGTCTAATGCATGGCTAACACTTAATGAATGGTCAATTTTAGTTTTGTTTGCAAATGAGGAGTAAAACGTAATTCTTGAAAAAAAGCTTCCAAAATTAAATTACCCCTTGTCTTTTCTTAGGAAACGTCATGGTAGACAGGCTAAGCTATAAGCGTTATTGTCATGGGTACATTCATGATTCATTCTGTCTCTATTTACAACTTATTGAGCACTGCTACTAGATACCTATGGTATCGCACCTCATTATGGTTAACAATTTTGTAATTATACAGAAAATATTGATAAAAAAGTGCATGAACGCCTTGCATCGAAAAACTGCATGGCCTATGGCTTATAGCATGGTTAATTTTTTTAAACCTTTAAGTGAAGAAGATGAGACTAACCGTTTAATGAATTTTTACGAACAAAGAACTCAACAGAAACTCTAAAAAGTAAAAAGTATAAAAAAATTTGTGATTACAAGCCAAAGTTTCAACAGCGCTTGAATAGCAGCATTGTAGTAGTGTCTGTAGAACACATTCATTGCAATAAATTATAAAAAGTTTCAAATGTCTGCAGAGCAAGTTTTTGCCATTTTAAATTGGTGAAAATGGTAAACTCTTAGAAACTTTTTCTTCACTCAACACAATGCACACTCGTACTTCATTTGCATAAAATTTATATCCTCTTATAATTATAACCAAATCATTAAATATATCCTCATGAGACGATTCGTCTTACATAGCCGTAAAATAAATGAGCATAAGTAAAGGTGGTCGTGATGTGTACAGTGTATGGACATAATTACATGAGCTTCAATAAAAAATTTGCTATGGCACATGAATGAGCTAAATCATCAACCTTTAAAAATAGCCTCTAAAGTTAAAGATTCTCTAGAAGCACCTATGCTGGTGGGGCTGGAAGACAGTGCTGGTTCGGAGTGCAGACTGCCGTAGGTTGAATCCCAAGATCTTCGGTTCGGGTTTTCAACTCGGAGAATAGTTTCTTCTGTGTTTCCTGTCTCCGCTTCTTCGTCCAAAGTTTTGTAGAGTCCTCCTCTTGGGGCTGTTTGTGAACAGCAGTAACCACACAGAATGATAAAGAGGGCAACTAAGCTGTGCAGAATCACGATGAACATACTCGCCCAGTCAAATCCGTACGCGTCGAGCAAAGCCCCGGCACAAGAGGGTCCGATGAAGGCTCCCAATGCGAACGTGGAAGTCCACATTCCAGACACGAGTCCATATGTGGCGAGGTTGTCTGGCATCCCATGGGCTATTGCGTCTTTATGCGCACCGCTGAACGTGGCTACCAACTCGGCGCCGAAGCCGATACCGTGGATGATGAGAGCCGCAATGCAGAGGCCCAGAGATTCTGTGAGTGGAAGGAACGGGGCTGGACCGAGCAAAAGAAACGCTACTACGACCGTCAGTGCACCGAATAACGTAATTATGCTCGCGGGCACTCCCTTGTCGCACAGTTTGCCCCATATAGGAGCTGACAAAGCGTACGTGGCACCGTTAAGCACGAAAACGAGACCCGTCTGGAACGGGGTCAAATTTAGCGGTCTCAGATGAGGTTCTAGAGTAGCTTGGACGAAACCGATACTGATGGATGTGCAGATGATGGCAAACGCCGCTAAAGTGACTGGTGGGATTTTGAATAAACGAATCATATGGGCACCTCCGTGTAGGTTGTCTCCGTCGGAGCAATCCGATGATGGTAACAGGAAGGTAGTGGTGACGGCTGCTACAAGAAGTACGCTACCCATGCTGACGAATGGAAGGGTGTAGCCTCCGACTTCGTACAGAGCTCCACCGACGGTGGGCCCGACGATGAGCCCCACACCGAAACAGGTTTCGAGCGCCGCAAAAGTCGCTCCGACATTTTCAGGAAACTCGCGTGCTATTATACTGAATGCGGCTGTCAAAAACCCTGCATTTCCAAGCGCTTCTACAATACGGACTAGAAACGACAGCGCAACGAATGCCGTGGTGCTTTTGATGTGGTTCAGGAAACCAAACAAGATACATGTCGACCCCGTGATATAAATCCCGGCGTTGAACATAAACTTTGGCCCGATATTTGAAATATATTCGCCATAAACAGGACTAACCAGGAATACCACGAGCTCAAATACTCCGAAAACTAAGCCATACTCTGTTGCTGACGCTCCTTTGGCCTCGGCTTCCATGGGATAGAAGGGCGCCTGCAGGGAAATGCAAATGGCGCTGCAAAAATCTGCTAGGGCGATGATTATAAGGGTAGCTATCTGTCGCTTGGTATAACGACCCATCTTTTATGCTTTCTGGAAAGTATTACTTCGAGAGTATCTGCAAGTTATGCTTCAATGGTAATTTGCCTTTTGTTGCAAATTTAAACTCGCTGCCAAAGAACTCGCCTATATAACAATAACTGTAAATCAGCTGTACTTCAGTACTGTTCAATTGTTGTGGCTTAACTTTTCTTCAGAAGATTGGTGCGCAACGATGGCAAATAGCGTGCAGAAAATTGACTTCAGGGTTCAATGAACGTTGACTTTTTACAAGCGACTGTGACACTAACTGCTTTATCCTCTCACTATGAATGATTATACTTTCGGAAAGATGCTACGTCACACTAGAGTACCATACAATGTAATGTCCACAGCTGCTGTTTTGTTTCAAGCACACACACGTTCACTTTGGCCTTGCGCTTTTCTTCAATCCTGTTTATTCACTGGGAATTAATTCTTACGTCATCTGTTCATTGAACAAGCACTTGAATCGATTCACCTTTTATCACGGAGTTTTCTTCACGTAGACGTGCTGCATATAGGATAATGTTTTCGTTTTAAAATTCCACCACAGATTGTAAAACCGTATTTTTTACAGTTCTGCTTATAACTCAGCGGGTCACCACGTTTCCAAGCATTAATCTTGTATTCTACTGGAAGACAAGCGTTGAAGTGATCACAGCTGTTGATGATCCGGGCTGCGCAGCTGTCTCTTTGTTGCCTTCAGCGTTGATTTCTTTGTGTATATTGAAGTAGAAAAATTGTAGGTCGGTGGAAATGAGGATACTTTTATTCGGGGCACTACGTTGACTATAGAAGATTCAGTTTCTGGACTTGTTTCCGATCTTCAGACGAGGCGTTGTAGACGTTACGTAGTATTTAGCACTGTCTCAATATCGTTATCGAACGTTGTTTGTGATCGACTAGAACTGATAAATGAATGTCTGTCTTCCAAATTCTACACTGAACGCTGTCTTATTTATTGCATGCGTTTTTCCAACTGATATTCCATTCGGTTGATAATCTTCACAGATTACATTTACAAAAGCACCGTCTCCAGCTGAATTCAGTGCTATTGGCTGACCGTAAATAACAAGATCTCCAGAGCGTGCAGTGTCAAGGTGTACCTTCTTCGTTCTGTAATCACCTCACAACTAAACTCTTGTGCACACATGCGCCCTCAGGCCTCGCCGTCCACCAACAAACCAGCCGTGCTTGGCACCACAGACGCGGTGTGGCTCAACTCGCTGCCTGTCTTGAAAAGACGCTGCTGTATTTTCTGAAGTCTTCGGCCCTGGCAATAGTACTAGAGGGGGGAGAGGGTGGGGGGCTGGGCGGAGAGCTGTTCAGTGGGTTGCGGCGCGACGAGGTCTAATGTCGAAGGGAGGGATGATTGTATAGGGCCTGTTGAGGTAGGGATCGAGATGGTGTAGATGTTGCTGTAGAAGCGGACTAATCTGACTGTGAGATTTCCTGTCACCAAAACAGACGTGTATTACCATAGGCTGCATATGAGGGATATGAGAAATTAGGATGTTCTGACTCGGTGAAACAAGCTAGTGTATGGCAAACTGTTGAATAAGACATTTAAGGAAATTAGATGAAGAACATCGCACAGTGTTACGTAAGAGTCAGCAGGCATACTGAACTATTCAGGTTTTTAGCGCCTGAATTAAATATAATTTCTTGTCTTTATAGCATTATGTGTGACGTTCGTAAATGCATTGAGTATGCACGCAACGCTTAATACAAGGTGCATCGCTTTTCGTTTACAAATAACCGTATTCGGTACCTGCCACTTATGGTTCTTCAAGCATATCTGGATTGTGCATTCATTGATACTTTGTAATTTTGTAGCCTTATAGCTCAAAATTCGTATCACAATTTATTAATAAATTTCATCACTTTCTGTGCTAATATGAACGAATATCTACAATTTTATGTGATACAGCCCAGCACATTTTGAAGCTCACCTTACTGAGATTTCACCTCTACCGCAAACTGTGATGAATCCATTACGACAAATGCTATCATCAACTACGACTCTGCCCGTTTCTTTGTGAATTACATATACTATATGTAAAATTAATGATGATAATATTCTCCTTACTACTTTATACTATATAAAATGCGACAAATTCCGCGCCCTATCGGCCCACCACAGGAATAGTTCGGCGCGATATAGGCAGTGTGCCACTGAAGCGCTAGTAAAAGTTTCTACTACTACTACTACTACTACTACTACTACTATTACTATTACTACTACTACTACTACTACTACTACTATAGCTACTACTACTACTACTACTACTACATTACTGAGATTTCATTTCGTTGATAACTTACAGTCACATTTCATGATTTCTAGAGGAGTTTATGCATTCATTACCATGGCACAAAACAACATCTTTGTTGTCGGATACCTAACCATTGAAGCGCATTACCATCACGAAATCAATGTTGCTTTGGTGTTCGGTTCTACACACTTGTCTAGAAATAATCACAAGTTGTATAAAACAATACTTGACATGTTCATGAGATGGTGAACGTGGCGAGTTCATACAATGGACGGTAAAATCACTATATTATAATAGCATTGTTTCTTGAGGCAGAGCTTTTACGTTCTCTTTGGAATGTAATGAAAACAACAGCGTAGCTGGCTGACGCTAAAGCAACAGCAGCGAGACGGATATTATGTATAATAAATAAATAAACTATTTCTATCACTAAGTAAAAGATATTTTCCATAATGTGTTAATAAATTAATCATTTTGATCCATAAATGAGTGCTGATGATATAGATGGGCCTTGGTATACCATTGCATGAAATACTCTTAGAACGCCTGCTCAATAGCTACGGACAGATTTAAGCTAAGGTATATATAAATAGTATGCAGTGTCTCTACCCGAAAAAACGAGAACTGCATTTTGTCAAGCTGTGATTGAAAGAGTACTAAACATATCTAGCCCAGCAAGTAACGGTTTAAAGGTAACCCGAGTGGCAACGACAACAAATACGTAAATAAATAGTTTGGATCGAACAGTGAGTGCTATTCATTGGGATGGGTATCAGTATTTGGCACCATCAGAAGGCGCGACATAACGCGAAGTGTACCTGCAGCCCTGGCGCCACTGGTCGGCTAGTCGTGCTATGCAAATCCTTACAAGGTCAAGTCACTCCAGGGCCCTGCTCTCTGCACGGAGCGCTGTTTGCTACCCCATGTTGTTGCTCCTCAGTTCCTTGGTCCATTTAAATGGCCCTTTAAGGGCACTCGATTGGTAATTGGCTGCGGAAGCGTTAGTGCTTTGCAAATATATTTGCAGGCGCTTTAAATTATTTTTTTAGAGAGTGACGCAGCTCAGATACAAGTTTTCACAGTATCTATCCATTATGGTTGTATATTCCAGTTTTTCTTGTGCTTCACTTGTAGCCTACAACTTGCTAGTTTCTATGCCCATGTACTATATATGGTAAATGATGAACTATGAAAAACTTGTCTCACTCTTGAATCACCGCACTGTGTCTGAGAATGTAAAAGCCAGTTTCTAAAGCGTGAAATACTTAGCTTCGTTGGCTTCTCCTTTATGAAATTTGCTGTCATTTTGTATTATAAATGCTGCCACAGTGCGCATTCCTTAGTTAATGTTGCAGTTATTCAGAGCGACGTAATTATCTAGGCTCGTGTCACTATAGTAACTTTCCTTCTTTTTACTTAATATCACGAAATTTTCTTATTATACTTATAGAATTTTGAAGATTTTATTCCTATTATTCTCCGTTTTTCGGCTTTGCTTTCAGTTAGTTCTGTTTTGATGTACTTCACGTGACTTTTTATATCGTTTTAAAGGATGATACTTATATTATAACCTGACTCTACAGCAGCCCAGTTGAATCTGTTGGATCGTTGTATTCTAATATGATTTTGCTTTTTCTATTTCAGGTGAGTGACGTCCCTGATATTGGCACGTATATATGGCCGTAACGATCATGTTCAGGTAAGTAACACTCTCGGCAGATACTCCTACCCTATACTGCTTTCTAAGCATCGGTGTGCAGAATATATTGTGGCAGTAATCAGATGTTGACAAAATTGAATGTTTCAACTGACCTATCATAAATCTGGTGACCCTTGTTATTTTCTGTTAAAACTCCCAACGACCGTTCAAACTTTTACTGTATCCAAACATTACAGAAAAGTTATTCAGGCCTTATCCTGCCAGCCCTGAAACATAGATAGGCATGGCAAAGATCGTTGCGTGATAGAATGATTTGAAGCCTTCAAGTATATAAGCAAACTGTTTCATATTACTTTGATATCATACCTCGCTTTCTAATTCAAATATAACGACGCAGATAACGAGTTTTGCCTTACTGTTCACTCCAAACTACTGCATTTCGTATCTTGTATCGTATGCCTAAATAATACCTTGTATATCACATCTTTGGTACTGCTGATGTTTGCCTTACATCAATATATGTCGTAGGCTCTTCTTTTCTTCATATGATTTGCGCTTACGAATTCTCCTTTTCAGTCGTTTTGTTTTGGTGATATTCTCGCAATGTATTATGTCCAGTGTGCTTCATATCTTAAGCCTTTCTTTCACGATGGATCTGATAAGTAGCCTTTCACGAGACGATAATGAACATCTTAGATCAGAAATTTAAGCTCTCTTGCCGTACAGAAATCAGGAATTTAAGGTTTAGGCATTGACATTATCTTGCCGTACAAATACATAATTTGGCATTGGTCATGCGTTGTGCTGCATTAATTGGTGAGTCAGTAATATTCATATTGTTGCTGCCTTCGAATTAAGTCGCCTGTGTAGGTATCCTTGACACAGCTTGTGTTCGATATGGATCTGGGGCTATCTGAATGTGATAAATGTTTGTAACCTTCATGCTGCTGCTTAGAGTAGTACTTCCTGTACTTAAGGATGTGCAATTGTGCTTTCTGTATATACATACACTGTAAATGTATAAAGTAAATTTTACGGGTATCAATGACACCAACAACAACGATTAAAAAATCCGAGAAAATTTACTGTGATTCCTCGGTAATCTTTTAAGCTTCTAATGGGTAGAATTTTTAAGAAAAAATGTGATCGATACGGACAGTGTTGAATTAGAAGGTAGACTTTTTATTTTTAATACATCGTCGACAAGAGCTGGAATTGTTTGAAAATAGTTGTAGCTAAGGGTGCCAAATGTCACCAAAGAATGCATCGGTGCTCATTCAAATATTAACCTTATTTTTGATAATGGTAGGTATTTATCCCTGCCATTTGTCTCGCACAAGAACTGCATTGAAGCAGGCAGTTTACATATTTCCGAACTACAAAGCATCACGCATGACACTTCTAATTGTTCAGCTTTTGCACCACTATGCTTGAAACGATCAAAGAAAACCTTTCCTTTATTTTACGATGGATCCGTGAAATTCTCAAGGAAATAGTACTCAGCTTAATCAAGGATTATGAGAGTAACAGGTTAACCCAGGGGGCGGAGCCAAGCTGTAGTGCATCATGGGTAATGAGGCGTGTGACGTCATAATGTTCAAGTACGATAATTCGCAGCTCTTTTACATTGTTTCTCCATCATTTCATTTGGGCCTCCAGAGTGTCCTACAATCTTTATAGTTGCAGAAAAATGTATATCAAAGAAAAAAAGCATCTACGAACTATTTTAACTCCCAAGAGGATAAAATTTCATTATTATTTAGTTTGTTTTTCTGTAAGAGGCACGCACCCGGTCGGAGAGTTTCGGTAAAATGTTGCCCTAAGCTGTGCCGTCGCGTACGCTTCGTTAACATATCCGCCTCTCCTAATTGTAAAAACTACACCGTCGTTGGAAAAATATTGATTTAATATTCGCTAGTTTTGACAACATCATTCCGAGAGACAGTTTAGGTATGTGGAATACGGTTAGGTATTATTATTTTTTTTTTTTGCAAGTTAGCTAACGCGAGTCGGGCGCGACCCTAGTGTTATACTGCGGTAACGCACGCAGCGTACGTATAGCAGCTGATGTGTTTTTTTTTTTCTAATTTTACCGAGCAATTGTATGGCTTCTGCGTATTCTATATAGACTTTTGCTTTAATATTACTTTGGCGGAAGGAAAGTATTTTTTTTATTCTTTAATGTTTCTCTTACCAATCTTGATAAAATGTTCTTCTATCTCGGCGTTCAATCGCTCGCATCTGAGCCAGTTTTTGTTGCAGCGGTTTAAAATTATAGAGGAAAGCAGATCACATGCAGAAGACGAAAATGAATCTAAAACATTGCGGTTTTCACTCATATAAATCCATCTTTAGAATGCCATAGTACTCTTGGTAAAACTCACTTGATTTATTGCATTTTAAAGACGATAAACTTTGCTCTAAAAGTGCTTCTGATACATACGGGCATTGGACGGTTGAATTCATCTGCACTTTTACAAGCCTGTTAACCAACGTTCTTTCAAAATTTTATCCTCCTTCAGAGAGCTAAAAAGTTCGTAGATACCTTGATACATGTTTTTGTGCAGCTATGATGATAGTAGGGCATGTAGGACACTCTGGACGCCCAAATGAAATTATGAAGAAACAATGCAAAACAGCTACTGAAGAACGAGCTAAGTTTTCATGACGTCATCGCTTCGTACGTCCGCCTCGCGCCAGCGCCGTTCGCTCGGCAGTTCCTTAACCTGTTTTTTAATCATCCTTGCAGTTTAACGGTATCACTTCAAAAAATCCTCAAGTTTTCACGCAAATGGTCACAGCGAAAGTGCCAAGAACAGTCGCATGAAATTTAAATTTTGTTACAGCGTACTAGGTACACTGTAGTGGCGCCTCGTTGCTTGAATTTGATTCCTACCCTCTAGACATGATTGTGTTAATGAAATAGGGCTATTACACAACGAACGAAACGATTGGCATATAATATGGTCAGGGTCTTTGTCAGGGCTTATACCAACTAAAAATACTACGGTTTAAGCGCAAAAAAAAATGTTTTCTGGTTTTTATTTGTTTTTTGGTTTTTATTCATAAATATTGCAAAATAAACAATTTTACTACTTCTGGAAATTATTTAATTTTATTTACACCACTGGAAGGATGACTTAATGTGTTTCTATTTAGGAATTCATTTGACTGTTATGATAGTTAGGGTCAACTATTGCTGATGTTTATTGAAAACCTTATAACTTTTTGAATTTTATGTTATTTCATTTCAGAGATGCATATCTATAGCTAATTACATTTTGATAAGATAGCAGCTACTGAAAATTAGCAGTTGTAGTAGTAATAGTTGTAGTAGTAGTAGTAGTAGTAGTTAGAGTTGCTATTAGATAGCTAGTGAGCTCATGAGAAGGATGTCGGCATATAACTAATTCACTTTCTTTGCTCTGATTTCAATTAGCTAGTAGCTAGCTATTTCTGTCAAGTTGTATTTGCACTTTGAATTGTTTTTAGGTTTTTCAAAGGATTTCATATTGCAATTAGATTAGATTAGATAGGCGGCAGTAGACGAACCAAAAGGCCCATTCCCAAAAAGACACCGGGACTTACACCCCGATCCTCTATGAGCTGTAATTCATATCATCTCTGCCGATTGGATATTAGATGTAGCCTTAGCAAATACAGATAACTATTCTGCTAACTGCTTTCTTAACCCCCCTTTTTTTTAAATCATTCTTTTACTATAGGAAGTTGAAGTGACTAAGATTGCTGATGATTAGCTAGCTACATGTTTACAACGTAGAAAATCCTTCAGATGTTTGATAAAATTCCAAGAAATAGAAAAAACTACAAATTACAAAAATCGTGTTTTTTGTTTAAAAAAAAAAAAAAAAAAATCAATGGTTTTTGGTTTTAACCAAAAAACCATGGTTTTTCCAACCCTTATATTAACTGGTGAGAGTTCCGTGTAGTAATTACAACTCGAGATTTAGTATCTACGAATGGCTACAGCCTGCAGTTACGTGTAGACATCGCAGCTACAGAATTAGCCTCTCATGGCTATAGCTGTAGACGTTTTCTTCTAGTTTTGTGTAGATACCACACCTATGAGCTTTAGCCCCTTATGGCTACGACTGGAGACGCTATTGTCTGCAGTCCCTTGGATTTGTCGTCCCTGTGAGCGTTGACCTTCTCAGACATATGATACAGGCAGGTTGCAACATCCATTGCTGTTTGGCCAGATTTTGCATGTATTTGTTTTCATTTTCTGCCTCATGTACAGGAACAGGCCTGCAGGTCTCTTTGCTTAAATTTGCTAATGTCAATATATTTTTATACATTTGTGCGGGGTTTCTTTGTCTCACTAGAGTTGATGGCTGTTTATTAGACATTTTTGGAAAGTTATTGTATCTCTTCAGACACCGGCAGTTTGCGTGATATTGTCCGAAATTGCTCTGTGGGCTTAGTGTAGAATTAAAGACCCTATTTGCTACATATTTGTCGTTTCGTCAGCTTAACCGTTCTTCTTTGAAGGTACATTTTGGAGTGTTAGTTGTTCCCGTAGTTTTCCCGGTTCATACTCCCATGTATAGCTACTTGAACTTTTCCCTTCATGGTTATTAACTGCAGCTAAGCCTTTACTTCACCTATATAAATAACGTAACTTGGAACGACGCGTAACTGCAGTAGATTGATACAAAGGATTAGGTACCTTGAAACTATCACTTCGTCTGTCGAATTTAACTGTACGATTCACAATGTCAAAGAACCAAGCTGTTTAGCATATTTTTACTGATGAATAGTTAAAATTGATGGTAGACTATTTCTCCTTGCGATAGCAAGTACACCCCCAATAATTTGAAACGTGAATGTAACACACATTTCGTTCATGATATTCAGTGAAAATTTTTGCAGATTAGGCTGACGGCACCGCTGGATTAGCGAAGGAAATTTTCATCGGGTGACCAGCGTGCGACTAGGAGGAATCTACGATATTATCCTTACTTCAGATTTCTGATGGCTCAAAACTATCAGTGTCAGTGTGACGATTCCATCGAGGGCGTCGAAGATTAGTTAGCCCCATTGAAAAAGTTGGTGCTCATTCTTTTTATTTTATACTTTTCGTAACCGTTTCCCCTTGCGCCAGCGATTCTTTAACTCCATTCCTCATACGTACCTACCTCTCCTATCCCGTGGATGTCAGAGGGTTTGCACGTACCTCATCTTCTTGGGAGTATCTGAGCCAGCTTCATATACCATCAAATTCAGAATATTATTTTATAGGTAAGAATAACAATTGTTAAAATTGCAAGCCTCGCAAATATAGTCAATTTTTTGACGTTCATAAAATTTGTACGAACCTTATAAAATCGAACCACGCTCCCCTTAGTGATTCATATAACCCAGTTAGGGAAACCCGGCTCTACCCTATCCCTGCGTGCCCTCAGGCGACTTACTACCTCCGCTATACCCTCACCTCAGCTGGCTCCCTCGTGCTTGTCCCTCTCGTCCCCCTGCCAGCTCGTCTGCGCGGCTCTGTACCTCAGTGCCCGTTTGTAGCTCGGTGGTACTGTACGCCGCCTGTTTGCTTAATCCACACCGTAAAATATCGGTTATTTTTACAATATTGTCTCCAAGCAGTGTAGTTTTTAGTTATTTAAGTCTGTGCTGTGCTTGTTTTCTTATATGTATCGGTTTCAAACGGAATGAATCGTGATGTGTAAAACTTTTACTTGTACTGCCGTACGTTCTCAATCGTGCTTGCTCTGTGTAATATAGTTGTGATAAGTACCTAAGCATCGCTGCTTATCTCTACATATTGCGTGTTAGAGTCATCCCTCTCATTTTTTTAAACGTAAAGTTATTGTTGAAACTAATAGTAACGAAGGCACTCAAGCAGATTTGCTCTGGCGCGGATGATTCACTTCTGAGTGTCCCTTAGTACATCAGTCTTAGTTGATCTTGGCCGTGCACCGCTTCTCCGACCTTCAGGAGACAAGTTCTTTAGTTAAATTGAGTTACGATCGCTTAATGGCTGCCAGTGATGCTTGTGTGGTAATTTGCTGTCGTACTAACTTGAGTAACTTAGTTTTATTGGTAAATTTTGTAGCATATAAATTTGTTTGCCCTCACTTTATATTATTGAAGTTTTTCATCTCCAGATTGCATCATAATGTTCACTGCGTTCTATAAATATTCGCATACGTACAAACCAATTTTAACAGAATACTGTACTGCTACTAATTAAGAGTAAGTATAGTGTTTCTCACTTTCTATTTTTGGATTTAGTTTCGAAATCACAATCCTAAATGCGGAAAGTAACTCTAGCACCACTGTAACAGCAAGGGTTCTTTGGATTCACCTTTTTGAATTGAGTTATGTTACTTTGATCACCTTCAATTTCTCTAGAGCGTCAAACCTGAGCGTTGGGTTCACCCATTTTAGGTCGAGTTTCAGACAGCCCAAAGTGGCTAATACAACACTCAGGACTGTAATACCGGACAAGTCGAATCTAAGCGGATTGGATTATTTCGATCCAAGTGGGCGAGTCAAGCCCGCTCTTAATATTGAGCCATGACCTACTATTTCCGTCGCATTGCGTACAGTTTCATATATTTATTTATTTAGTTATTGGTGAGCGGAAGGCGTGTGGCGGCAGTACGGGTCTGAGCCAACACGCTCCCCTCTGCTGGCCTGCCAATTGGGACTTTGCCCCCGCCATTTTATTTCATTGTCCTCTTCCTCTCTCTATTTATTGGTGCTTCTTTGTCCTTGAGTGACATCGTCTATTGTCTTCTTCCTATCTGTGCTCTGTGAATTTATCATTGTACACTTTTTTTTATCTTGTTTCTTTCATTTACGGCAAGTATATTACGCTTTTTGATGCTGCTGATTCGGTGTCACCCCGAAACTAAGATCTATAGCATCGAATTTATCATAAAATAGATTTTTAATTTGATTACCTCATGATTCTACTCATAGATTTCAAAGTATTTATATTCGGGTTTGTTTATGATCATGTTGATCGTAGATTTGTTGTATTCCAGAAATTGTAGATCTTTTCGTAGAGATCTGTTCCTGTCTCTGTAAAAAATTATTCATTCAGTAAATTGTATTCCTGGAAACTGCAATGCTTATCGTTCATTTATTTTATCGAGAACTCGTACATGTTTGTTTTATTGCCTTTTCTTTTCATCTGTTTTTTTTTTTTTTTTATGCTGCAGTTTTATCGCCTGTTCTGTCCGCGCTGCCCCTTCACGTTTCGTACGATTGATACTTTCTATTGTCTATATTTATCTATTAGGTACTTTGCTAATCTATTAATTATATGGGTCAGTCTCCTTTTATTATACAAAATACCGATAAATTGGGATTTTTCATGTTTTTTTTCAATTTTTTTTATTTCCCGTGGCTCTTAGTGTGTAAATTGCATTCGAAACTGCCAAGTCCAGCAGTCAGAATGTCTGCAAATATTAATTGTTTAATTCGAGATAATCGATATTACCAACTACAACCAAGCATAATACAAACAGGAATGTGTTATGTTCATTCTTTATCTATATGATAGCTAAATGGCTTTTGGCGAAAGCTTGAATGATTCGAACTTACGATTCACTGATTCTTGGCGATGGGCGAGTCTAAGAGGCGTGAAGTGAAATACATTAAGCGAAGTTTCCCCCCCCCCCCTCCCCCCGAATAACACGTCGCAGGGAAATATACTGCCCCGTAGTGCTATATATGCTCGGCTGCTGTCAAAAGACTGCTGAAGACGTGACCGCCAAGAATAGATCGGTGATTAGGCCTCACTCATGGAGAGCTCATGGTTTCACGGGCCAAAAATCTAAGGATTTTTCTCTGAATTGGTAATAAATTATCCAGGCAGACAGTCATTGTGTGATCGGTCTGGTGATGTTCCTAATAGCGGTGTTAAGAAATTTTAGCCTTTTGTCCATCATTGATACGGTTCGTTTAGAGGTGCTCAGGTTAATTTAGTTCCAGTGAGAGAGAGGTTGTGTTGGTTGGTGGTCTCAGGAAATGAATATTTAGCCTTTTCCATCTTGAAAGTATGCTTCTCTTTTCACAAGTATCTACTTTTAAAAACTGTTGGGACAAGCGCGTTGTTGATATCTTGGAAACTCTCAAGGCATTTCAAGTTCCATTCGGAACGTCTGTCTTACGTGCCCACTCTGCTTCCTTCCACTTTCATACTCCTACTACTCTTACTGTTGTCTATTCTTCTTATTTCCCGACTTGCTGTTCCCATGCGCATTGATCCTGTGTGGAAATATCTTCGTGCATGGGTTCCCCGTTTTTCTATCGACATACTATAAGTCCCTTCTTTTTCCTCTCTTAGAAGAGCTTAGTACTTATTTAGGGAGGTTCAAATCTTCTTATACTACTACTGCTTTCAAGTTGCAGTCAGCCGAAGGTTTCGGACAATATTAAGTTTTTAGGATATTGTGATCAGCTGGAGAGACGTGAAAACTTGCAGTGTTGCATGCACCAAATTCTTCATGTGGCAACATCGATTTGGCAACAAGGATTATTTTATGCAGGTATTTGTCGTTCTGGGGGCGGCGCTAAGAATGTGAAGGATATTTCTCCCGTAAAATGGGATAAATTTTTAGTAATTTTCCAGTAATTTCCACACTACGCTCTCATATTTACAGCTTGCTGTACTATAACGAAAGCAGCTGCGCTGCTGTATTAGCGACAGCTTTGTGTCTACTATGCGTCTTCAAGGGCCACCGGCCACTGCTTGTCCGCCCAGTGTTCTTCAGGCTGTTGTTGAGGGTGATTGTTTTGTGCTAAGCTGCAGATGCAGCATGGAGACTCTATTCATTGAGGTTGTGCTATGCTTTATGCTGTTTGTTTTTGCGAGCATTCTAGTTTCTTACTGAATGGCTTATTGATGACTACTATATTATACTGGATAATGTTTTTGTTGCAGAGTACACATTAATAAGTGGAACCTAGCATTTACTGTGATACCGAGTGACCCTCGCCGTAATATTTTTCTTATGTATCAAATGTTTGAGGAAAAATTTTAATTTGTGTAAATAACGTGTTTTATCACGATAGCATTTATGTACAATAAACTTGAACATCTCGCGAAAATGTCCTCCGATTTGTTTATGGCTCATGTGACGATTTTAATGTGAAATCTGTAAAATTTCTGACTGCGATTATATATGTGTATATTTACTCGTTTGACTGTTGTTCGTGATCATCTACTCTACCATTCATCATTTATCTTCGGATTTTGTGAGTCCATATAGGCAGACGTGTCTGTCGTCGCTGCAACACTTCGTTTGCGTACATCAAAACTGGATTTTTGGTGTTTTCTGTAGCACCCGATCAACCAGTGAGAACTTCTCACCTCCACTCAAGACATATAGCATACATTTAATTACTACAAACATTAGTTCACACACTTCCCTATGAGGGGGCAGCATCATGGCCCCGGACCACCAATTTACAACAAAATCTCCTGCGTGGGGCAGCACCAAGCTGTCATGGGTACAATGGAGCAGCACCAATGCTTCGCCCCACACTCGGGACTATTCGGCTTCCTTCATCTTTCTTCGACGTGCCTGTGTCTCGCCTTCGGTAACTGGCGCGTCACAGCTTCTGGCACTCGACCCGCCATCGTGTCATAAAGAAGTCTGTCAGTCGAGGGTGCCTGACAGAGAGGACGACTGTACAACATTCCGCCATGAAAACTCTCAATTCAACCAAAATAACTTCAAATCTAGAAGTCGAGGTAAGAATCCGCGAGGGAAACGTAGCCGAAACGGTTTCGTTGGGGCATTCGAGGGGAGCTGCTACCCTGCGTTTAGAGACCCCTGTATGCCTTCCTACATAACGTCCAATAGAGTTGAAACATATCCTTGTGATCACAACCTTCGAATGATCCGCAATTCAACTGATGAGCTCTGTCAGTATTCGGCTGCATCAAAGGGGATTTATCCGGGTTATGACGCATGTGATACCGTAACTGCAACGGAATATGATGGCGGTACGTACTGGGTCCCACCTCATCAGTCGCATGAACATGAGAACAATGGATGGTGCAACGAAGACAGAGGAGCTGAGCAGCACAGAGACAATCCCTCGTATCGTGCTTCGTCGGATTGGTTTTATGAACCCCGAAATGGTGTAAAATGTAGTGCTGGTGTTAGTGGTGTAAATAATGCAATAAGTCGAGTTAATCCCGCTTCGTCAGAACGTTGGTTTACGGTGAGTCACAGTGCCTGCATCCCTTCGAAGCGATTCCGAAACCGGTTGCCTGTGAACAAACTTACGGTTTCGGAAAGTCACTGCGAGAACCTCGCACGCACAACCAATGCCTTCATCGACCGCTGCATCAGCTTCGTCTTCCACGACTTGAGCCGCGCTAGTGTCTGTGACCTAACAGCTATTGCAGAAAGATTAAAAAATTTGTTCCATAGAAACGCTGATGGATTCTTTCTGCCTCTAACGCTTCTGTTTCACTTCATCGATGGGTTTTTAGACAAGTGCTTCAACGAGAGTCCGCAGCCGTGTGACCCCGCTGAATGGACAGATCCTTTCGATGAAGATTTCTATTTTCTGGATCGTTGTCAACCGTTTTCGGAACTACACCCCTCGGGCAGGAGTATTGCCAATGTCGAATCAACGGCAACAACATTGTATGACTCACTCGAGAGTCCGACGCCTAACCGGACTGTGGCCCCAAAAGTCGGTGACAGCGGAGTAGGCGATGTCTTCGGCTTCGCTGAAGCTAAAGCAAAGAAACACAACGTATCCATCGACTCACTTTTGGCTGACCACGAGTCAGAAGATTTCTACTTCGACGATGATGAAATTAATGTCGCATTTGTGGAAGAGAAGATCGACTCGTTCGTTCAAATTGACCCAGTTCCTCTAGATTTTAGAGATGAAACGTTGATGCCTCATACAAGAAATGCTTTCAATAATCTCTGTTCCCGGAATAAAATCGATGAAGTGGTAGAACTTGACAGTTGGCCAGAGTGTACTTCCACACGTAAAAATTCTGCAAATGCACTGGCAGTTTCATTAGAAGGTTGTGATGCCGGAAGCAGGAAGGAAAAATGCGGTGACTATGTTTGTTCTGAGCAAGTACTGCTTGTCTGTGATAACGGAAAGCTTGAAGAGGATTGTGGGGAAAATCTTGATTCCAAAGAATTAAGGACTCAACGCGACTGTGTTCGGGACAGCTCGCGTTGTGATTCGGTGATAACTGAGAGTGAACTTTCTAAAAGATTAGAACTTGAAACCTGGAACGGACAAATGGAAGACTGGTGGTTCATGCCCGTCACTGAGATTGACCAGTTTCCAGGCAGCGACTTAGTTTTGACTGATGAATTTAGAAGCGCTGGTGAGTCCAGCGAACGTTTGCTCTCAGCTGAGACCAATGAGCGCATTGCTAAGGCTAAACCTTGTGCCTCTTATTCATGTGAGGACCGTGTGACTTCAGGACCTTCTGGGGAGGCCACTGGTTTCTCTGGAGGTAAGTACTTAACTGGATTTACAGTTACTAACAATGCAGTGGCCTAACATTGCGAGACAGCGTTGTGGCGTTCTTTTACCCATTTCGATTAACATCCTTTCTCGTTCAAGCTTGTTTTACATACACATTCCTGTTCATACTGTCCCATATCGCCGCTTTTGAGCACACGGCCGAATTTGCTGTTAGGCTCATGAGTAGACTATAAGTATCGTTGGGTCGAAAAGAGCCGAGAGTCAAAGAGTGTTGTAGTATCTTTACTGACCAGTGCGATAATTTGATAAATTTAGAGTGTACTTAATATGAAAGAGCATGTTCTACACAGCCTCTGTCTGCAAGCTTTCTGTGCTTCTTTACATTTATTTGCTTTGAGACTCTGCCAGTGTGCTTACATCAGTTACATGATTACATGATATGGTGCGTCGTACGTTGACTACGTTTTACGCACTAACCCTGTCTTAATTGCGCTGGCCCAGCTATGCTATTTCCTAAAACGGTTCTTTCTCCTCTAGTAACACAATAGTAGAAAAAACCGTTCTATCAATTTTCGGAAGAACCGTAATCACATTTAGTATTTTTGTTGACATATTGAAGTAAAATAAGCCATTCTAAGAAGTTTTTCATGAATAACGTTTTCGCCGCAAATGCTTAGTTTTCGATATATTAGACTTTGAAGTTCCCATTGTTTTACGACTAGCGCAGTAGTTTTTTATATATATTTCTCATAGGATATTACCAGAACTAGTCCTTGCTTGCCTAACCTTAATGAGTCAGTAAGAGCCACGTTGTAGCCGAAAAACTATTTCGATACTTCGTTCTTGATGCCCCGCCACGGCAGTAATGGCGCATCTTAGAAATTCTTTCACAAGAAACAATTGCAATCTCAAAGTCAAATGCCTCTGTAAGTAACCATTTGCGATGAAAGCATTCTTGAAAAGTCTTAAAATGCCTTATTCTACCTAAATATGTTAAAAAACTATTACGTATAAAATCACCAATACTGGTAAAAGCTAATGTAGAATGCAGGGCACAAACACCTCAACTGCGGGCAGTTATGACGGCATAGTACGCGTTCCAATAATGTGGAGCCAGCTGATGGTGTTCCGAAAATGTATATAAACAGAGCTTCACAGTTCCCGGTGAAAACGTTATTTGTGAGAAGCTTTTTAGAATGCGTTATTCAACGTTGATATTTTATTAAAATAAACTCTCGATTGTGGAATTAGTTACAGACTTAATAAGACATGCTGGAATTCGCGTACGGTCATCGTGTTCCAATAGCGTCGGCCGATCGTATTCTAAAAACCTAATATTAACTAAAAGTTCCAGACAGAAATATTAATTGTGAAAAACTTCGTCAAACGCGTTTTACGTTCATATTTCAATAAAGTAAGCTCGAGAGTAGACAATTAACTCGCGATTGCACTATTGGTCTAAAGACTTAATAGGACGTGTTTGAACACGCGTACGATCATCGGGCTTCTGTTGATCAACAAATGCAGTCGTCAACATGGCTGTAATGGCGAGTGTGACAGGGAAACAAGGGGAAGTTTAAAGCCGAGTATCTGGAAAACTAAGTATTTGCGGCGAAAACGTTATTCATGAAAAACGTCTTAGAATGCCTTATTGTTTCTAAATATGTCAACAAAATTACTAAACATGATTACTGTCCGCATCGAAAAATTCACCTATGATTTTAGCCTGAGTAAGTTAGGATTGAGATACGCGACCCGCACCGCTGGTCGACGGCCGCGACACCTATAGCACAGAATTTTTAGGTTCTTCAGTTGAATCGCACAGATATTTTGTAGTTACCGATGAAGCAATCGTTTTCTTTCGCGTAGTGTTAAGAGAAAATAGTAATTGTATGGAAGACTCTTTTACTGATGTTCGAATCATTTTAAAACCCATCAGAAAACTTGATATGACATGGTTTACATTTTAGCCTCTTCCCACAAGGACCTAAAAATAGAAAATATCTGGGCAATATTCGTCTTATCCCCCACTTGAACTTCAGAATTATATTAATATATTTTGAATTACTTTGAATTGTTGAAAATAACTGATTCAGAATATACAGGTCTTTATTTGTGGAAATTCTGTTTTGTTTCATCAAATTTTCTTTGCAGCTTCTTAATTGACCCGTCGGCGCGCACTGCTGCTTTAGGTTTGGTTTTATTCGTATGCGTAAGAGTCAAATTCGCCCCTCTTTAGGCCTTACTGTCGGGTTGTTAGGCGTAAACCCCTTCAGATTTACCCCTCTTTAAGCCGTACTATCGGCTAGTAAGGCATGAACCCCTTCAGATTTACCCCTCTTTAAGCCGTACTATCGGCTAGTAAGGCATGAACCCCTTCAGATTTACCCCTCTTTAAGCCGTACTATCGGCTAGTTAGGCATAAAACCCCTCAGATGCACCCCTCTTTTGGCCGTGCTGTCAGGTAGTTTGAACCTAGACATAAACCCCTTCATAATATCGGGCAGGTTAGGTAAGGCGTAGGTTTGGTTTGCCTAATTAAAAAAAAATGGTTGTTATTTTCGTTTTCAGCACGGCTCAATTATGCTAATAATTATAATCAGTTCCTTGTCTTATTACTCGGACGGGGGATAAGACGAATATAAACCAAAATCTGATGCTCTTAAAAATTGTCCTTTTCACGAAGTCTCGTGTTTTTATCTTACGTTACATACCGACCATTGCTGTCACATCAGTTGCTTTTGAATTTTGACGAATTCGACTCGACGATTAGATGAATGAAGTTCTAACACAGTGTATGCTGTACACTTGAGTTAACTGCTTTACAAATTTTGGA
Source organism: Parhyale hawaiensis (assembly GCA_001587735.2). Lineage (NCBI taxonomy): Eukaryota > Metazoa > Arthropoda > Malacostraca > Amphipoda > Hyalidae > Parhyale > Parhyale hawaiensis. The sequence goes on from LQNS02278187.1 coordinate 7,640,222, forward strand.
AGTGCGACTTTCATTGTTAAGGAAATCTTCTTCTACCCATTAGCACCTCAATGAAATATCAGTGACATATTTTTCATTCAGGATCATGGAGACTGATGATGGGGTCGAATGGACCAATTCCGGCTCGGACTACTGGCACCAGCAAGTGCTCAACTCCGCCTTGGACTCATTGGGCACTAAAGCTCTTCGACGCTTACCGACTTAGACTCCAGTTCTCAACAAAATAAGCTTTCTTTCACCGATTCCGACACCTGGGGCAAGGAAGTGCCCGACCCCGACTCTTGGCCCCATAAATCCTTGCTGCTAATAGCCCAGTTTCCAATTCACGCTCATTTCTCTCTGCTTCCTGAGGGCTTTACTGTACGAAACTACTAAAGAAGGTTCGCCCATCCTGTGCTATGGGGCCAGGCAGCCCCAGGGGACCCGTGTAGGTTACCTCAGCCATTAGCTAGGTCTTCGGGACGTCTCTCTTTCGTGTTCACTTTGCTTCGTTACCAATTTCATTCTCCTACTTTCTCATGCTTTATTCTGTTCTTCCTCTTCTTTCCCGACTTGCTGTTCCCATGCTCGTGATCCTGTGTGGGAACACCTTCGACCTTCGTGCATATTTCCCCCGTTTTAATCGACATACTGTAGGTATGTCCCTTGCTCTTTCCTCTGTGATATCGTTCTGCTCAGATACGGAGGCCTAAACTTCCTGACTCTGTTATATAGAGGCGTAGGTACCGCCCCAAGAGCAGAACGTCTTCCTCTGCACTGCCAGAACACCCCTGCCTTGGTGTGCTCCTACAGCTCGGGCTGCGTGGCTACTGCTGGTGTTCCCGGCGAAAAGGCGTGTAGGTTTTGGAAAAATAACTCCTGTAGTGAGCTAAAGTGGAGTCTGGACACTTTTGAGCGCCTGTGTGGCGGTGCCAATGTTGTGAACGGAGTGCGCGGCTGCTGGTTACCTGGTGGAGAGCGGTGTGTCTCCGTGACACGCAGTTTTCATACAAAAAAAGTTTTTCGTAATATTTGCCCTTTTGATGTATGAATTCTTAAGAATTAGCTACTCTGTGTGAAACGTGACCGAATGGGCTCTTTGGTCGGCAAAGATTTAAGAATGGTAGAAACGGAAGGTAGAAGTATCGCTACCTGGTTACAATAATTCGAGCCTTCATTCAGAACGTTAACTTTCCAAGGTTTAACATCCGCTCGTGTATTACCCAAGTTTACTACTCGTTTGCGTGTTCAAAAAGCAATAGATTTCATACTTTATTTATGTTAAAACTATTTATGTCTCTACAGCCTTGTTTATATTACCCGTGTAAAGCGGCCAATACGACCCGTCAGTGTGATGGCTCGTATTGTGTGCATTCTCACCCTTGCATTTCGAGTTTCGTTTTCGGATTTGAAGTTTAAGCAATGCACTCGTGGTACTGCAGTCTGTGGTTGAGCTTCAGGGATGTTTAACTTTTCTCTCGTTCCTATACATTGGGTCTCTATGCAAGTTCAGTATCAAAGTAGCTGACTAAATTAAATGTCTCGGCCAATGTTAAATGTTACTCATTGCCTGTAAATGTTTTATCGCTTTGACAACGCACAAAAACTAGGAAACTCACATGCACTGGGTCGCACTGCAAATCAATGCCCACTTGGGCCCAGACGAGTGTACGGCTGCAGTCGATCACATGCAGATTGTCAGAAGTATCTCGTATCGGATTACTCGCTCGACAACTACGCTCTCTACCCTATAAGGCTAGTGCTCCTCATAGTACGTATGAAGTATAGAAGTGCTGGCGCTACATTCTCGAACTTCGAACCTTTTCCTCCCTGGAATTTTCTTTCAGACGCGGATTTCTTTCATACGCGAACAAAGCGGCAGCTGCGTACGCTATCAACATCGACCGTCGCCGGCACCGCGGCGCAGCGGCAACGGTTCCGCACTCGCTGGAGAGTAAAGCTGCACGCTGTCTCCACCGACGGCACCGGCCTCTGCGTCCAGTGGGGCGTTGTTCCTGTATGCGCAGAATTTCTTCTTCTTGGATAAGCCCGACATATATCCGGAAGAATTATTGCAGGCGGGCGTTGTTCACATATTTGGTAAGATATTGTTTCATCAGAAAAACAACGGAAATTTCCCAAAAATTATCCCCTTGTTTTTGTTTACAATTTGTAAACCTTCTGTTTATACTGGCGCTGCTTGTTCGATACGGAAAAGATATTGCTATTGTGATACTTACAATATGACCTAACGTTGTTCACGAGTTGAAAAGATGATTGTCTTGCATCTAGAGAAAACNTTGTTTTTGTTTACAATTTGTAAACCTTCTGTTTATACTGGCGCTGCTTGTTCGATACGGAAAAGATATTGCTATTGTGATACTTACAATATGACCTAACGTTGTTCACGAGTTGAAAAGATGATTGTCTTGCATCTAGAGAAAACAGTCATAACACGTTAGAAGAATTTTTGTGGTGCTAGATTTACTGTACAATTTCACAGCCTTCATTGTTTGAAACATGCTTAGTGAATGCCGGATTATATTCAAGGCGCAACAAAGAATTAAGTTTGAATCATTTTTCGTGAAGTAATATTAGATTCCGATGGAAATGTTCCCTCCAGTCTTTTTAGAATCAGCTATTGTCTTTCGTGCCCACTTTGCTTCCTTCCCGATTTCATACTCTTACTTGCTCATGCTTTGTTCTGTTCTTCCTCTTCTTTCCCTACTTGCTGTTCCCATGCTCGTTGATCCTGTGTGGTGCATGTGTGCCCCGTTTCTATCGGCATACTATATGTCCTTTGCTCTTTCCTCTGTGATATCGTTCTGCTCGGAAGCAGAGGCTTAAACTTTCTGACTATAACTAACTAACTAGAATCAGTTATTACCAATTTCATCACTACCGTCTGAAGTACTCTACTGTATATATGTTTTCCATCTACCAGATAAATTGTATTAACTGGCGCTTTTGGTTCAGGCTTCCAGTTTGCTCTTCATCAGAATCGTGTGTGTTTAATTAAGATGTTGTAAACTATCTTTATTTGTCGGTACGATTGCCATGACTTGCACCAGTCCGAGCTCCCTCCCCCAAACTATTTATGAAACTGTCAAAAATAAATTCATTTTCAACAACGGAATCAACCAGTATTGTCGGTGCCTTATTGTGCTTTGTGGCGCCTTACAAAAAAACTTCTCTTCCCAAGATTCTGTAGAGGAGCCTGAAACTTGCTCCTGCCAAGATTTCCTTTCACGCCCAAGTTGGTCGCCCCAGCGTCATAACTTCGCTGAGAAACTGCCCAAGTCGCGAAGCCTGTAAACTGTGAACCATGTTTACCGCGGGCCTGTTGAACTCCTTCCTGGTGTAGACCTCAGCAGTTTATCATCGACACTCAGGCCTGTGCTGAAATTTCGAAAGCTGTCGAGCCATATCTTACTGCCGAAATACAGAAGTTCGTTCTACTTCTTATGGTGCTTCACCTCGTCTGAAGTCATACTTAGCAAATACTACATAAATGCATTGGTCGAGTTGCAAGGTATTTTTTTTTTTCAAACACTGCAGTGGAACTTGTCTCAGACCATATTTTATAAGCGCTGCAAAATATCTTGTCTCAGTTTACCCAACAATGTATGAAATTTTAATTCAGGTGCTTTCTCCTAAAAGATATGTAAAGTTTTGACGTGAACTTATTTCGTGGAACGTCTGTTCATTTTAATTTCGTACAAGTATCAAATATAGAAGCTCGGCTCGGAGTGTTTCTCTTGTTCAAACACCAGGTACTTTGATAAATTTGTGGTAGCCTATCCATGGTTGATCCAAGTGGTTGTAAGTGCTCCTCCGTCTCGTGTGCGCTCTCTCAAAGTTCCATAAACAGTAAACTTGAACTATGACACGTTTTTTACCCTTTTACCGAATGTTTCTTGTTAGCATAATGCGAGTCAAACTAAATTTAATTGGTAGCCTAATTGAAAATATTATGCAGAAATATCATACATTATACTCTATTTTCAATTACTTCAAGGCGTACGATAGCAGAAGACATCTCGTGGAAAGTTGATACGTTTTCTCGAATGGACCACTGGGCGTTTCACTTTAATACGTTGCCCCATCAACTCAGAGTACTCTCTATACGGTAATGGGTTGAATTCCGTTAGAGTATCTAAACAAACTTAGCTTCTTGCATTAGTGGCTTTGCTTCAGGCGCCAAAATAGACTCGGGGGAGATAAGCTCAACACGAAACCGGGAGCCAAGGGGCCTCAGTTCCAGTGAGGACAGAGGTGGGCTGGCGCAGAATACCCTGGAATTGCGTCACCGTTGCTGAGCGCTACGCCGAGGCGCCCGTTTAAAGCTGCTCTTAGGCGCTGCTGGCGGAGAGGGCTCAGTGCCCAGTAATTTGGTCTCCGCACTAACAAAATTTTCTTCCCTCTCCGGAAGTGGATTTACGGTTTTGGTCTCTGGAGCTGCTGGAAATTCTGCTAGGGCTGTTGAATGTTTCATGAACTAGCGAGCTTGGTTCGTATGCACCTGCGCCACTCGTAAAACTGCTAAGTCCAGGACTGAAAATATTAGCTACCCTAATGATCTAATTGACTGACTGTAACTGTTGCGGCACGCAAATACAGCCTCACAGAATAGCTAATGTTTCCTAGCATCAAAGTAAAACAACTTGGGCTGCACTCTGAGAGCGTAGACCCTCACCAAGCAACGCTATGCTAAATGATAGAATGACTGACATTCATACAAATCGACAAGCGAACTACCGGATCATCACCATAATTTAATCATCACTTTCTCATAATATTCCCAACAGCTTCTGTAAATTTCGCGAGGGTCAGTTCATAACCTTTTGAGTTATGTTGTTAACAGGCAAACTAATAAACCCCGGCGAAAACGTCATCTCTTTGGCGAAGGTAATGGATACGGAGGTAGGCCTAATGTTTTAATGTTTTGTGCCTTCGGATGTCTGGTATAAAACTTTACTCGTACTGACTTGAGTCACAGCGAATCTGGATAGAATTTATTACCTTTGCCCAGGAGGTTATTTATTACTGTGAACGTTGACAGTACAACCCAGACGGGCTCTTAGCCTATAAACCACAACATCCAACCCGTCTAATTCCGGCGCGCTATAGAGTCCGTCGGGACACTCAACCCGATCTAGCCATCCCCGGGTAGACGCTTGCGGAAACACAGATACACAACGCTGCTCCCAATACGATCCCTTTTACACCAAGCTGTAGCCAAAAGTGCACTTGCACATATAATAGCAGTATCCCCTTAAAGTGAAAAAATGTTTACCAGCAGGGTATTTTTCTTGAGATTTGAAATAATAAATTGGTTATATTCTGGGAGCCAATATATACCAATACTATATGTGGTATTTATTACTCGTATGATAAACCTTGCACCTGTTCTTGTTGCACAAATTCATAAGAAAACGGCTGATGAAAGTAATTCCCACTTTGTAGTTTACTGTTCCCCGCAGTCCATGGCTATTCATGGCCGTATAGTGTACATTTCATTGCGCATGTCGTGAAGCAGCATTATTTGTACTGTGTCACATGGGAACTCCCCTCGAGGGGCGTAGGATAGGCCATATATATATATAGGGTTAAGTTATTTAGGTTCGCTCATCCTCTGTTATGGGGCCCGGCAACCCCAGGGGGCTCGTGTAGGTTACCTCAGCCATTAGCTAGGCCCTCGGGACGTCTGTCTTTCGTACTCACTTTGTTTCCTTCCCGATTTTATACTTCTACTTGCTCATGCTTTATTCTGTTCTTCCTCTTCTTTCCCGACTTGCTGTTCCTATGCGCTTTGATCCTGTCTGGGAACAGCTTCGTGCAAGGGTCCCCCGTTTCTAGCGTCGTACTATATGCCCATTGCCCTTTCTTCTGTGATATCGTTCTGCTTGGAAACGGAGGCTTAATCTTCCTGACTATAACTAACTATTTATTGGAAGTAATATAAAAATCTTATTGAGTTTATTTTAGAGAGCAAGAGTTACATACGGTTCAGTGTTCTCCAAAAGCGCTGTCCAAACATCGAAAGCTTTAAAATTTAGTGCAGTTAAGCTTAAATTATATCAGCATTTGATTCTTTCACGCCGGCTATATTCATGCCATTTCCTTAATTTTTTTATTAGTGTAAGTCTTTTTGCGTATTATTTTTTGTTACCGAGAGCGTTTGATTCCTGAGCTACACGAGAGTATAAGATTTAATCATAAAAATTCGGAAAAAACACTATCAAATTAACACAGTTGAGCTGTGTGGGAGATAGCCATTTGTCTATTCTTGCCGTTCAAGGAATAGCCCTTCGCCATTCTCCATGAATCATTTATTTTTGATGGAATCGCATTATTGGAAAAGCTTCTGAATAATTTGGCTGCCTCCACCACGGTCAAGAAGTATTTTTTAGATTTTGTTGGTGATGCACTGGCTGTCAGATTATGTCCCAAAACGCCACCAGCTTCTTGCTTTGCGTACGACCGTCTGCCCCCCCCCCCCCCC
>LQNS02278187.1:7665208-7676812 GCA_001587735.2 Parhyale hawaiensis
CCACGGGGAGGTCGGTGTATCTGAAGTATACCCTAATGAAATTTACCGCGGGGAGGTCAGCGCATCTGCAGAATACCCACATGGTGTTCGCTGCATCTGGTCGGAGTTTCTGTCCATCTTGGTGTACTACTCCCTACTCAGCACTACTGTCAAAAAATTAAAATTTTTCATTAAACCAATCTTATGTTACCTGAAGTGTCCGTGGTCATACTAATGATGTTTTTTTCCGTGTTGGATATTTCAAACAATAATTTTGCTCCTCGAAATCGAAATTATTTTGCGTGTTTCTGAGTAAACCATTTTCGCATATGTGTCGTAAATTCGTTTTACTGAAATTACTTTCCTGAAATTAATATATCTGAGTTGTAATACAACGGTAATATGATTATTTTAACACGTTAAGCGCCATATGTACCACCGGTGGTACATAGCAAGCTTTCACTTACCGCCATATGTACCACCGGTGGTACGTAGGAAACTTTCATTTATTTGTCAGCAACATAACTGTAAAAGTTAAGAATGAATCTTCATAAAATTCTGAGGAATTATTACTTAAGGCCTTAAACACCGATGACCAAATTTTGGTGAGGTTCGGATTTGCCGTTTTTGTGTTGCTATCAGAGAACTGAACCGTATTTTCGGCTGAAAATTCCTGGCGCTTCAGGGAAGTTTCCACAATTGGCTCTGGCGTTTAGCGTGTTAAGAATATTCTTTGTTACATGACAGCAAACTTCAGTATTCGATACCGTCATTTATTGGATGAGCTTCGCTTTTGCTGCAGAGCTAATAAAAACTCAGTCCGAACTTTAAAAAAAATTCTGAACATAAAGGAATAGTGCCTTCGATGAAACGAATGAAAGTAAATGATAACTCAATTATTGCGTCAACTCGCAGACGCCAGCGGCACAAACGATGCTGTGTGTGCACTATAAGCGAAGAGTCCATTGCTACTCTTATTATAGCAACGGCAATACCGGCAGCCATCCAGCGCGGACCAATCTCTCAATCTCTCCCCTGCCTCCAGATATTTCTTGCCAGACTTAGAGTGCTTTCTATGAAGCGCTGTCGTCTTCCAATTACTTCACCTCCTGCCATCACCACATTCTCTTCCTTTTAGCGCCTTCAACCGAGTGCTGTCAGCGCTCAATATGGCTTTGGTCCATGGTGCCATCGTCGTTCCTCTCAAGAGATCATCAAATGACATTTTCATTTGAAAAGGCACTCGTCTTTCACTTGCGTGAATGGCCGAGCGACCTTTCCGTCCCCTACTCTTCTCCTTATCGCAGATCTGGCCAGTCTGGCCGGTCCTCATTCTGCTGTGAGAACTTCTAATGAGATATCCAAACTTGGGCGCATTCCGCCCTCAGCCTGCAACCCCTGGCTGCCTTACTTGCCTGATAATGTGACTTCTTTTATTGTATGCGTGGCTGGTGATGAAACGCTCCAAAAGACGTAAGGTATGTCGTTCCTGGGTCCCTGCGGCGGCCATTGCTCCTACGGTGCGACGTGCATGCCGAGGTAATGAAATATTTTGCGGTCTTAATTTGCACGTGTTGAGGTAATGCAGCGGTCATTGCTCTTCCTACAGTATGCGTGTCGAGGTAATGAAACTCGAAATTTCCTACCTCTACGTTTTGAGGCAATGGTGCAGTCATCCAGTCCACTTCAGATGCGAGAATTGAGTTTGTAAAACCTTTGCCTAGTGCACTGATCGCTGGCCGACTTTTTAAACGCCCCTGATGAATATCGTGTTCTACAAATATTAACCTAAGCACGAACTAAAAATTTAACTAGTTAGCCTATGCTACTTTGAAAAAGTTAAATTATCAAATTTGTAAGTTTTTCTAGATGACGTCTTACGGTGCGTTTAGGTATAGAACTGAAAAAGAAATAGTTTCGCTTAAAAACAGCTTTTTTTGAAACCTAAGGAGAAGATAGTCCTCGACGTAACACGAATAGAATTGAGGCTATGGTTATGCCAAAGCTTCGCTATTATATGCTTAAGCGATGCTGTTCTTTCGACGATAGTATTTCTTATTGCTACTCACAAACATTAAAAACAAAAATTGGCTATGTAGTTCAGCTTATAAGTTGATCACGACCTCAGAATGATATGACATACAGCTAGTGACAGAATTGGCAGGTGCCGATGTCAATGCTGTTATTTATCTTTAAATGCGTTGTGTGAAGTATTCCGCCTGATATAAATTCGATTATTTTCAGATCGCTACAACCGAATTTTTCATGTTTTTTGTCCTGTAATTCTTGCAGGCTTCTGATAAATTGCAATAGTACGTCGTATTAGTCCTTCGTAAATCGGTGCAGATGTTCGCTTGATTCTTTCAGCTGGAGTGTCGTCTGTGTATTCAGGTTACGTGTTCAGTTATGGTGTCTCCTCCGCAATGACTTTACTTTTTTATTTTTTTGTCTTACCACAAGTCAAATTTCGGACGAGATATCTTCGCCGACCAGCGTGGCCTCTGTCCTTCGTCGTTAAAGATATAGCGGGAGAAATATTTAGTCGCCGGTAATAATATTAGGCTGAGTACATCCCTTACTTTTTGGATAGCTTCGGCCTATCCGCGGGCCTTTTCAGAGCAGCAGGTCTGCTTAACGATCTTCAAAATGCCCCAGGAAAGAAATTTTAATTTACTGAATGATGCTTGCTGGCCGTCTCAACTCACCGTCTGTTCTCTTTTGTTCACTCCTGCAAGAGCATTACAACTGACGTTATTCTCTCGCACGTAATTTTTTCCATGGTGCACGAATGGCGTTAGCGTTGACTTATCGTAACCAGTTTCCTTGATTATTCTCGAAGTTGTTCAACCACAACTAACGATATTGGTCCTGCCTCATTCTTTTTTACAAAATCCTAATTTTATTGTTTGTATTATTAATTTCTGAACAAATATTTGTATGCATAATGTGATTTTTGTTACATTTGTATTTGTGTTCTTTCATTGCTAATTGAAAATTTTATTTGTTACAATAGGAAATATTTATTTAGCTGAAAGAGGACTTATGAGGCTTCAAAGTAAACAAAAAAAAAAAAAAACTGAATTACGACCATTTTCCAAGATGTACATTTATGTAATTTGTATTAGTAGTTTTGAAACCGGTGCTGAGTCTCTAATTTTTTTTCTTGCTTGCCTTCACCAAACGCTGCATACTTGAAAAATGAACTGTTACAACTTTTTTAATGTTAAAGTCATAGATAAATATCTACAATAACACGTTCACCGTTTCATGTGTGCCGACTTCCACAGAACCCACAGTGTTCGATTAACGTTACTCTGAGAACTACTAATCTGTATAATTCTGCCGTCAGATGAGTTTAAATTTCGCTTTATCAACTGCATAAAATACTTGGAAAGAAAAATATGGCAGGTACGTTAACGCCGATAGCTTCATTCATATATGAATATATCTACGTATTGAGGGCATTGCACATGTGAATTAGCACTCTAATGCACTTCATACAGACCTGATATAAATGTCAGGCCCGGCCATATCTCAGTTAGAGAGTTTTGCCGCACTTACAGACCAGTTTGTTGTTTTTCTGAACAAGACATCGCATCTGTCAGAAGTTTGGCGGCGGCGCTGAAAACTCTATTGGTTTTTGTGATGCCTGGGATGTTGCCGCAGACCGGGGGCGTGTGCAGCTTCATCCCCTCCTCCTCCTCTACTCTAATGTCTTTCTTTTCTTTTTCCTCAAGGAACTGCTCACTTCCTCTCGATTGCAACCTGCTCCTCTCTTCTTCCGATTCTCCCATTGTGCCCCAGTTCGTGTATTTTACCTCTGAAACTACCTCTCTTTCCTTATTTTCATTTTTTATTATGACCCATTCCATATATTTTAACGGGCTTTTTATAGTTATTTATGAATTATTGTCATCCGTAAAGCTACATGCATCTCGTACAGTATCTTCCTGCTCTCGCCTACTCCAATCTATCACTGTAGAATTTCTGTTCTTAGAAGTTTATTATTATCATGTACTATTAGTTTTCAATGTTTTATTTTTCCAGTTTCATTCGAATTCTGTTTGGTTTTCTTGATAATTCTTCGGACGAGGTCCCCGTGATGTTATGCACTTCACCCATCTTGTGTAGAGGTGATGCTGCAGTTCGTGACCTGCGGCCGGGAGGCCTAGTAGATAGAGAATTATCCCCACATTGCACGTAGCCGCTTACAGCTAGTTTATCTGGCACTTCTGGTAAGTATATGCGTCCATTAAGTTTTTTCAATTCCGCAGTCTCCGTACCAGTGGCATTTCAAATGTGGCGTGGCAGTTTGTGAAACTATGAGCATACCTCTTGGCTATGGAATCACCATCGGTTTTGACCGGAATTCGCAAGTGCGACCAATACGGTCTGGCAAGAATCTGCCCATTGATAGTGACAGAAATTCCTTCAAAAATCTTCCTAACATATGTGATCGTAAAGCGCTCGAATCTTCGTTGAACATGTAAAGGAAATCAAGTCTTTCTTGATTGCTTAATTCTTGCATGCCCTGAATTTTAGTTGTGAACTATCTCTGTATAGCCTCGAGGCGCTCTAGGTCTTATTATTTGCTCGTTATCCAAAGCGGTGAACAGTATTCTATCCTTGGCAGTACCAGTTGTTTTCATTAGGGGAGCATTGTGTCAGCTCATATAAGTTATTAATTTTAAAGAAAAGAAAATTATTGAATGGAAACAGGAAGGAAAATCAAAAAGCTCGCTGAAAATTTTGCTCCGAGGTTCACTCTTGGCCAAATGTCATCTGATACGATAGCCAGCCTTTAACCACAATACATGACACTTATCAGGTCATACCAACAAATGGTGGCAACGATGATCAGGCGCCTCTGATTTTTGGTGAATGTCGAATCTATGATCAACACCGTCAAATTCAGTGTCTTAAAACAAAGATCTAGCATTAGTTTCATTTTCACTCGAGTGCCACGCAATTACCAGTCAAAACACACAAAAAACTTTCGGAAAGTTTGATACCGTACTAACGAACTTCCAGCAACTTTGGTACTAAACGCTTTGTGATCATGCTTACGTAAATAAATAACCTAGTCACCTGGCCTAGTGAATCATAATTAGTTTCAGATGATACAATCAATTAGGGAGAAGTGAGTACCATACTTGACAGAGAAAACCGTACATTTGCCCTAACGCAGGAAAACTGATATTTCATTTGAAACTTTCCTCAATTCCGCGAACTTTTTGATTTCCTTCGTAGGCGTATGCTAGGTAACTGCAACGTTTCGACCATCTACTTGGACCATTCTCCGGAAGCTAGTCTAAGTCAAAAAGTATGGTAGAAAACGTATGATATCAGATATAGTGACGAGTTGTATGCTGCTGCTAGTATGATAGCAGTCTTTGCAGTCTCACTGGTAGAGCGGGCTGGTAGACGCTTCAGTAAATATCTATGCTAGTAGAAAGGGTTTCTTATGATTCGTATAAACTCTATATTTTAACTTCTGAGAATAACAAAAACTGCAAAACTGTTGAACTAGCCTCTGACAGTGTCATAATTTTCAGAGGAAGAAGCAACACATTGGTTTGCAGAACCAGTTATAATTATTGTTGCCTGTAATTGAGGGTATCTCCTCCAGCAAAAGCGTTAACTACTCATATGTTATAGCATCTATCTGTATCGCGTTTATTAGATTCGAAAATTGAGATGCTAAACTCATATTTAAATACACGAGCAGTTATGTTGGCTCAATTTGCTTTTTGAGACTGCAAGAACCTCAACTTACTGTCACCTTAATGTAGGAAGTTTCAATAAGTATTGCCAGGAAATTAGCTGAAATAGTATTTTTTGACAACACAGCTGTGGCTATTCAAACGACTCGTTATTTCATCTTGCATCTGGCTCTCTTTCAATTGTAACGTTACAAGTTTGCTACTATGGCTCTCATTGTTTATGTGCACATTTTGTTACTTGCACAATGCCCTCACTTTGCGTGACTTTGATGTGATTTTGCATAATCTTTTCAACGCGTATTACTCAAGTCTAGCGTTTTATGATATGCCGAGCTTTTGTTCAAGACTTCGATAACCACGGTCTACAAGCTGTAATTATCATATTCGCCATAGCCGTAATTTACCTACTGCTTATTCAGCTCTAGGTTTTCCCGTGGTTGTCGCATGTCTTTGCACTGTACTCATTAGCCAACATGCTCACTATTTTCATCTCGCTCCTGACAGACGCCATCCTTTTTTTCAGGTTCCTTTCTAATTTCGCGAAAATACCCCTCCCCCTCCCGCACTTTCTCTGACAGACCATTCTCTTTTCTCCGCCTCGCCGTGGCACCACTATACGTAATGAGACCGAGCCTTGCTGTTACTGAGATTGGCGCAGATTCTTACCCTCATTTGCTGATGTTTTGCCCGTTCTTCCTCAGTGTTATGGCTTCTCGGGAGCCGATCCTTCACATAGGCNATACGTAATGAGACCGAGCCTTGCTGTTACTGAGATTGGCGCAGATTCTTACCCTCATTTGCTGATGTTTTGCCCGTTCTTCCTCAGTGTTATGGCTTCTCGGGAGCCGATCCTTCACATAGGCGACGTCTGTTCGTGTCGGCGGGCACGTGTGCTAGCAGTTTCTTGGGGCAGCGGTGATTGTTTTATAACGGCACGTAAGAGAAACGAGATGGTGACGATGGCTCTTAGGCGAGTTTAACTTATACGAAGAAACGCTCAGGTATTTGACGGGCGCGTACAGTGTCAACTGGGTGTGATTTGGTGGGATGGAGGCTGAGACTCATGGGGCATTGGGGTCCGCATGGCATATGTTGACTCCTTCCGTCTGTTCCTGCACGTGTTTAGTTCGGCTACTCCTAAGGGAAACTGCTGGTTACAATGTGAATGGCAAACGGTTGAAGGGCATCACCGCTGATATTCCGTAGAGCGTGTGATTGTTTAAATGTTTTTGTGAAATTTTGTGCTCTGCGTAGCAGAACACTGTCAGGGAAACCGGATGTATATTATATTGGAGGACGGGTGGGGGAAAAACTACTGGAGTCCGTGTGAGCCTGTACCATTGCCCGGACCGAGCGCAACATTCCCTCATCGCTGCTCGTTCGCAACTAACCCCCAACGGAAAGATGCGGGCACACAGACTCACAGGAAGTACGCTGTTCTTCCCTATCAAGTCAATATCGGCTCACGCCCCGGCGAATTGGAATATTCACTACGACTGCAAGTGTTGTACCTCCGATCAAGGAAAATCGCGCACCTAACTTTAGCTTCATCGTCAACTTTTAATACACAGTCACGTCTTGCACTTTTTAGAATATTCACTTATTACCGACACTGGAATTATAGCAGTGACAGTCTGACGTATTTGTCGTGATGACTTTGTATTTCTTAAAAGCTTCCTTCACATGCATTACCTGTTACACGTCTTACTGCTAAATTGTTATGTAATTGATCTATTCCAGCAACTTAATGTATGCTACCCGCACAGTGCTAAGTTTAGTGCTTCACCTATTTGGCCTGAACATTTTTTTTGTATTGCATTAAAGCCTGTACGCAGAGAACGATGTGAGTTATCAATACAGTGTTAATCCGCTCAACGTACACAGCACCTTTGAAACTGTCTATATTATTGGATGTCATCTTGTACGGAGTGAGATGCGCGTAATTTTTTATGATTAAAATACCACAGAAAACTGTTTAAATGTGGCATAAAAAAGAAAATAATTTTCACTGCTAACTTTCTAAAGTTGGGTTCACTATACAGTCCTTCTTTCCTCGTGCACCCAGCAAAGCATTCGAACGTAGCTGTGTGTTGACTAAAAATTTACTAAACCGGTAGCCGTAAAGTCAGCTGACTGAGCAGCGGTCACTATATTTCCGACAGCATTTTATATTTACATTAAATGCGAACTCGGGGAAAGTCTGTGCTATTTACTCTATTGTTTACGATGAACCGGGAAAATTCGAGACACTCTGTTTAGTTGAAAAATGGCTCTAATTAGAGGCGGAAGTCAGCTATTTTCCACTGCCTTGTTTTCATTGAAATAAGTCTACATTACTGCTTAAATTCATGCTGTTAAATTCGTCCTGTATACTGACACCACGCAATTTATTCAAACTACGTGTAATAAAAATTTATTGCAAGTCAAGAGATATATCGCAGGCAGCCACCGCCAGTGGCTGAATACGAAATGAACTTGACGATATCTTGTAGAACAGCAATAAACGCCATGTTGGATGATTGCGCTGGATGGTTGGACACCTGTACCAACATAATGCTGTTGTTAAATAGTCGATCGCTTGAATTATCTTTATTGTTGCATTGAGCTACATAATACATTTTATGTATGTTATCGAAAGCGAAGTTTTTTACACTTCCAGAGCGAAGTGACTTCCTTTGGAATAGACATGTTTATCTTTCGTCAGTTTGCGCGTCTCCAGCGGAGCGAGGCGGGGTTTTCTATGCTTAAACATATTCATTTAAAATACTTCAGTGTTGTGAGTCAAGCCTGTACTTCGACCCATCATTACACTAGGTATTCTAGGCTATTTAAACCCTCAAAACTAGATATTTCTACTCGTACTCGAAGGCGTATTGATTCCAGTAACTAGGATAGAAAAACAAGTGTTGCTAAACTTTATTCAGCGTCCTCGCACTTTTCACACCACCAAATTCCTTCTCGTATTTACCCACTTACAAAAAGTACATTTGAATTTCTTTAATAAATAATCCCCTATGGTTCAGTAGCCAGTTATCTTCTGACTGCCGATACTGCGCTCTATTGGGAATTTGAGTACCGCCGGGGTTACAAAAAACTGTACAATATATGGAGCATATTAGTGTGTTAGATGTATTTCTATGTCTGGATGTATTTCTATTTTCCTACAGAGAAGCAGATTTAAATATTTAAAATGGGCCAAACAGCCTCGCACAATATACATATACATAACGAATTATGATATACTTTCCTTTAATGCTGCAAAACATATACTGTATAATTACCTCTTCCAAAGAGGTGGAAGGATCTTCATGAAATTTACAGGAACTGTTAGCAATATCACGTGGAACAGATGATTAATTTTAGTTATGATCCACCAATCCGTTTGTCTATTTGTTTGTTTATCTGTTAGTCACGTACCTCTTAAAGTTATGAACGGTTCTTCATAAGCTATACAGAGCAGTTAGCAATATTACAAAGAACAGTTGATTCAATTTTGATACGATTCTACAGAATTCCTGGATTTCAAACTATAGTTCAAAATTTTCGTTGGCATTGCGTTTAGCGGAGCAAAGGTCCACCATCTTGGAATGCTTCTGCAGTTCCATATAAAAAATCAGTTCTGGACATTTGACAATCTTGTTTGTGCACTCGTTCCTTTACATATACGCTTCATCTGTTTCAACTTGTTGTTACCTTTCAGACGAACCGAAAATGAACAATGATTTCGTCGAACAGCGGAAGTTATTCCAAGAACTGACCGCTGATGCAAATCCTAGCAACTGCTGAAATTAGCGAAAACCACCAAACGAAACCTGTAACTTTCATTATATTTGAGTATTTTACAGCGTACCAGAAAAGTATTGCATTGTACAAAGCTCAAAAACTTGTTTTTGCAATCTTCAAATACACGGAAAGCTAAAACTTGGGTCAGGTATTCGTGCCCTCCTGATGCAACGGTTTATTGTTATGCGTACAATTTGATGACGATCGTAAAGCACCATAATATTTTTATTGTTATGCTGAAGGTTTTATACACAAGGTTTGGCCATCGTAAATGCCAAATTAAGCCTGTCGCTAGAATAGGACTCTGCTATTACGAAGAATTCTTGCGTGCATTTTGCATGTCGAGGCTGACATTTTTTTTTTAGAATTTCGTGCTTGAAAAACTTCCCTCATGTCGCGCACTTGAAGGCTCCTTAGTTTGGGCTCGGAGCGCAGTCTCCCGCCTTTGCTTAGGATTTGAAACAATTTGTTTAGGATTTTCATCCGTGCAGTAAAATCCTTTATTTTTTGAATATTCTCCTTCTTTCAGGAATATTGTAGGAAGTTTGGTTGAGCAGACTAAACTCTCGCCCCAGTTTTATTAAAAAAAATATTGGCATGTTTTGCAGTTCTTACCTTACTTGGAGGGTCCTCAGCCGAAGACCAGATGATAGGTAATATTTACACAACCCAGTGTGTGCCTTACTTTTATCGTAGGGAAATGGGTACGTTCCTGAAGATGTAGCTATAAAGTCCAGGCCAGCACTGTCTGGCTCCAAGTTTTCCATTTTTCTTTTGAGCTGCGAGGACATAAGATTTGAATTTGAAGTTTGGATTCGGAAGTTTGTTTGCGATTCTTTCTTCGCACAGTTTCTTTCTGTCTGCTGCTAAAGTTTGCACTTGAAGACCAATAGCCGGGAGACATGTGGCACAGTGGCCGTCGGCGGCGAAATATCCTTGTACAATAAAATTTATCAGTAAGGTGTTCAAGTGCATTTCATTTAGGCAAAGATCCTACAGTGCAACTGTTACATCTTACTTGTTAATGCTTTTAAGAGTAGAAACTACAGTGCAGAAGCCTACCTACCCCTTCTCTGTAATCTATACCATCTTAACATTTCACTACTACAAATGAATTTTGTCGGTATTTCAATTGTTACTTTAAATGATGCTGTAATGCTATTCAACTTTGCTGCTACTGATGCACTTTACTATCAATTTGTTTACATTGGGGTTGTGCATTACCCTCACAAAATTATAGCCTCCGGGACGCCGCCCAGAAGATGGATTACGGTTTTAGTTTCTGCGGCGGCATAAGTTTTGGTAGGGATTGTGTTCTTGGGCTTCACTGCCATTGATATCGTATTGTCTGTTGTACCGTAAATTACGAAAATCTGTAAAAAAAAATTTCCATTATTTCTGTATTCTGTTCAGTTATAAGACCAGTGCTTTTTTAGCCGACTTTTCTGCTACTCTAGCTACTCTGCCGTCACTTGGAAACTTTATTGATACTGATGCTCTGTTGGGCTATAGCATTGCTGCATACTTCTGATACTCCTTAGTATTTTTTTTTACAAATTTTTTAGTTAATGAAACTCTCCGCTATTGTCTACAAATTTTCTGAATTTTACTGCAAATGCTGAGGGTAATTACCGTGGCAAACTTCAGTATTGCGGCGACTCTTATTGTTTCCCAATTTCACTGAGTTGATTGGCCTATAGCCATTCATGTACATCGCTATATATCGTATGGCCTACTCAGTACCAATTTATTTTGTTACTTGTGCCAGTGCTCTGTATATATACTCTCTAACCATTTTTCTCGGATGGGCAGTATCCAATTCCAGGGATGAGCTCCAGGAGAATTAGAGTTGCACTGTCTCATCTGAATGACGATTTTTTAGTTGTACGAGTCCGTACTCCGAGAGCTTCTGGTACACGCACTCCCGTTTTGGTACACGCACTCCCGTTTTGGTACACGCACTCCCGTTTTGGTACACGCACTCCCGTGTTGGTACACGCACTCCCGTTTTGGTACACGCACTCCCGTTTTGGTACACGCACTCCCGTTAATTATGTGAAAAGTATTTAGTCACTGAACTTCTTTAGTTTCGTATATAGTTATTCGATGCGTGAAATGT
>LQNS02278187.1:7676828-7720876 GCA_001587735.2 Parhyale hawaiensis
CACGCACTCCCGTTTTGGTACACGCACTCCCGTTTTGGTACACGCACTCCCGTTTTGGTACACGCACTCCCGTTAATTATGTGAAAAGTATTTAGTCACTGAACTTCTTTAGTTTCGTATATGGTTATTCGATGCGTGAAATGTGTTCAAAAGGACTTGGTAACTCAAATTTTTGAGTTCCTTATTGCTCGGCGAAGGATAGTTGAGAAGGAATTGGCTAAGGATAGTTGAGGGCTTGAAACACGTTTATAATTCGCATTTTCCACGCGAGTGCAACGTATAAAAAAGGGTGTTCTAGTGGGTGATTTTGTGTCATATGTTCGACTTGCGTAATGTAATATTTTGCGAACTTCTGTGAAGGCTTCATTCATCGTAATCTTAGT
Source organism: Parhyale hawaiensis (assembly GCA_001587735.2). Lineage (NCBI taxonomy): Eukaryota > Metazoa > Arthropoda > Malacostraca > Amphipoda > Hyalidae > Parhyale > Parhyale hawaiensis. Next base: position 7,677,212 of record LQNS02278187.1, read on the forward strand.
TGTGTGTTCTAAAAATTCTTTTTTTTATTCAGGAGTTTAAGGTATATCGTGGGCCATAGGGTTAGATTCTTATTAGTTTATCCTTCTTTGACATATTTCAATGAATATAGGGAGGCTTACACTAACCCAATGCTGCGAATTTATTGCATGAGATCATACGGTCCGACCCCAGGGTACTGAAGAAGAGGTGGCACGCAACTCAAATGTTCTATCGCGTCACACTGTTTTCCTTGACCAAACAAACTTACGTAACGACTTAGAATAAGCCGTGCAAAACACGTGATACTTGGAGCTCGAACCGTTACGAAAGAACTTAGCATAAAAATATGCTTGGCGACATCGCACTCAGGAATTTGAACACTGCCACTTACGGAAAATATTACTAACTGGCAGTATCTGCCGTTGTTTATCTACTACGACTTACTACCAACACTGTTGTTTACTGCTCTTACTGCTATCACAGTCATTCATTTCAAGTACTCTAAACTTTCTACTTCTGCCGTTTACTACCAATGCTCTCCATACTGTTGTTTACTGGTCTTATCGATGTTTACTGCGCTTGCCGCTGTTTACTGCTGTTACTGCCAGTTACTGCAGCCTCTGTTGCCGCTGCCTGCCGGCAGGCTGGCAGGCTGCCAGATCGCCCTCAGCCTCCACCAAAGCTCCTCTTCAGACCTTCCCAGAATCCTCTTCTATACCGCCTCCACCCCGGTCTATTGTTTTTTTTTTATTTTTTTTTCACCGATCTATTCTCTACTATCCAGCACCTTAGGCTCGCAACTGCGTTTTCGATCTGCCATTTAACTCTAAAGCTTTGAACCAAAATGCGTTTTGTGCGAATATTCAAAATCTCATGTTTACTTTATTAGGACCAGCGACGTTACAACAATGCTATTCTTATTAGAAGCCGCCGTTCTATTCGTTCCTAGAAGTGCTGACACTTGCGACCGTAGTCTTGAAAAATTCTGCGTTCTCGATCAACAGCTTTTTTCGTCTCTTATGCGCCATTTTCTACTATTTCTTTCAACCAAAATAGAATTATTTTTGCTTTTCATTCCATTGTTAATCCCTTTTCCGCAATGCAATTTCTTTCTAATTTTTTCATTAATTACTCTTTTCAGTTATCTCGCTTTCTCAGAATGAATTTATTTCTTGTGGTGTTTTCGTTTTCTCACTTTTTCGTATGTTTTCTCGTTCTACTTGATTGCCTTTTCAAATGGCATTGTGTAGCACGACTTGTCTAACTTTTCAACGAACCTTTTTTTATTTAATATGCTCACCAAGGAAAAAAGTTGAAAACGCTGAACTCGTGCTGAGATTTGGGCCCGCATGCAGTCTTCAAAAGTACATCGCTTGTAGTGCTGCGTTGTCTGCCCAATACTCTGTAGACGGACACGTATGACATGAGCGTTTTCTTAGCTAATTACGACATCTATGGCTCAGAAAGTACGGCATCTACGCATAAAAAATTATAGTAATTACAGAGCAGAAGATGCAGGAGCGATGGAGCAGAAATAACATCAGTGGCGCATACGCGCGTTACGCCCGTTTATGCAGTGCAATATTGATATCTGCTATAAATGACAAAAATTGTGTTACCACTCATTTTTCACGTTAATATTTTGCCTCTAGTAGTTTTCAATTCTAATCGTTGAGTATCTGTCTCTTTTATAAGTAAGAGCGTGTCAGAAGAGGCACTGCTGTCGGTCTTTATAATTCGCTGTGGCAGTGAACTCCTAAGTCGGAAATTTCATAAGGATTGCATCTTTCCAAGATGTATGTTATTGTTTATAAAATGCGGAGAATTTCCCAAATGAGGTATCCTAAAGCTTGGTGCTTATATTTGTTTTCTCCTAATATTTACTTCGCTGAGCAATTCCGACAATGTTACTCCTATATCAGACACCAAACTTCGTTCGCTGTATATCAATTAACTGTATAACGACCAAATGAAACTTTCATTTCTCGGACGAATAGCATTATTACGCACATCCTTTGGAAAAAAGTTGTGCTTTCTTTTGGATGGTTTTTCTGTGTAAGAATATCCTCTCAGGTAACCCAGAACGTTCGTACGGTTTGGTTTATGTAGTCAATTGTCCAACAGAAAACGCAAGAATTTTCTGGGTTACTTGATAACGTCAGCAATTTCTTTTTCTCCTCCCAAGCACGCGCGTCTGCAAAACTCGCGAATGATCTTTCGGAGGCCAAATTAAAAATTGAACTCGGCCGTTGTTTCCGCAAGCTGCGGCTGCCGTTTTTTGCTGCGCTGCCGCTCGAAATCCGTGCCGTTCTGTTCCGCAAACGGTCGTTTCTTCTCGAATTTCGTCCTTAGGAAAATAAGGCGTTTGCTTAGAGCAACGCCGCCGTGTTTGCGTTTATCCCACGCCGCCCCTGCCTCAATATTCCCTCCACCCTCGCTTCTCCCCTCGACGACTTCGCTCCGCCCCCTTTTGCCTGTTTCGTACTTTTCTGTTTCACTTCAACTATTTAAACTAAACTTTGCACTATTTTTAGTTTTCCAGAGTTCTTCAGGGTCCCTGCCGTATGCTGCCGCGTTTTTAGCTCCTGAGGGTTTTCCAGTTTATTTTTATCAACTTCGCTTAAGCTCCGCCTCTTTTACCCTCACCCTCGAAATTTCATCGTCACATTTCTGAAGTATTTCCTAGAGTTGTCGTTTCCAAAACACTAGTTCATTTTTACTGTGGTTTTCTTTTGCTATATTCAGGGGATATTCAGTCGTGAAAGGGGGCTTTTGAAAAAATTGTTAATTGCGTATCCTTTGATTTCCGTTGATGCATCCCGTACCTCAGAAGGTCACACTGCGCATGCGCCGTGGCCTGACGAAGCGCTGCGACTGTGCCAGTGCCACTTTCAGTCAGTCAGTGCTGTGGCAGACGCTGTCAAGAGTGTATGTGTCGTGTCTTTTTTCTCAGCCAACACCCACTCATCATCCATTATCAAAAGCAGAGTTTTCGTAAAAGCCACGAAAGACGCACGTTACTAGCATATTGCTAACAGTGTCGGAAGTGGTCTGAAAGTTTTTGGTGTCACTAGTGACGGTTCTTCATTAAAACGTCACGACCGAGGGTGACGCTCGACCATCGAGGGGCCGTGCACGCATGGCGCGATGGATGCACCCTCTTCTATATATATTTTCTGTATTGCGATGCCGCTAACAGTCGGTGTTTGTGTGTGCAAACTGCTTCCTTATGGTTATTTTCTCCAGTGAGTGACTTCTTGTGAAATGGCTTGACCACTCTGCACGTTCTGGGAGAAGACCGTCCGGTATACGAAATCTATTATATAGCTAGATCTGTTTTGTCACAGATGCAGCCTTTATTGACATTCTGTGATGTTGATGTACTGGTTTCCTTCTGAACATCTGTGGTATAAATAGGTTTAATGTCGGCTTTTGTTATAAATGATGCCGTCAGTGACGCCGTGTGAATTATGACCTCGGTGTGATAGATATACTGGTACCGTAGTGCGGCTGTTATCGGCATTGTGTGCAATAGTGAGAAGCTGAGAACAATATTTCTATGTCACTGTATGGTACATCTTAAGAATTACCGCCTTTTTCGCCTTGTCACTAATTTATTTGTCATATATATATATACTATCTACGTCGTGTGCATAACGCGTTGCGTTGTCGCCGTCGTGCAGCGTTGTAGAGAGTGACGCTGGTGTAGGCACAGCTCGAGACGTCGTGGAGTACCTAGTATACATTTAGTGTACTTTAATATGCATGTTATTTCCAAATCTTTGATTATCATACAAATTCACTTTTCTCTTGTACACTTACTAATCAAATACAAATTGCAATGAGCGCATTAATAAAGTGGGTTTGAAAGTTTTGTTGTTTCGTCATGCATAAAGGTTGCCTCGTTTCAACTTAGAGTTGAATGCCATATCTCATAAACCCAACTTCCAACACTCCAACTTGTTTGAATACGTTTAAATGACTCCCATTTTTTATTCTCTGTTCATAATAACCCTTACTTTCATGCCGTGGCCCGTGATATATATATATATATATTACACTTTATATTATGTTATTTCTAGGAGAGAGGAAAACGAATTATTGAAACAAGGAGTTAAATAAAATAGGATGTCGCTTTATGCTAACTTGTGGAAATTTTGAAGTGGTTCTTCTCCATATAATTGTAATTCATGAGATACATATTTGACGGACATTTCTTTTCTATGGTCTGTTGATTATAAAATAAAAACTGCTTGCTACAGACTGCAGACTATTACGCGCCAGACGATGAACTTCATGGCTGATGACTTCAACAGACACCCTGACCTTGTAGTTCCGTTACTTCATCAGTATCGCGTGACGAGTCTTGAGAGATACAGCACGTTTTCTAAAGAGTAAAACCATATGGCAAAAGCGCAATGAATTTTGGGTGATCGCACCATTCTAATCTTTAAAAAAAATTATTTCCTTCGAAATATTTGTGTGATCTGCATTTTTGTAACGAATTTTAAATGAAAGTAAATACATTTCGTTGTTCGTGAGTAATATTTTTTGCCCAAATAATCTCTGCACGCCGGGATCCAATTTATTTCCCTTAAATTAAACATCACTTCTCTTGGGCGTTGTTGGCAACTCCACAACTATGCACAATAGTCACGAATGGGTTAATTGTCTTCTGACGAATTCGTAGCGAGGATGTCATTACGATAATATCATGACTCCTTTGAAGCTTCTAAAGCACTGCGACCCTAGGGTTTAATGTTGTCAGTCGCATCAAATGGGGAATGGCGCCCCCTCCCCACCTCCGCAGGGCACCTCGCATATATGTTACCTTAGCTAGGTCAGTTACTATTTATGGTTAATTCACTGTTGATAATTTTACTAGAGCGTTTTTCAGCCGCGCGGTAAATGGTTAACATGCCTGCGGCGGGCATCCTTTTTTTTTTGGCATCCCTCTGTCCACACTTACATTTCTCAAGTTTTGTTAACAGCCCCGTCCATGCTGTCACTAGTGCCTTTTTTCTGTTTTTCTTGTACTCACCTGATTTTATCGTTACTCATCGCCTGTACTAAACATTTACATGCAGCTGCGTAAGTGCATCTTGTACGATAGCCCAAATCTGTGCAGCCAGGGTTTTCTCCGCAGCAACTAGAAACCAAGTCCTATAGATCGGTACCTAGCTAGGTGCTGAAGTTGAAGTGTGCGGTACTCAATTCTTAGGTGGAATACCTGAAACAGCGCCCGAAGTTTTGAATGCAGAAAGTCGTTCTATAGGTCATCTCGTTTCCTGCATTCTTTTTTATTTAGGTACATAATTTTTAGTCCATCTTTGCAATATACATACTCTATATTCACGAGTTCATTTGTTAAACTTTATCTGTACGAGATGACCTATAGCGAAGACTTTTAGTAACTGCAAGCACTTCCGTGAGAAAATGTTGTCCCAGTATTATTATTGTTGCTTTGCTATTTTATCACCGAACCTACATCGCATGATGTGAGTTACGTCAAATTCCTTGAAGCTTCAGCTGCACCTTCATATTTGTGTTCGCGTGCATTTTCCTCGTGCGGGCGCCGTGTCTGCTGCACGCCAGTTATCATGCAGATGCACTAAGTGCATGCATATTGTCGCACGCTGCTATCATAGTGCACAATCGTGGTGATTCTGTCCCTGGTTTTTATCAAACCGTTTCGTCACGATCCGAAGTTCATGTGAAAACCACCCGTCACCAACGTCGCTATCTTGCCCCCTTTTCGTTTGTTGACCGAGAGAAATCCATGGGCTTATGTCAGAATGTTGCAAACATTTACATTATTTGATCATTACTCGTTATATGAACCAACCCGTTCTCTGTGTGTAGGTAGTTACGGTACTTTCTCATTATTTCTCAGGTTGATCACAGCGCCCCTATGACACGAACGGCAACGCCAGAAATTTCCTTTAGCAGAAATTTGAAGTGATTCTTGGGTAGATTACTGCACTTGTGCTGTAAACGCTGCTGTTCTTTGCTTTGCTCCGGGATGCACCTGCCGTAGTGACTGTTTTGGGAACCGTTCTACCATGGAAGGCTCGTGGAGCACCTCAGTGGTTGTTTGATATGTTATTATCCCAGTGGACTTTCATGAAGCACGTCAGGGACGGTCTTATAGGAGCCGTTGTACCCTTAGAAGTTCATGAAGCACCGCGGTAGTGATGGTTTCGGATGTTGTTCTACCTCTGGAGAATTATGAAATAGCGCCGTAGTGACCGTTTCAGATGTTATTGTACCATTGGAGAATCATGAAACACCGCACTCGTGACCGTTTCAAGTACCACTTGACAGTCGTGAAACACCTCGGTAGTGACCGTTTCAGATGTTATTTATACCCATGGAGAATCATGAAGCACCGCCGTGACTAGGTCAGAGACCAGTCTACCATTGGTCAGTTCGTCCCTCTCACGGACCATTTACCACAGGCCCGTTCTTCAGCCAACAGGAATTTGTCATCCCTGTTTACCCAAACGTTATCAGTGATTGCTTTGGTGCTTATCTTCGGCTCGGGGGCCTCGCTCACGTAGCTGGGAGAGTTATTGGGTGTCCCGTGCACAGTCGACCTGACCTGAGTGAGGGTGGTGTGGCACTGACACATGACTAGTGTGGACAAGGCACGCAGAGACGTGTGGTACTAAGACACTCCTGTGTACTAGTCGTACATATATGACTATTGCACGGACACACAGTTGCTGTGTACAGGACACTTAGCGAAATAAGACTGATTTGGTGTGCTTATTTTAATATATTGGCTTTGTTAGATATGTCTGCCGAGGGAGCTTGTTTCTAGTTTATAATTTAGTTTCTCTCTGGAATTGGTATACCAATGAAAAGTTACAGTCAAGTAAGGAACAAATTAGGCTTCTTATTTTAGCTGTGTATAGGCGGACGAACTGCCACACATTAGCGTGCCGCGCAAACCACCTCTGTTCGAGTTACGAGAATTCGCTGCAGTGACAAGTTGTTAATCTTAATTTTGATGTTTGTTTCAAGTTTTTATTTTGAGTACCTTATAGGCTGTTGGAGAAACGAAGCGTTTATTTCTTATTTAATGTAGTAATAATATAAACTGTCGTTCAGTAGCTACTTTCAGTTCAGAAATAGGTGGCTCAAGCAACAAAGTTGCCACGATATACATACCTAGTCGATATACAGTAGAGATATGTACTTTCCTGCTGTAACTACTCAGTATAGTACAGCTGCACAGTGCAGTGCAACATATGCTTGTGATGGGAACAACTCGTTGCCAGCAAGGGAGTGCCCCGGGGTCGCACTTTATATCTCGTAAGATAGGACGCCCGCAGATATGACTCACGACCGGCCGCATATCGCTCCACGCTGCGCTTTCTGCTCCAAGTGTACTTTGCTCCATTAACCCGAGAGTTACCTCCTTCCTTCGGGCTTAAAATCTTCTTTATCGGTCAAGTGGTGTCTTCTACAGCGGTGTATCCTTGATACTGTTGCGTCATTGGTGTAGTGAGATCTTGGAATATTTAGAGTACAAATTTTACTTGCCACAAGTGCTGTAACCCTTACCAAAAGGAGTTTTTGAATTGAATTTTTTAAACTTTCAGTCATTGGTGCCCTCAGACCTCGAGAAAAATCTGATATCAGGTTGGTGCGAAAATAATGTTTGATTAAAAAAAATATAAGACAAAATAAGTTATAGTTGGCGTACCACGGTAGAAAGGGCTATACAGTATTTAGGTGTTCTGTAAGTTCCTTAGTGCTAATAGTAGGGTTTTCTAAAACAAAACCTTTCAATAATATGGAATCATGTTTTTTATATTTCTAACTTTTCTTTAAAATTTAAACCACTCACTACTTCGGAAGCGGGAAAACCACCTCCTGCAACTTCTTCCATTCACAACATCAACCTCATAAGTGTTACGAGTAGATTTTACTGCCGCACTTGCATCAGCACGTTTATGAAATTTGTCTGGTATAAAGCTTCTCTTACGTGTGAGTAAAATTTTTGAAAATTATGGGCAAACGCTACCTAATCTCAAAGAAAATGATACAAATTAAGGACAGAGTTACTTTATATCTACAAGAAAAGGTTAAAAAATTAATAAATTCAATCCGAAAAATTTGTACTGGAAATCGTACATAATCGGTACTTTTGCACCAACCTGATAGTTACTACTACTACTACTACTACTACTACTACTCTTAAGTAAACAATTTCTCTCCATAGGTACCATATTACTAACAACTATTTTGCAGTATGTTGTATTTAATCTTAACCCTAACTCAACAACGCATCTCCTCTTGCAGCTTATCTCCTCAAGTGCCATAGATGAAGTCTTATTTTCTTGTGCCAAAGCTTAGCTTACAATTTGCGCACCGTACGCATAGCGGCTCAGCCTTACAGAATGAACACTAAAGTTGCTTAGTTTATTACGTCGCTGGAGCCACGTTCATTTTGCTCATATTCAGAGCCACGATTTATGCCAGCCTTGACGCTCACGTTCGCTCCGTATAACTTTGTGTCAGAGGCTCGGCGCGGGTGAATGTGAGGGACGGGCTCGACCCGGCCATAGTGACTTCTCTGGTTTGTGTGTGTGTGGTTTACTAGTTGTTTCTTACACCTGAATTTCACGGAAAATGCATAACATTGTATGAATTAATTTTAGCACCGTGTTAATCATTCGAATATAATATACTTACGTGATTCTGTTTGCGACAGAAAGTAGGCTTGTGTTCAAGCTATACAAAGATAGAATATAAGAACGTTGATCTGTGTTCAAGTTTGAAAGATAGTATATGAATGAGTACAGTTAAGATATTAGAGTGACTCACCTATTGATTTATTCCGTTTGTTAACGCTGGATTAAGCTGATAGTGACTATCACTGCGATATTTGGTACGGTGTGATGAAAATCCTAGTGTGATTGAGTAACTAAGTTCCTAATCCTAATTAAAAGGGGTAATCAGCGTGACTTCAATAGTGTTATTACGCACGGTGCATCCCTACAGTGAGAGTTTCATATAGATTTATTTAAAAGTCAGTGAAATATTCTTACTATTATTGTGCAGGAAACGTTTGTGTCTAAATTGTGAATGACAGTGGTTTGAGAACCCCCGAAATTGCCTTACGTTGGAAAAAATCTGCAGTCAAAAACTAATTTCTGCTTCTCTTGGTCTGGTTTAATTTTAGTAATTTTCAAACAGTAAAGAAGCTTTGCCGTATCGAGTCATGATTGGAAGTGTCCATTGCCAACTGTAGTCTAGTCAAGCTTCTGTGCCAACTGATCATATGTGGATCGTTCTGCTCGTATTTCTTTATTTCCAACCCTCAACGTGGCTGCAATGATAAGCAACAATCTCATTCCATCGTTCTTCGTAACTGGAGAAGGGAGATCCTCCTGAAATTCTTTACTTCATACATTACTGCCTATTGTCGACATAAAATCCTCGGATATGCCTCAGGCTCAGTCAAGCGCGGTAGAAGTTCTCAACCGCCCCCACAACAATAACGATGGGGAGCTGGCGGTGCCGAAAGACAAACCCGTTGGGGGGTGGGACGATGCTCCTGGCAGTCCTCATAGAGTACCGGTCATCACCAACAACAATGGCAGTCCGAGGCTCTCTAACCGAATAGCAAATATTTATGGTCTCGGCAAACAACAAGCGGCTGATCGTCCCTTTGCCGTGGCGTCTCCTCATGGAAGTCCGAGGCATCGCGCACTCTCAAGGTTGACCAACCCGGCCCAGGAGATTGTCCGCAAAGTGATGAATTTACCCCCAAAGACAGAAGCTCAGGGTGCCGTTAGCCCGAAGCTCAGTCGTGCAATCAGCCGGGAGGATGCCAAAGAAATCGAAGATATTTTATCCATTCCTAGAATTGGCGTCGCCAACAGTCCGAAGCGCAATTTTTATTTAAATCAAGGTGCTGCTAGTCCATCACCCGGCTACCATAACCCTTACCAGCAAAGTAGTCTAATAAAAAGTCCTTTACTACCTGCAGGCGATACAAAGTTCAGGTTTGATCACTTGAGTCCTAAGCCAGCTGTCGACAATCATCTTCTTTCCAAACCTCCTTTGAGCCCTCGTCGGTTTTTGAGCTCTCGGGAAAATCTGACCGACAGCGAAACCAAAACTAACGATGATACCAATTGTGCCAATGACAACGAGCGTACGGACAATCGTGGGAATATTCGACAGAAATCGCGGATTCCTTTCAAAATTCACCACTTGAAGGATAAAGCAAACCGATGTATTTCCCCTCTATGTTTAGATAGTGAAAATGAACCGCCAACAGGTTCGCGCAAAAATGGTGAAGAGGATGTCAAAACCGACTGCAATACCAATATCGTCGTTAACGACTGTTCTGACAATCCAGAGAACGACCAAAATGATGATTCTCAAGTTTCAACTCATAACTTAGACCCCGGTATTGCCGATTCTGGCGAGGCTACTCATAACGACGAACTCGCCTCTTCCCACGAGTGGAATTCAGCTGAGCTTTCCATGACCAACGGCAACTCGTCTTCTTGGAATTCTGATCGTAGTGACAGCGAGCAGAAGATGAGCATCGAGGAAAAGGTTTCTTTGAAACAAAGTTCTGTGGATTCTATGCGGCCAAGAACCAATAGTTGTGGTTCTTGGTCCCATTCCAACACTTCGGGGGAAACACGTTCCGCAAGTCTTGGTGGTTCTGCGGTAGGAGCTGAAATTGCCAGTGACACCGACTCCGGCATGGCCGAGTCCGTTTCTTCTAAAATGGTGCTTATCAAATGCAAAGGAGGTACCTACCTCTCCAGGATCTACGTCAACAATGGAGGTTAGTATAATAATTAGTAATGTGGTAGTTCATTTATATCTGCTACCCTGGGGAAACATTGTTCCAAACCGGCTCACCTTCCCGTGTACCGATGGGGAACGCCTGCCGTAGCCTGTGCATAAAACACAAACACAGCAGGTACCTTGTATAGGTGCACTGGAAGCCGTTGCGGTTTTGGGACAAGATTTTCAGGTTAGTGTGTCTCAGAATATGTATTGTTTTTTCATTACACTGTTCTCTAACTTAGGAAGAACACTGCAGTAGTTAGTTTTTTTTGTCGTCTCTCCTCAGGATATATGATAAAGGGTTCGGATGATCGTGCTTGCTCAGCTTGCAATGAGCCTATGTTATGTGGGGTACGGTATGTGACGAACGCTTCTGTGCATGGCTTCCATATTTCTGGTTAGACGTCCTCAAAGCACAATTTTTTCCATCTCCTTGCGCCACTTTCTAAAGAAGCCTTACTCATAACATTAAATTCACGATGTGGTTCATTGTCTGTTCTGCCAATGGTCCCTTTTTTTAGTCAACAGAGAGTCACCAACTGGTATCTGGTAGTGCCCATATAGGAGGTGGCAGAATATCTGGTAAGTAACCAAGTACGTAAAGCACACAAGATATGATCACTCCACCAGCTCGATGACTCACTAGGCGCTGCCTCAAACTGGCCACAAAGGACCAATCAGAGCCGTAAAGGCTGTATCGTTGCGAAGCGGCCACTTCTAAAGACGGCCTCCAGATGGCCCTTTTAGGAAATCCTCTCACTGTCTTCAGTGCGAGAAAGTCCTGCCGTTTGAATTTAGGGGCCCGGTCCAATTGTTTACTTTATTTGGGGGATCGGGCGTTGGGGACGATTTTGATGGAAGTGTTTACTTCTGTTTATTGACATATTGGACGGTTTAAGCCTTCGATCCAATTGGATAATGCCGTTGCTAGCACCAACAAAGGATATAATATTTACAGGAACTTGCTTACATAGTGGACGCTCGGTACAGTGGGAGGCCTTGACTTAGTTTCTTGAACTACCGTACAATTAATGGAATTATTTCACTATGACAGAGTAGCCTTTGCCAGCTTGATGCGTCTAAAATTGTATAAAACAAACAAAGCATGGGAATTATTTCAGTAATACTATAGAAGTTCATTGTACAATAACTCCCGAGTGTATCCATAGTACCTATACAGTTTGAAAATCAGCTAGGTAGAATTATCCCTCAAGTCAAAGTAACTATACATCACAGTACTGCTCAGGAGTGTCTTTGAGAAGATTGGTGGACATGAACACTTTTTATGTAGAATATTATTCATGCAATTTTTTGTTGAGAATCTGAGGAATAAAGTTTTGTTATCAAAGTAATACAAGATCAGTTATCATGAACTGATGACCTGTTAGAGGTATAGGATGGGTAGTTAGGCATGCCTTTCCTATGTTCTGGGGAGCAACGCCCCTCATATTACCCTATTGGTTATTTTAGCTTCGGCTTTTCGTTCTGATCGTGCTCAGTTTGCTTCCTTCCATTTCCGTGCTCCTACTGATGACTTAATGTTCTGTTCCTCCTTTTCTTTCCCGGCTTTCTGTCCCATGCGAGTGAATCCCGTGTTGTAGCGCCCTCCTGCATGGGTTCACGTCTCTGTCGGCATTCCTACTGTACATCCCTTATTTCTTCCAGTGTTAGATCGCCTTTGTAGTGGAGATGCAGACTTGAACTATTCAATTCATTCACTCTGAATCTAATGCGAAATGTTCGTATTTGCTACTTCTCACCATGATTTTTAAGCACCATGCATCAGCCTCGAATGGTATGACAAGCGTTCACAGAGACATCTGAGCGTATGTTTATCCAATTATACCCGCCCCTTCCTTCTCTAGTATGGTACATCTTGCCAGCGATGCAGCACAGCACAAGGGCGTCTTTATATGCGGGGGGCTGAGGTCCCCACTGCCCTTCTGTTGGCTGCACGAACCGAGTTATGCAAGTTCTATTTTTTGACCTAATTGGTCTGAAACATGCAGCGGGACGCGGCGTGCGAGAGAATAATTGCGGCCTATGCCTACCTTCTCGCGATTGAGCATACGTGCCCTTTCACTCAGGGGGGCATAGGATGGACCATAGGGCTAGATTAGTTATAGGTTCGACCATCCTGTATTATGGAGAGAGGCGCCACTAGAGGGATCCCATCGGTTACGTTACTTTAGCCTTATATAGGCCTTCGTCACATCCTTCTCTCTCTTCCTTCCTCATCTTACATTACTGACGATCGTTGTTCTTTCCCTACTAGTTATTCCCATACGCTGTGCTTTCCCGTGGATGCTTCTTTTTACCACGCTCCTCGCCCCTTCCTTTCCCTATCTTGAAACATCTTTGTAGTGTTTAATGACGCTTATGCAACTTCTGTATGCAACAGTATTATGCCTCTGGCTCCGTCCATCCATCCATATGTCCATTTGACGGTCTGCCCGTGATGCCGACTGTAGAAGGAATAAAATAAGGTATCATTGATACGGCCTCGGGAACAACTATGGTGATTGGTTCTTTGTCTTTACTGCTCACGAGTCATGGCTGAGAAGTCGTAAATAATGGCATAATATACAGTATTTCCACATTCGTTGCTGTCGTTCGGGACAGACGTCAATGAAGGAAGAGTACAACTATGGATTTCGCACAGATGCCGGCCACTACCTAAAGTGTTGGGCGCCCGTGTTGATGTATGGAATTAAGTTTTTTATGCAGTCCTGGTGTTTGTTACATATCATGCCGGCTGGCTTGAGAGATAGGCGTCTTCGATTCGCTCCGATGATCGTCATCTGTGTAGCTTATTAGCTTAAACTTGCCCAAAACTTTCATCGCGAGCTATGGATTCGCCGGGTTGGATTGAGTGTAATCAGTTATTATTATTAAGATACACTACCCTGGCGACCTAAAAACGGAGGAAACTTAATAAGGTTAACAAACTTCCAAGCAACCAGCCCAGCAATCGAGAAAAAAGAAAGAGAAGATCAGAAATCACAGAACAGCTCTGTTTACAGATCGCTTAAAGCTGTCAATACCCGCGCCAGCAAAGGCAGAGCCATCAAGACCATTCCAAAGTTCTACATGTGATGGAAAAAACGAACGACAATATACTGGCGAGGCGGCTGCAAACTCCCTCCCGTTCAACAGTGCGTGAGCTGAACACGTCACTATTGTGGTCTCAGACAACATACACTCGATTGAACATGCGGAACATATACGTACCTGTCTGTTACATGTCGATCGAGTTCTAGGTCTGTCGCGTAAGTAGTCACTACTGTGGCAATAGCTCATAGAGGGCCGGGGTGTAAGTCCCGGTGTCTTTTTGGGAATGGGCCTTTTGGTTCGTCTACTGCCGCCTATCTAGTCTAATCTAAAGCTGTGCTCGTGTCATTGTTGGATTTAGAGCTCAAATCGGAAAGCCCTATTCTTAGTATATATTAATCAACCTTGGGTTAGCGTGCAATAAGGCACGATCTGATATCATCCAGCTGTTGGAAATATTATATGCGTTTCATTATATCTACTACATTCCCGTAAGAAACATCCTTTGCTGTTGACTAGCTTATGTATCAGAGGCCTGAACCATTTGCTTATGCAGTGTAAGCGTAGTAAAAGTATCGTGAAAGTTCTATGCCCCTCATACAGCATTTACTCTTCTATTATCTTCGTGTATATTATTCATCCCATCACTTACTAGTCCTTAGTTGTACCCTATTGTAGTTCCATTAGTCTCATCAGACACAACTGTTGTGTGCATGTCCTCTTCATGCGTCACAGGGCCGCCTCTCAACAAGCCCTGATGGAGCCTGGGACCAAGCGCCCGGTCTGTAACATCATCTTCTGCTCGCAACCCAACACTCGCGTCCTCGAATATTTGTGTGTTCTTTTGACTGTGCTTTGGCTGTACCGCCAGTCGGTGATGCTCTTGCGCGTTTTTTTTATCAGTAACTGCATTAGTGATGTCGCCTGTGTTGCGTATGTTTTTATGGAGTTTTATCTGTACTTCTTAAATGTATGGGTGCTTGTGCTGCCGCGAGCGTTAGTAGGGGAAAGTTTTGTGCAGTCCCCATAGTTTTTTCTGTATCTCGTAGTTCATATGACTCCCCACTAAGTGAAGGTTTCCGTTTTTAATACTCGTGATATAACAGTTCATTTCTTGAACAAGTTCGCCCCAGGAGCAAATTCAGTATTTCATAACTGTGTAGATTGCGCTCTTTCTCTGCATTGGCGAATGCTGTGGTTAATCTTAGTCTCTGATTTAAACAAGCTTCTTCTCGCTTAACCTCACCATTGCTAGTCTATATTGACCTAGCTACCTTATCTTGTCTAACCTAACACATCTCGTCTAACTACAAGAAATCCCTGAAATTTTAGGATTATTGTATGCCATCAGTTTCACATCTATTTTACTGAAGCACACTCAGATTGTCACGTAAAAACTGTCTTTTCAGCACAGTCCGCGTTTTTCAAAATTCCCAGAATGCTCCGGAGTTCGCTAGCTTGCTTGTTCCACAGTCCAGTACCGTATTCCCTCGATAACGCACGGGCTCAAAGCATCGTTTGCCCTGTAAAATTTCTAGCTCAAGAGTCTCATGCTTTTGGGAATCTCTGCTCCACTTATGTATTTCTAAACAGCAAAGCCTGAAATGCGACAAAAATGGTTCGTTGCGGGCATCTTACGTCCATTAAAATTCAAGCTCGGCGAGCTGTGTCTGAGCAGCGCGTAGTTTATTCAGAGGCATCCGATGTAATGTGGCGGCTGCCATCTCGAGAGTAACGGAGCTTCTTTTATATCTTCTTTTATATACATTTGGTAGCGAGTAAGATTACTTATACGCACTGTACCTCTTGCCTTCTGCAGAGCTTAGATGCAGGTATCTTTATTCATATCCGTGAGAGATTTACAGTAATATTGTGTCTGGCATATGGCAAGCGTGTACAATATAAGTTTTGGCCGTCCTATAGACGCGAACTTACAGTTTTAACTTCATGGATAACCCGGGAATTCGTTAGGGATCTGCTGGTTTATATGTGGATGGCATGTTTATTTTTGA
Organism: Parhyale hawaiensis; assembly: GCA_001587735.2. Lineage (NCBI taxonomy): Eukaryota > Metazoa > Arthropoda > Malacostraca > Amphipoda > Hyalidae > Parhyale > Parhyale hawaiensis. The sequence continues at coordinate 7,693,079 of LQNS02278187.1, forward strand.
CACTGCGTGGCTACCGGAATGTTCTTGGAATGTGTGTACCGATATCTCCTAAACTTGTGCGTATGTTGCCTTAAAATTATTTGAAAATATATGTGTAGATACCATAGGTATATCATTATAAACTTAAAACTGCCAGTAACTAATCTCCGCTGCCAGACGTAGCGGAAACTTCTACTTATGCGCTAGCAAGTCAAAGGATTAACAAAGTAACCGCGTTCTGTAGACGTGCACAGTGTATCCTTGGCATGCATGCATGTTGACTGAACGCAGTTACATTCCCTGTTGAGGTGTACTAAATTAAACACAAAAAAATGCCCATGGCAGTGGCTGTGTTTATTTGCGTAAAGCTGTGAAGCGAACGTGTGAAGATTTTATTCTCGCATTTCTTGATAATATGAAGAAGTGTTTGGTTTCGGTTTTTTATTATATTATGAATGATACACATTATGAAATTGACATATCTTAGTGCACACTGGTTTATTGACAGCAACAAAAACCCTGCTCTACTCACTAGAACATTTAAGGAAATAGAGAAAAAATAGCAGTACCAGCACTCAGAATTATGAGCACCACCCACACTGCCGTACTGAGTACCTACGAGTACCCTGGACCCCAGAGCCTGTATGCATAGCCATGCTGCCGCTGCTGCTCAACATCTTCCGTCTTACCGATCCGCCCCCGGGAGTGTGGGCTGCGAATTAGAAGCGCTTAGGTAGGTCATTAGTTTCGGCCGGCCGTCCATCTTGGTGTCTGTCCGACTAACCTGATCACCTCGAGCCCCTGCAAAGAGCATAGCCAGGCTCCTCACGGGAACTTTTCTTGTCCGACTCGGCCTGAAATTGAGGCTGCTTTTGGAGCACCGTCTCGTTCTTTGAACCGTTGGCGGTCCAGTCGTAGCCGAAAATGAGGTTGGGTGTAGGAGGCACTGTTTGGAACTTGAAGCGTTCTCTCGTAATTGAAATTGAGGGAAGTGTTAGGCCGAAGTTCCTAACCTTACTGCGTTGAATGTCAGCTGACTTTAGCGTTCCAGACTATGGTATTCGTGCGAGACTGCTAAGAGAAAACTCATTTTGGTTTGGCGTTTTGAGTTGAAATGACTAGTGGCCGCGTCCGTCAATAACCGAAGTCGATGCCTTGCATGGGAGGCGTTGTTTGGAAAACTTAGTTCGTTTAGTATCTTATTGACCCCGGCTTTGAGGCTACTTCTTCCGAACTTTGATTGCGTTTTCCTTAGCATCAAGAGCGATAATTAGGTACTGCTAATTCTCTGCTGATCAAGACGGACTGTGTATCGAATGCCCGACAGCGCAGGGCGATGTGTTGAATATTTCAACACGTTAACGCCGTCTCTATTGGGAGACAGTGTTGAAAGCACTATACCTGCGGGAAATGGAGATATTGCTAATACTGCTATTCCTAGCATTACTACGGCAATACTTTTGCTTTGGACTTTCACACGTTCATTACTCTCTGCTTTGGAGAACGATGCAGTGCGGTATTACACTTCTTATTCGTTATAAGAGAAGGATATTACAAAGCTGTCCATGCGAGTACCTCTATCTTCTTCGTAGATTACGAGACAAAAATCATATTCTGAACGCTCAGACACTTCTGACGTGCAGGAAACGGTATAATTTTTTTTTTCGCGAATCACTGAACTTAATTCTAGTACCACATTGCAACTCGGGAGAAGTTTATGGTTAAAAAGATATTTGTTTGCCTTGTGGTCGCAGTGATACTGTGCTTGTGTCTCATGCTGCATTCGTAAAATTGCAGCCCATTTCAGTACACAGCGAGTATGCTCTTATGTAATGCAGTAAACGTACGTGCAATTCTACTACAATTTTAACAGGATTTGATGGCTGATGGGACTACATTTGCGTATTTTATATTAGCGTTAAGATTTCATTTTTTGGGATCCGCAATATTTAAATGTTAATAATTACATTGTTCGTCTGCAACAACACATATTGTCCAGTTTCGTGATAGTGCTAGTCTTGAAAGAACTAAAGGCTTAGTTCATACGTTAGTTTGGTTAACCAAGGAGATAAAGTTCTTTGTCCATGTCATTCAGCACAGGTGTTAGTTTATAAGATGTACCTGCATGATGACGCATCAAACACAGGTGTGAGTGCGGAGTATCATGCATCCATTTCATGGTGGCGGTTACTCGCCCTGTTAATTGATGCGAGCTGCAGTGCATGGGTTAAGCAGGGTTAAGCTATGCTGCTGCTGCAATGATGTGTGGCCGCAGATGCCGTTTTGAGAATAATAATGATATGACAATTAGTGGTCGTTTTCGTTAATGGTCGTAATAAATAATGGTCATAATGGCTCCGTAAGCCTGGAATGGCGATGGTTGTAACTTAACGTGACTGATTGTAATAGCATTCGGTTGTGAGACCCCCGTGACGGCGGTCAAATTTCTCGGTGTATGCGCACCCAAAAAATAAACCTCTCGAGGACCCAATTAACGGCGTCTTGTACTCATAGCCTCATACTACTGGCACTTTGGTATTGGGGTTTGTTCCCTGTTCTCATACATAATGTTGCTGACAATGATTCTGTGAACTTCCTTACCCAGCTAATGGACTGTCACGTGGGAGCCTGACTACGCCTGGCGGACGAATTTATTGCTAAAAGTCTCTAGAAATCTAAAGTTCACATCTGAACTCGTTTATTTCTTTTATTTTTAAAATTTGAATACCAGTTAGTTATTTGGGGTTCAAAAGATGTCCTTACCCGCAACTAGTGTGATCCGAAGCCATTAAGAAACAAAACAGGAGATCGACACTAGTTGACGCAAGCCGTTAACAGGTTAATTAAATAATAGCTGGCAGTAGACGGACCAACATGCTGATTCCCGGAGGGGAGTCCGGACTCACTCTGCGGCCCTCTATAGGCTGCCGCCGCTATGTCACAAGCAATAAATAAAAACAAGTAATACTTTCGGCTATGGCACTGGATAGGTCGTTGGAGTTTCCAAGAAAACAATACGTATTCTGTTCATTAACCTGTTAACGTATAAAGTAAAGATTTGTTACGAGTTCGTATAGCACTAGTGATAGCGTCCGGAAAAAAAGATGAACCGTACATGTTGTTAACGGATTTGCCCATTGCTACCGATATACATACGGAACTACTTTTGTGTCTTTTGAGGATAACTATTTGTTGTCAGTGATATATACCTATGCAGTAGGTCGTGATGGATTTATGAATAATTATAACAGGATCTGGAGATGTCATTACGGAATGGATTAAATTGTGCAAAATCTACTTTCTCTGATTCTTTTATATTCACAAAATCTGTTTAGTTTAAGAATCAAGATGCATACCCCGAAGTTCTAGGAAGTGCAGTGAAAGCTAGTTTCCACTGTCAAATGTTTGTTAGTACCGTGGAGGAGAATCCAGTCATAGGCACCGCTTACTGGTTGAGCTAAAATTCCGAGAGGTTAGTTTAAGATACTAAATTCATTGACGTTTGGTAGTATCACAATGCTGCGTTCACAAATATTTGTTAGCTCCCGGATATTACATTCGTAATTGTTTGATTGCATTAGGATATTACATTCATTTATGTTTATGAGCTTCGGGTTCTTGCATTAGTCGGAATTCGTCAGCGTCAATACATCACTTTAATCGATGTTTGTTCCAGGCAGGATATCGCATTCTGAGATGGTTGATAACATCAGGATATTACTATCACGTACATGTTTGTCACCAGAAGCTTAGCTCTTTCTTACCAGCATGAATCAGAATATTACTTTCATAGCTGTTCGGTAGTATGGGGATCTTGCATTAATATGAATTTGTTAGCACCTACAAAGAGTTGCCATCTCTCCCGTTGGTCCAGGAAATACGGCAAACTNTGTCACCAGAAGTTTAGCTCTTTCTTACCAGCATGAATCAGAATATTACTTTCATAGCTGTTCGGTAGTATGGGGATCTTGCATTAATATGAATTTGTTAGCACCTACAAAGAGTTGCCATCTCTCCCGTTGGTCCAGGAAATACGGCGAACTGCGCAGTCCTCGTCCGCCACTTTCATGACTTCGTCCAGGACGAGTACACGCGCACATGCGCCTGACAGCGATCATGAGCTCGTCCATGTATGGCATGTGGATCCAGGCGGCAGGTCCATAAGTGGCAATTTCGACTTCCATAAACGGCAGCTACACGCGCCATAAAAAGAAAACTTCGCCTTCCGTAATAGACAGCCCCGCCATACAAGGGCGGGAGAAGGAAGAGCGTTGAGTACAGATGGGCGCTGTGTTTGTCTTAATAATAAATATCATAATAATGAAGTATATATTGTACATGTGTATACGTCCATTAAAGCTTCCCTAACGGAAGTTGTGGCCGCCCCAACAGCTTTTGTGGCGGCTTAGAATTCTGTTAGGATTATTCTCCGCTCCATATGTTAAAGGTCTCCAAAAAGAAAGGACTCAGAATTTTTTTAAAAGCCGACTGAGCTTGGGAAAATTCAAATTTTATGAAACGTTTTATTGATAGAAGCCAAAGCGTAGCTAATTAACCAGTAATCCATAGCATTATTCTAATAAAATTTATTACATGAAAATGGCGTCAACCATTTTGCCTATAGGGCAGCTAACTTCCTTTGCTTAAATAGCAATTAAACAAACTTGAGGCAATAGTATTACTCCACAAGTTCGTCACTGCTACCCGAATATTTACATTCGAAATGGCTATTACTTTTTCTTTTCCATCTCAATTGCATTGAATCGAGATTAGATACGAGAAATAAGTATAGGCGGCAGAACGGTCTTGCACTAGCGTCAGTGTAGTGAACTGATATTATGATGCTGGGTAGAAACCGATACCGACCGAAACCTGGTTAGATTTTCCAGTAGCATATGTTAGGAATATAGCTAGGTGCCTTATAATACCTAATTAAAGTTTTTCATATATCGGTAATGGGCCTTTGTGGTATAAGCTAAGCCGTCATCGAAATGGTGACGTTATACCCGCAGCGGTGGGATATGAGGGTGCTGCACTTGCATACTCTAGTATCCAATATCGCCTCCCTGCCAGGCAGGTGAAGTCTTGCAATGCTTTTTTCGCGATGTCAGCATTTCTAACGTCCACACTCCAGTACGAAGGTATTCGTAATCAGAAATGGGGGGCGGCGGTCCGGGGGCGGGGTCGGAGTTGCCACATGAGCTTTCTGTCTCCCCTTTGGCATTCTGTGATTGACTGCAGCCGTGCGTTCCTTTGAAGTCTGACGAGCAGCACGAACTAGTGCATGTGGCTTTTCCAGTTAGGATGTGTACTCAAGTTGACTTGAATTTCTCTTAAGTTAGGGTGTTCACTCATCCCGATCGTGAGTAGGTATGTTATTATTTTCGAACATATATTTTTCGCCGTCCTCTTTTTTTTAGCTCCTTTTTCACAATCCTATACTAATCTTTCTTTTCTTTTTTGTCTCTCCTGACTTATTCGCAAGAACGTTGATTCTCTCTGCATGAGTTTTCAATATTTTTGACATACTACGTACCATGTCTCCAGCTTTCGCTCCCAATATTCGCGTAGTGTTTTGATAGGGACGCTTAAAATATTAAATAAAAGTATAGGTATTTAATTAACTATGATGATAATACTACATTAGAGGAAAATGAAGTGCAAAACTCGTTTGGATTTGGATGTGATGCAGTTATTGTCGTAGCAATTGCTCTGGGAGTGGTTTTTGTTTGTTTGCTTTTGTTTCTGTTATCAATTAATCTCCAAAGATTTTGTTTTATAAAGATCGAAAAAGTAACACATTGTTATATACTCACAGTCTATTTGCTGTGGTGCCGCTTTCGAAGGATTTATTAAGCATGGCGTCACTTGTACATAATTCTTTTGCTATGTATATATGGATTACTGTGTGTATTCTTAGACTTAAATAGTATTCTGTGTCGATAACGAGGCCATTTATCAACTCATGGGTGCTAAGGTGCTAAACCTCTGCCTTAGGTGTCGACATTGCCACGTTACTTTAGGTCGTGTGTTGTAACGTTCCAAGTTACACAAAAGTGGAAACATATCTGCATTTCCGCGTCAGAATGTTAAACAATGCCACATCTTTATTACTTTATGTATCTCCAAGCCGATATCGTTCAGGCTGGTCACCGATGCTATTTTCACAATTTGAAAATATAACACTTGTATTGAGAAAGCGTTGATATGATACAGATTATATTTTATGTTGGTTGCAATATCGAGAAGTGTCAACAGATAATGTGTTTCCATATTTGACGTGATAGCCGATATCGGCTCCGTAAATTAATTTGGTCCATCTGTGAGAACGTGGCACCTCTTATCTCCACTGAGAGAATTGCCCATGGCCGCCTGCCGTTATCTGCGCTGTCGGTCGCTTATCTTCCTGCACTGCGCCGCTGCCACTGCCTGAGTCTCCTGCCTTACCTGCGTGGCATGCTGCCTGCTTTCCCTGGCTCAGTCCTGTATTCCTAATATTTAAAAACAGTCACGTGTTTTAAGGGTATGCAGTGCCAATTTCGAGTGCCGAGGCCTGGCGTTTCCTATGGTGTCTATAAACCGCGCGATAATTAAAAATTGCTTATACTCTTATATTCTTTTCCTCTGTTGTTGCATTTCAAAGTTGTGGCCGTATATCCAGTTGTGATGTTTTATCTTCAGTGCAGCATATGAAGTTGGCTAGGCTATAGCTAGTGCAGGGCAGTGAAGGAACTATGTAAAGTTTCTTTTTTTCTTTATATACATCTCATATACATCACTTATAAAAGCAAGTTACGGGTGGTTAGCTGCTAAGGCATAGGTAACTTCTTCAGAAATATAGACTATAAGTATCGTAATTCTCTGATGTGTAGACCACCAGGATACAGGGCCAACACAAAAATGCTGCTCGTACTTCTTCCAAGCACGAGCATTTGTATTAAGTAACTTCCGTCCCCTTACACTTTGAGAGCCGGCGAGCACTTTTACGGTTTGGAAACCGGCATGTACCGTTGGCGGTTGAAACGCCGGAAGTATCGTAAAAGATCTTCCGATTCACTATCTGCATCTCTGCTTCTGGTTCATAACAGCAGCTGAGTGACATAACCAAAAGTTAATGGCTTTCGCCTGACCTGTTACTCACGAGCTTACTACGGCTTCTCGAAGATCTTGACCAGCTCAGATAGTCGTACCTACCATTCCTTTCGTTGCGCTGCATGATCTCTCGGTCTTAGATGAACAACAGCCTAAAGAGCGACGCATTTCAACGATACATCCATTAAGAATATGCTTTATGTACGAAACGCATATATGTATAACATTTACATTCACTAAATCCTGCAAAATATGTCCCATAAAACCTCATTATCACTTTATTATAGAGCAATTCTCATTACAAACTGAGGTACCGGGGCGGTCAGGCGTTTACTTAATGCAGACTGTAATGCTTGATTGAATTTCACTGCAAGGTTGTGAAAAGGAGAATAACGTGGGTTGTGCTTCACTTGTGCAAGACATTGCTGGCCTGCTCAGCTACAGGAATGATGCTATAGACCAGGAGCTGAACCCACATACTCATATGAACCCTTAGCGTGCTGTACTGAGAGACCTCTGGGTTCCGCTTCATTTTCAGAAAACAATGTTTGATGATGATAATGGTCTTTTATTATTATTACTATAACACTTCGTTTTACCACCTAGTCGTCTATAGGGAGCTTGACTCTATAAGGAGCAAATAAGCCATTGTCTTCTAAAAATACAATTATTTCAATCGCCTATTAAAAAGTCCACTGGTCCTTCTGGTGTTTAATTATCATGGGCAACGCTTACTGCAATACACTTCAGATTATCGTGCACATACGCTCCTGGAACTGCTTTTCTCATTTTTACACCTATAGTCTTGTCCTCCAATGTTTTACCCTTCACCGGCTTAGTGATCAGGTTTGGTTATGATGTTATTCCTTTCGCAGAGTTTTTCAGCCGCCCGCTCAAAGGGTTCGGAATACTTTGGATTCGAATTAGCGTTGCTGCAGCCCCGTTTGTTGCCTGCTCGTTGGTGAATGACCTCACTTTTGCCCGCAATAAAAGAGGTCAAAAAATTGCACCATGCGAGCAGGGCGCCTCTATGTTCCAGCTCTTATCTTAAAAGGAGCGCCTGGGCGCCCTTAAATCATCCTATAATCGCCTAATGTGGTGAGTGCAGCAGCCAATGTTCTGCTCACCCTCACCCCTCTGTGCTGGGGTGCGTGACTTATTTCCGCCTTGGGACTTACCCTCAGATCTTTTTGAGGGTCGTAATTCGGATCCCTGTTCGCACTGCACGCTACACGCCTGGCAGAATTACGTTGTCGGGCCGATATGAAGTTAACGACGTCCTCGTATACTTTTCTCAGTATTTTGTTGGTTCGAAGCGATCCAAAATTAGGATTTACCGCTCTTGCGAAAACCTCTCCTAAAGCCGCCGTATTGTATCTAGTGAAGCACAACTCAACTTGTAATCGAATCTCTATTCCTGCGAAGGAACTTCAGTTTGGCCTTTTCTGTTGTCAATAGTTTTACATAGCTAATACTTATGTATTCATTTGGCTACTCTCAAGTGTTGGCTTAGGTCAAAAACTTGAAACTGAAATGAAAACTTTTATTTATAATAATATCATTTATCATTGATGCATCTTCATTGAATCGTTGCTCTGTTAATAATTTATTCATTTAACACTTACTGTTTACAGTATTTATGTATTTTTCACATAACGGCGACAGTTCAGAGTAGACGAAGCCTCGGCTTCGGCCTCTCTCTGAAGTTGGTTCCCATGCATGGTCCATATCTTGCCTGTAATCTCAGTGGAAAGAGTGTAGCGCCAGCAAGTCAAGTTTCATCTAGAGCAGTGGTTCTTAGCCTTTCTGGAGGTACCAAACCCTTGAAGTTCCATACATGCATTCATCGAACCCTTCCTAGTTCCTGAGAAAAATAAAACGCGCTTCTGTTTTTCTTAAGATTCAAAGCATATTTAATCAAAATACTACAGTACCAAAGTATTCTGTCAGCTAGCCCTCTTATTTGGATAAAAATTTTTAATGCGCAAAAGCAAGCAGGTAAAAGAAGAATTACCTACCATAAAGTCATGGTCCAATTAATCATATACTGCATTAGTGCACAAACTGTACCATGTATCATTTACACACTACAGTCACTGTGTTCAGAGAACAAAACCAGCAAGCAGAGCGTGACGTCACGCATCATACGATTGAGATGCACCAAATCACTGAACCCCTGAAACTGACACACCGAACCTCTAGGGTTCGATCGAACTCACGTTAAGAAACACAGCTCTAGAAAATCACTAACTCAGTATGGAGTGCGTAACCGTATAGCTGTGCATGTATCTGGTACTGTGAAGCCTCGCTTAAATCTGCCCTAAATTCCTACAATTATTAGTGTTCTCTGAACTAGAAATTCCAGCGACGCTCTCTGAAGGTTCATTTGCAGCGTTATCTGATGCGCTTAATTGATAGTTGATGCCAATTAATCGCCTTTGAAACGCCTCAGGTAATTCTGCACAATTGGCCTGTAAGACGAACGAGCGGAGGGATCCGCGCTGCTCGTTCAGAACAACTGAAGATGCTCGTTTCGTTCGTGCTGGAATTGTTGTTATTGCGTGCCTGCTTTACAAAGTGATAGCAGTGCGAGATTGCGAGATGTCTCGAATATTGCAGTTACTGTTGTTCCACGTAGACTCATCGAGACTACTGTAGTGTGAGATTTTGGGATACTTCGAAATGTCTCTGCTGCAGGGGCTGCTGTGAATGCAACTCGTGTGCCGTGTGGAGAATTGCCATCCTATTTCACCGAATAATTACAATGGATTTCGTAATTTATTATGGATAGATGGTATTTTTCTTTCAAGTTGTTCACTTCTCTATGATTATTGTTTTGCTTGAATATTTACAGAGGTCAATAGTTTTTACTCAGACGAGAGTGAAATGATTGATTCGAATGCTTAAACCTCATATATACATGACTTCCATTCTATACTAACCTTCATTATACGATTTACCGGATGCACATGTGCATTTATTTTTGCTCCTTCATTTCTAGACCTATAACTGAAACGCATCCAGGATCCTTAGACATGACAGAGTGACAGTGCCTGTATAATATCTTCATCTGTCATTAAAACTATCATCAAATATTAGGGTCCTAAAAATATTCGTGGCATGATTTAAATGGATTATATGCTGTTCTGTGAGGATCGCTCTAACGGTCGCAGGTGCAGTGAATATCCCCATAATCTTAATGTTATTGTGATGATGCACTGTTTCGATTTGCTCTTCTTCAGCAAAAGCTGATGTGAATTAGCTATTGAAGGAATGAGCTCTTGCAATACTTTCAGTTTGCCTGCTTACGAAATCATTAAGCCGTTTTTATTTTTAGTATCCTGATGTGGAATTGAAAAATATGTCAAAATTCTTAGAAAAAAAGGTCGCACTTATGTACTCGTTGAGGTATAAACATTTAGTTTGAGGAAATAAAGTGATTGCCCCCTAGTTGTTTCCTTTTTTTTCGGAACTACACCATTATTGACATTTTCTGCTGCGATGTTGGCTGTATAAAGTTATATTCACACGGTGCCTTTTCTTTCATTAGTACATGACGCTTCTTAATGATGTGCCAATTTCTAATACTCCGAACCCAACTTTTGTTGGGAGTAACAAACCCAACTTTTGTTTCATAAGAGTAACTCTGTCAGAAACAGCCAGCAAAGTTGACACTCTGCGATATAAAGTTATAATTACCTCATTGTTTGACAGCCGCGATTGTATTACTACTCGGAATTCCCTTAGTTCTGATGAAAAAACAATAGCTCAATTACTTTAATGTCCTACAGGGCCATAATCCTATGTTACTCTGATGTATATAAGATACGCAAACGAACTTGTATCAATATGGGGAATATTGTAGCTATATAGTGCTGTATCTCATATAACATTTTGTGTCTTGTTATAGGAACAAATATTTTCACTGAACAATCTTTAATATCCCACTATTTTGAAGACCTTCATTTGCAGCGTGAGTTGGGAATTTCTGCGAAATATCGCGAATATGCCAAGTTTCCGAGTCCCTCTCATGCAAGATATCGCTCTGCAGCGGATGCTGTAACACAAAATTCGTCGAATATCTTGAACATTTGACATGATGAAGCATCCTATGCACCGCTTCTCTCCCGCCAAAATGACGGGCACATGTTTTTTTTTTTTATCAAATTTAGGGAAGCGTCACCCGGCGTGAGTCTGCACTATCGTGCGCATGACTGGCACCTCATTAACTGTGCCTGACTCTCCAGCTCGGCAAAACCAACTGCGCTTCAGATATGAACTCATAAATTCTCTAAACTCCCCTAAAAGCCTTCAGAATTTCCGTAATGGGTTGTAGCGTGCGGTGAAATATGCTCTGTTTGGGCAGCATATTAGTAGTTAAGTTTGTGTTGCTAACGCCGTAAGGCTAAAATATTCCTCTCCGTGGTCATCCTGTGGCTAAAATTTTTAAGATGCACTGCCCTCCGCATGTTAACTTGTTTAATGATTTTTTTTTTAAATTACTTAAATTTTTTAGCACGAATGACCCACAAATTGCTGGAAAAATATGCACAGCTATTTCGTGGGTTCATTGTCTCCTACTCAGCATTCAGGGGTCCAAAGATTGGTCATTGGAATAGTGAACTCGCCTTTTTTAGATGGTGGGGAGTTTCGTCCCCCCCCGAGGATCCCCGGGTTACCTCATCCTTAGCTAGGCCCTCGAAGCGTCTCTTTTTGCTCTCTTTTTGATTCCTCCCATTTTTGTACCCCTATTAGGGATGACGGTGCTGCCTTCATCTGTCAATCCTCTTCTTTACCGACTCGCTGTACCCATGCGAGTTTGTCTTGTGTGGCAGCACTCTCGTGCATGGGTTCCCCTTTTCTATCTACCTATTGCATATCCCTTCCTTTTTGTCTTTTGAAACACCGTAGTTGTGTCTAGGAATGCTCAAACAGCGCATTCATATTATATTCCGCGACCAAATGGTCACGTTGGACGTAAAACTATCAAGCATGCATGGCGTGCAGATCGAGTTGAACATCATGCGTGACTTGGACTCATGATTCTACCATACCTCAGTGTTCCCTATACCATAACTGTTGACCCTTATCGTGCAAGGGTTCCATGTATGTGTGGCTGCTGGCCAGATAAGGGTTCGTGTCCCCTGCAGTGATAAACATTAAGAGTTTGCATGCTAGAACAGTCCGAGCCTGCATTGTACTTTACCGTATGTAGTTATAATGCCGCCATATAGCTAGTGCACGGGTATCATCGTAAATCCTATCATTGCGGAAATTCTTCTCTTACAAAAGTTTATTTAATTTATTAAATTTATCTTAACTAAGTTTCATTTTACCTTTGTATAGGTAAACAAAAGCTCTTCACGCATTTGGACAGGCATTTGACAACGTCAGAATTTCTTTAGAAACGAACAACGCCCGGGTTTTGAAAATAAAGAGCTAATTTTGAGTAGCTCTGCAGAGATGTCTCCAGTAGCAAATAATAAGCTAACAGGTATTGCTGCCTAATTTAGCTGCCATATGAAACTTTTCGGTTCCTTGCTGGGATGACGTGCAGAGGCAATTGTATTGACTGAACGTTTTCGTATTCCAAACGAACTGCAGCGTTTGTATGGTGGCAGTGTAATATATGGCATTTTGTATGAAGCGCTCTGAACAGAATAAATTTCAACGTCTCAATGTTTAATTATAGTCTGGTACGTTGATTTAACCATCAGTTCGCGTTTCACGATAAATGAAACTATATTTTTGTATAATTGTATAATATTCATAGCCATTTTGTGAATGACCTGTTTTCTTAAGCATTTAATTATCCAGACAGAATAAAACTATTCTTCTAAGTGACGTATGATTCGGCCAATTTCGAACTGCCATACATGAAGTATCTCGATACTACAGAAGTATTTTAGAATTTGGCGTATCTCTGTTACGGTATATTATTGTGTTGGCCTATTTACAGTGTGTACTATTTTCCAAGTAACTACCCAAGTCCCCGTTGCCCTCTGATAGGTTAACTTCTCGTTTCAGCCCAATTCCATTTGCACCAACTGCCATAGAGTCAAGTCTCTCCCTCCCACTGATGCAACAAGCAAATGTTGCTCTGGAAACTTCTCGAAGTGACTCAGCCGGTGACGCAATGAAGAGGGACTCTTCCGAGGGCCCTAGAAATCGGCCTTCCTTCCAGGCGAAGTGGTTTGCTGTCGGGAACAGCCGAGCATGGCAAATAAGAACGCTTCTGCCTGAGTGCAAGCCTCTTCTCTCTTAGCTGTCTGTCTAAGCAAATAGATGATAAAAGAACGGTAATGGGAATCCTAAGAATAGACCTATTTGGAAATGGAAATTGCATCGCCATCTTGTGCGGTACTGCTGTAAATGTCAAGGGTAGTGAGATCAACTAGCTAATAGTGATGGCTGGTGAAACCTAGTGCGCCCCGACTCAATAGAAAGTAAGCAATGTGAAAGTACAACTATTTGTAGTTTTGAAATGATTTTAATTGCGATTTCAAAATAGTTATTAATGAAATTAGAGCGGTGAAATTTTTGCCCCAGCAGGCATGTGTTATAGAATGGTGACAGATTTCTGAGATGGCAGTTACCCTCGTCTGTTATTCAAGAAGCTGTATCCCAGGTACCTGTTTGGTAAAGTATCCTTTAGTATGACGCGGATGCGGTGGCAAAGCCAGGAATATGATATATAATAATAATAATAATTATAAATGCATGCGTGAGACTATCGAAATTTGAATTATCAGCAAACTTCCTGAGGTTGTCTTCACTGGACCGCACTTCGCCCTGGACGCTCTCATTTTTCTGAAGAATATTTATTTTAGGAATGTTCACGGTCGTAAGAAGATAAGGCTTCACTGTTCGTACATTTCTTTTTAGTTTTGCGAAGTGTGTTAGTGCTGGACTTAATCAGGACTTCCTTTGTTGCGTGTCTTGTCCCTTTCAAGTTTCGTGAGTGAGCGGCGCGTTGAAGTGCGGAGCTCCTCCTGTATTGATGGACTTATCGGTGACCCAACTTTCTCTTCAGCGCAAATTGATGTCGCTCTTCCCGTGCTTTGTCTTGGATCATGTATGCAAATTGATATTGATGTTATTTAGATGAGCTGCTCAGCGGAAGTTGCTGTTGCTGAAAGCAGCCGCGTCGCCTGTGCTTTCGTTCTGCCTCTTCGTCCCCTACAACAACTATTTACTCGTATTTCAGTCATGTTGTTCCAACGAAAATTGTTTCTTATTTAGGATGGTAAAGGGTTACCAGTGATGACTCAGACACTCGTCCGCACGGACATGTAACTCTAGCTTAGATCTGGTACTGTACATTGGATGTACTGTTCCATGGTGTTAGAAAGAGAGCAAGACATGTTCTAAACACAGAAAATATGAAAAGACAGAAGCATTGCCCAAACGTCTGCTTAATACTTTCTTTCATACATATATCTGTTGCGAAATACAGGAGTCTAATTAGGTACGTGGTGTTGACCTGGAGTAACCTGCAGTTCTGCTTGTATACCATATCATTTTCTGGTTTTTGAATTGGTGAATATGCACGGCAAATCTATGTTGAAGAAGAGACTGCCCTGTACTTGGAGAACCTGTGAAAGTTCCAAATAAATTCTTCCGGTTAGCATAACGAAACTCTAGAAAAATGTTTTCTAAGGAGTGCAGGGACTTGAAACGACAAATTAACAATCTCTTTGTGGTAATTCGACGAACGTGAGTATCTCCAAGAAACATAAGTTCGTAAATATAGGCCTACGGTGAGCAACAATCTCTCAATTTTTAGAACACATAAATGGCCTGAAATGCGACAAAATTAACTTTGACTCGTATCCATTGGCTGTACTGAGGAACGTATATTTCTTGCTGATAAATGCATTCCTTGCGTCATATGAACAGTTTTATTTGAAATCGGTAACTTTAATTACAATAGATTGTATAGAAGAAGGTTTATCATTCAACCCCAGGACCTGCCTATCTCGTAAGAGTGGGCGGTACCATACGGTTAATTAACGTACAAATAGAGAAAGATGCTTTAGTTTCGGTCTCATCTGAGACTCACAGAGCTCTGCGAAAGTTAAGCGCAGAAAAAAAATTTGACCACCCTGTGTCTAAAGTAACACAGTTGCAGAAACTAAACAAACACCCTCATATAATACCAAATTGAATTTGGCTCTGAATGATTTATCGTAGTTTCGCCGAAACCGTTCTAGACGGTAGACGTGCACAATACAAGTAAAGACACGTATCCAGGTTGGCTCAACCCCCATGGCTATTTTTGCCAATCCTCGGCATACATGTGCGTTTCGGCTCCGAGACTGGTACTTTTCTAAGTCTGTAATTTGAACGTAACAAAATAAACAGACCAAATGTAGAAACGCCGTGGCAGGAACGTTACAATTGTAGCCTTGCAACGCCAAAAACGAAACTTTTGAGTTACGAGAAATATGCCATAATTAAGCTCTTTCAGAACGTGGATATTTGTGTGCTTTGAAAGTTTGAGCTGTTAGCGTTATGCACTGTTCTGCGTTCCTAAGCTATGCAATTTACGAGTCCGGAACAAACACAGAACATTTGAAATTAATTAAGTTGTTATGTGCGGCAAACTCGATTTCTCAAAATTGAAATTTAACGAGATTTCGTGTGTAACTGGAGCAGCGTTCCCGTATGGATCGTCGGCGCAGCCTGATGTTCCCATTCCCATTCCAAGTGTTTGGGTCGGTCTTCTATGGTGGAGGGGGGTTTGCCTCCATCATCGATCGTTCTCTTGCCAACCCATTATGGTGCGCCGGCACCCGCGCTGCCAGAGGGCCATATTCTCCGGAAAACTTTGAGTTCCTTCTTCCCCCGGAGCGAGAATTTTCCCAATAACTTGCGTCAAGTTTTTCGTTGTCTTTCTATCCAAAAACTCTGTTACGTGCTCAAGAGCTGCGGACAACCTGTTGTATGAATTTGTTACCAGCGTCGGACGTGGCTCTGATAAGGATCCGTGAGTCCGGTGATCCAAGAGTTTCCGTGCTATTCAGCGGCACAGGCACACAATTGATAGTGCGATATAAACGGCAATGCATGGGAGATCGATTTTGTAATTTGTGTCTACTCTTCATTTAGACTTTCATTTGTCGTAGTAGTATTTCAGCGGCATTTTTCGCTCCTTTTTTAACTTTAGGTTGCCGTCGTGTTTAAATTTTGCTATAACTAATTAACTCTTCGTGCCTAGTAGCGTACCTGTTCCGCAGATTTGCCTTTTGGTGAACTGGGCGACACCATGAAGGCGCCGAAGGTCCTATAGAACCCCCAACACAATTAGCTTTTTCGTGGGATCCCATGCAGTGTTTATAATATTTATTTAGAGGCAACACTCGCGCTGTAAGGTAAATTGGTGACAGAAAAAAACCAGCAGAACCGCCAGGCATGTCCGCTCGTCCTGAATGATTTCGAAACGTGACTCTTGGCCGCCCACAGATGATGTCCTGGAGTCGTTAATGAGTTGATTGATTCACCCATGAAGTTAAGCCCAATAGGGTTGACCTCTCCGGAACGTCGGACTGTCGCGATGACTTCGACCCGTTGAATCGAGAGTAAGTCATCAACCCGTAGTCAATCAGTTGCTCATAATTAAGGCTTTCGGAAATTTATTTCGTTTAGGGCGTAAAGTTTGCGGTTGTTTCATAAGTAATCTAGTCGCTTGTAACACCAGCAACGCGATTCAGAGTGACGAAGCCAAGACTCCTGCCTGCAATTTCGGGCAAGCAAAGCATGTGAGCTTAGCTTATCTCGTCTTGGATTAGCCCGTCGATAACGCCTTTCGACTTATTTCTCGGTACCAAACCTCACCAAGGAGGCCAACCTGACGTTTCAGCTTGTGTAGTTAAAGAGTTTTGTCGTTGTTTAGTCCACTATTTGCCAAAATTTATCGGTACTGCCGCTGCAACTCACCAAGGGGTAATTTGAATCAAACGAAGAGAGAGAGAATTACTCAGGCCGACCAACACACTCTGGTTGAAATTTTTGCAACTGCAAGCATCTTCCTAAGTTCTACTTTGTGATTCCAATTTCAAAGTCCGCTTTAGTCCACCGCGTCCCATTTCAATTAATTGCTCGCTTTTTTGTGTGTTTCGCTATTTCGGCAGAAGCTCCCATGGGATCATTTGATGACTTCGGGGCTCAAAAATTTTGCGTTCAGACGTAAATTATTTACAATACTTTCGTCTGCAGTCAGAGAGAATAAAAAAAAATTTAGTTTCGTAGACCAGTGTTATATGTTCCTATACAGAAATTCTTGACTAGTTCACAGAAATGAGGAGTCATAGGAAACGTTGTAGTACGTCGGCCGCCGTACGAAATTACTATTGCACGCTTCTCCGGATACTTCTGCACGATTTTTTACCTGCTCCGGAAACAAGAATGCGTCATGCTTGATAGTTGTATCCGGACTGCTGCCGATTGCCCGATGATTGTTTGTTTGTTTACATATTTATACAATTGTTGCACATTGCATTGTATGAATGCATCATGATCTCGCTGTAACAAGCTGCCTAAACTTGTACCATTTGTTTCCCCTATCTTATGTTTTGCATATGTGTAGTTTCCCTCTCCTTTAACTATCAAAGACTTGATTAGGTAAATGCGATTCGCAGAATACACGTGGTCTTTTCCACTGTAGATATCACGGTAATTTTGGTCGAATTCAACAGTAAAGCGCTAAAAGGGTTTTCAGATTCCTCTCTACTGCTTTAAAACGGTACGGAGGTAGACTAATTAGTACTATTAGTCTACAAAGGTATAATTAGTGGTCCAATTAAGCAAGAACAGAACGTTTTCTAAGAGCCACTTTGATACGTTCTGTAAAATTTACGCTGTTGCCCGTCTTGCCAAATTTTCCCAGCAGTTATTACAATATCAGTCGTTTCCACGTCAGTAAATAGGCGCATATACCAGCGAAGTAATATCTTAACGCTGCAGGCTAAATATTATCACGAGCTTCTTTCCACGACTCACTAATGAGTGCCATTAGTGGGCAGAGTGCCACACGTGGGGCCAGTCACACATGGTACTCCGGGCCCTCGGCCCTCCTCCAATCTCGTCGGCCCCTCCATCGTCGTGTTTATGTTACGCCGCCATGTTTGTTTACCTGCGAGACTTGCCGGCGCTCGTTGAGCTGCGGTTTTCTGCTCGTTCTTCGTCTTCCAAAGAAGATAAGCGCCGTAACTTTTAACGGCATGCACAGGGAACTTGGCCGAGATTTGCTCTGCACTCGTCTCAGAATAGCAATGGAAAGTAACTTCTAATGGCTTTCGTCCTAACGTTTACCGAGGGTTCTTCAATCTTCCTCAAGACGTAGGTTCTGGTGGTGTGGTTTTTAAAAGAAGTTTCTATGCATTTTCAAGATGTAGGTCAAGAACATGTACTTTTTGAGTCAATTTCCTGCGCTGTTTCAACTTGTAGTTTTAGACTAGGTTAGTTGCACTTTATAGGTGTGTATGTACGTTTTCAAGACATAAAGATGTCATCTTTACGACTGCAAGATGGAATGTCATTAATGTGTATGGTATTTCACTAAATGTTTTACGTATATTCAAGTTGTAGTTTATATAGATCTGTACTCTACCAAATTAAGGGCCGCCATGCAAGCGAAAACCGTAATTCAGCTTATGTGTGGTAGCCACAAATTTTGTTGGGGAAGTTTTTGGCTGAATGTTTTGCACATTTTCGAGATGTAGATTATACAGACGTTCTTTGTGAACATTTTTTGTACAATTAAAAAAGTGTGTGTTGCAGATGTAATTTCAACGTGACTCCGGTGCAGTTCATCACTCATTATGATCATTTGCGTGATGCTTACGGTATTTTTTTTATCAATTTTATTCCTAAAAGTAGAATGGCTTCTCTCATCGCTTAGGCTGTACATTATGGGGAGTATCGCCCCCATTGAGGCGCCATTGCTTACCGTATCTTTCGTACCCTTATATCTTCGGGAACTCTTCTCAATTTGCTCCGTTTGTTTGACCTCTCGTTTTATGTTCTTGCTGATTGTCTCCTTTACTTCTAGTTCTCTTTCCTAACTTTCTCTTGCCATGCGCGTTGATCCCTTGTATATGGATGTTCCCTTTTTGGTACTTATCTATATGTCTCAGTCTTATATCTTTTACTACTCCCTCTCTTTACACTCCATAGGGTGAAAATCCAGTATAAAATCTAAATCTAGAAATAGAATTGTCTGCTAGCTTTTTACATTTTTTATATTGCAATTTATTTTGCAATTCCTTTTCATCGACAGAACGCGCTGCAGAAAACTTCATTGATGGTCGTACTCTTCGCTATACTCTTACCGTTGCTGTCTTTAATTATTATTCTTTTTACAAAAGGGTTGCGTGTTTCTATAAAAACTTGAAATTCAAATGAAACGAAATTTGAAACCGTAGTAAATTTATCGTAAGTCTAGGCTGTATTTACCTGCAGCTTTGTTTCTTGATTGGGTTTCTTGGTTTGCTCTCTCATTCTCGGCTACGGCTTTACTTAGTTGAACGCAACATATTTTGTCTTCCTTTTTTTTACCTGTCGTTAGCTCTTACTTTTGCAAGTGTAAATTTCAAATTATTAGTTCAAGATTGGCAACGAATTTAGCTAATATCTTAATGCTATTAGCTAATATCTTAATGATATTAGCTAATATCTTAATGTTATTAGCTAATAAATGCCTCTTCATTGAAGTTTCAGAAAATCACAGCGTAGCTTTTGCCTACGATCCAATTATTGGAACTGTACGCATTCATACATAATTAAATTTAAATCCTGGCTGCGATGCCGCTTCTGGATTTTATAACCTATTTCGCTCTGCTAATAATAAATATTGTTGGCTATATGCCAGCTTTTTGCCTTGATAATTATTAATGTCCTTACCTGTTGCCTGCAGCTTCCAAGTGGAGGCATGTTGTTGCCACATCCGGATTTTACCGCCCTAACAAATGCTAATATTTGCATCGCGGTGCGCCATATTTCGTGCACTAGCAGCAAACTTCGGTCTCTGCTAATTGTGCGTACACGCAGTTAGCAGCTCATAAGACCTTACATTGATGTCACGTCCGGATTTTACAGCCAATTTTGCTTCGGTCGCGTGTGTATTTTGCCGCGAGCTCATCAGTTGTTATGACGTACTTGCCTTTGATTAACTCGACCCCTGTCTCCTTAATTTCACGTCAGTGCAGCTGCGTCCGCCATGCGCAGTGCCTTTAAAATTCATGAGGACCTCTAAATTCTAAAGCCTTAGAGGAGCTAGGGGGCGGCTGACCCCCAGCTCATCTCAATCTGCGCTGCCCCCTTCGGTTGGCCTCCTGCTTGGGTGGATATTTACTCGATCAAGCATTCACTGATGTAGTAAATACTGTTTACGATAGCTGTTGTCTCTGTATGCGTCATTGTACTGAATATCGGACACTTAAAAACGCCAAAGTCAACGCCTATCTTCAGCACATTATTACTCTGAAACGCGTGTACATCAAGAGCTAATGCAAGTACCTTATTGTTATGCTGTGTAGCACCTAAGCTATCACGTCTTAGCATGTTAATTCCAATAGTGATGAGCATAATAATGTTGCACTGACCGAGGCCCGTGGCACAGTTTGATTACCACAATTCCATGTGCGAGTTGTGCTCATAGGTACTGTTGGGTATATAGGGAGTTGCATCACCTAAGTCCTCTCTTCCCATTTGACATTATTTTTCGACTTCACTAAAGCTCTTGGTAATAATTTTACATCCCTTAAATGTCAGTTAGTTTAGCAACGAAATCTCCAGTTGTGACCGCATTCAGCAAGGTTTAATTTCCTTGCTGAAACAGACACGATTCGCTTGTAACCCACTTGAGGTTTCCAGTGTTATATGTATTTTCTTGAACTTTTCTCCCTTTCCAAGTAAAATTGCCTCACTTCCAACGTATGTGACCTTTCCAAAATGACGCATTGCTCGCTGCTTCCACTAACAACCTGTCAGACGAGCGTTCAGTTCCTTCGTTTGCAGCCCACGCCTGGCTGCCGAACTCTGTTCCAAATGGTGTTGTTGATGGCAGTTGCATCTCTGGAATTCTTAACGGAGGCGGACAGCAGAAGTCGTTCCGTTCCATATTTTTGAGCTCGATTTCCGTGCTCCGACGCTGGGTTGTTTGGGAAGAGAAAGATATTATTCGATGCTGGCTAGCTGGCTTCCCGTTTCGACCACGCCATCTGCAAGAGAAAATGAATGCCAGTGTAGTTCCTACTGATGACCGTGTTTGGGAGGTAGAAATTCCTTGTTTTTAAGGGGGGGAGAGGTTTAATGCATGCCGATGTAAGTTCTGTTGATGGCAATGCTTGGTGACAGAATTTGCTGGCTAAAGATGGACCTACGCAATCACGGCTTTGCATCCCCACACCTATAAAAAATGCAAGAATTATCCTTAAACTCTGTCATCGAAACGACTTACAGTGGTATGCATTTCCCTAAAGCAAGCAGTGTTCGTGAAGAAAAGCTTCTTTGCATAAATATGCATATTGTTGTAAAATATTGGTCCGTTTGACGTAGATTTGGCGGTAGGAAGGCAATTGAGGCTCAACCTTCCATGGTTCGCCTAAAGTAGTATAGTGCTTGAAAAACATAACCGCTGGCATGAAGCGCCCTCGACGCAACGGCGATTGGGTACAAAAGAAATGCCCTAGATGTTCGCTCTGTTTTGTTTGCTAACGAGAAATGGATATTTGCACCGCTAATTTGCTAAGTGCGGCAACCTTGGAAATTTTCCCAACCAGACCATTGTTTTGCATTTGTGCATGCAATTGGTCGTTCCATTGAGGTTGGCTGTCGTCAATTTTTTTTAGGCCTATTGAAATACCCGCCGTCTGTGTCCAGAGGTTTGGAAATCCCTCCTTAATGTAGGTAGCCTTTTTACTTGCCCCCTCATTTGACCGTTAATGTTCTGTTTCATATATACATAAGGCTGCACCAAAGTGTTGTCGTTTTGACAATACTTGACGAAAATACCTGTGTTAAATGTCTGCAAAACTTCACTGACAGGCTCTCATTGAATCATCCTGAGATGAATTTTTGAAAGCTTTTCTGCACGGATCCCTACTCCAAGTTCGTTCGCGCCGAGGAGTGTTTCATGTCTAGTAAACTTGTCAGAAGCCATCTTTTCTGCCCCGTCGACCTTGGAAAATACATGAGCTGTTTTCCCTGTGGTCGGGTTTATCTTAGTCACTCTTCCATCGTGCCTGAAAACCCCACCACCTCAGTTTTTGCGACTAATATATATCATATATGTAGAGGAGTTCTCTCTCGGGTGCTTCACTTTACTTTCTACCGTATCTGTAAGTCTGGCCATGTTTTTTTTTTTCATATCCTCAACCTTGGCCACGAGATTCCTTTTATGAATCTTCGAGTTCCCTTCTGGCAGTCCCCTGTCATGTCAACAATCCTAATCTTAGCAGTCCTTTTTCGTGTCCACAAGTCCGGCCAAACTTGCCCATCCCGTGGCTCGTCTCGTCCGCCATCAACGGCCAGTGCCGGTGTTTAGCAAATCCCTCATTGCGTGTTGGCAGCAGAAGCAAAGGCCCCAGACCACCGCACTGCTCCACCACAACGGAAGTTTTGACATTTGAACAGTTTTCAGGAGCATGTCAGTGTTGCTTACAGCTCTCAGGTTCCGTAATAGATGATTAACTTGACTGTTACGATATTCCCACAACTGTGAATAGCTAGGTTACCGAGTCGCATGCATCCAATTTCTTCAATTGTCTCTCAACCACTCATTATTTCTCGCTTACCCTACGCACGCTTTTACTAGGGGTAGGGGTATTAGAATTGCACTCCCGTCCTGCACGTGGTGCAAGAGACGAACAACGCAGTTCGATTCCAAGCGACTAAACTTGAATCGCTGCTCTTTGGCCACCGGCTGTCGCTTGGCAGGCGTTTGAGCCTGAGGGGGTGGGTTTTGGGAACCCTCATGCGTGGAAATGCGTATGAAAGGCGAATGAGCTCCATCGAACCAACGGCAAGCAGAGATGAGATCACCTAGCCGTGTGCCAGTCATTCTACAGTCAGCTCCTCTTCCTACCTTTCGATGGCACAATCGAGTCTCTTTCTCCTCTTTCCTTTTTTCTTGTTTTTCCTTTGTGCTAATCCCGAGCTGTGAACGGCAGGGCCGTGAGAGGTTGGTGGAGGCACCCACATATCATGTGGTAGGCATCAGGAGAGTGGCGTTCGTTAAGAGCAGGGCTAACTGGGAGGCTATTACTCGGGCAGTAAGGGCGTTCCCTTGGCGCCAGATTATTCACAGTGAGAATCTTATCTCTTAGCTTAACGACATGACTGTGCATTTTTTGGAGTGGTTTGTCCCTAAGAGGACTATTCTTGTAAGATCTCGGGCTAAACCGTGGTTTAACGACCAGTGTCGGTTGCTTTCAATGCTAAGCAAACGGCTTATCGGGCATGGCGGCGTTCGCGTGACCGCACGTTAGCTATGGCACACCTATGTTGCTCGTAGGGCCGAGGCTAAGCGTGTGTATGAGGAGGCACAGCATCGTCAGAGGCAGCGTTCCAGGGAGTCTCTGCTGAGTTTTGACCATCCACATCGTTGGTGGAGTGAGCTACAGGGATCAGTATTCGGTGCTGAACCTTCGTTGCCGTCCCTTGTTGGTCCCGGTGAAGGTATCACTACTGATCGCTTGCCTAGGTCGGAGCTCTTGTCGACTCACTTTGATGGGAAGCAGAGCATAGGCGTGTTTTCATTGCCTCATGGATGTCATCCCCAATCTCGTCCTCTTTAGCATTCAGATATGGTACAATCAAGGTGCTGCTTGAGAGTCTTGATCAGCATGGAGGTGTGGACCCGGCGGGCATGTTTCCTCTATTTTATAAGCAGCTTGCTGGCGTTCTTGCCCCTAAGTTGGCAGTGATCTTCCGGCGCCTGATACGGTTAGAAAATTTTCCCCGTTATTGGCGTACTGGGAATATTACTCCCATTCCCACGGGTCCAGTGTCGCCCCATGTCGCCAACTATTTTTCCATGTCACTGACGCCCAAATGAAGCCCTTTGCAACACCGGGAAGCCCAAAACGCTGCTAAAGGAAATCCACCAAAAACCATTAACAGCTGCCTTAAATGCCTGCGGGCCAATACGACCGAAAGCCGGCAATAAGTTTCAAACTTTCACCGACCAGGGTACGAAGCACCGACCGAACTGATTAGTTCGACATCCAACATCCTCCTACGTGAAGGAGTGCGTGCCGAACGCAACACGTGTTTCTCTCCTAAAAACCTCGAGAGCAGGGACAGAAGAATACAGCCAATGCCTCCCACAGTTTTACACCTTATAAAACATACAGAGTTCGGCCACCCTTCTCCTGTTGTACAGGTTCACTAGATCATTATCAGAACACAGCCTGCTGGCTGAACTAACAAGTCGGTCTGACAGACGCTTGTGAGTATCAGCAGCTGAAGCCCAGACCGGTGAGCAATACTCGAACACAGAAAGCAAAAAATCATAAAAACATCTGCGGACAACCTCACTGTCACCAAACACAGAATTCATCTTACACAGGAGCCCAATCTTAGTGGAAGCACATGACACCAGTCGCCTAATATGTCGCTCAAAAGTAAGCTTCTCATCAAAGACAACACTCAAGCTCCCACCTGCCCGTGGGAGCTTGAGCGTGAAGTTTTAATAATAATAATAATAATAATAATAATTTTTGGAAAGTTATGCCATCTTCGTATATGACCCAATATAATACTGGGGCTGACGATGTTGTAGTTCTGCGAATGATCCTATTTTTTTTTTTATGAAATACGTGAGGTTGAAAAGTAATTTTTTTGGTGGTATAGACGATTCATCTTGACTGCACCAGTGCACCATGTCAAATTGCGTTTGATGGAAATTTTATGACTGTTCAGTCAAAGTTTGATTGGATGGAGACTAATTTTCCAAGTTATGCATCATCTGAATTGTGTGCACGTTGAGGGGTGTGAGTATACGATTTCCGAAAAAAAAACGCTATATGTGCGCAGCAGGTTTTTGACAAAACCGTACCGTGGGCAACCCTGTGGCCCGACTACCGTGCTCTTACCCTGACTGCATCACCGATGGTATTTGCGGAAGAAGACCGTGAAATTTTTGTCCAGCGTCCGCGCCTTAGTCCCAGTTGGGCCCTTCGCTTGTTACTTGGCGTAGAGTTGCCTTGTTTACTATGTGCTGGGGACCGCTGTTGCGGCAGTTATGTCTTCTGTCTAATATCGTCATTTGATCAAGGAAAACCACCGTCGTTTTGCTTTTCGCGTTCAGGCAACATTATACCATCGATGAACTTCTCTTAGGAACTTAGCTGAATATCTGTGTACCCTTTCCGCTCACAGTTCTACTTTACAAGTTCGGTTTCATACGATTAACGATTTTCAAATTCATTGCAAAAGTGCTGCAAGTCTTGAAGATATCACTGACAAATGCGATGCTTGGGTTTTTTACCGTGCAGTACAGTAATGAAACAAATTGACAATATTGTCCCCATTTAACCAAGCACACTACATATAGCCAGGCCTTCCGAACATCTAGCTCGATGTGCCCATTTTGCATCAATTTCTTCTATTCTACTGGCAATCCTCTCATTCCAAGTTTCTGTTCCCATGAGTAGAGTACTTCGGTCCGATATATAGTAGGTTGTTTCGCATTTTTCTGGATCTCCTACTATTTCTTTAATTTTGTTCTCATGAACCGCCGTGGCCCCAATTTAACCAGAATAAAATTATTTTACGTCGTTATAAATGTTTTCTATCCCTTAGGAACAAAGCGGGACTAATTACACTTACCGCAAAATAACGTTGTCTGAAATCGATAGGGTTAACATATAAGCGCTCAACCCAAAATTAATTTTTACCTACATAGTAAGAAGCGCACGTCAATTTGACACTCGTCCATATCTTATAAAGTGCACTAATTACATATGTACGCTGTCTTACTTATTATCGATATTTTTGCACTTCTGATAAAACCAAGACGCTCACTTGAGACGAATTCTGTGCCCGAGACCATGAAGAGCTGAAAGTGTGCCAGCTGCAGTGCGTGTGACGCGACCTTGACGGCGGACGTGTGGCATCAGATTATCTGTCCGGAAATTGTGGAATTACGTAAAAGCGAGGGGCTGTGGCTCGGATATTGGCCAAACATTTGCACCTTCACCTCCAGAAATCGAGATTTTTTCTTACACGCAAATACAGTGTTGCTAGCAGACTGGATTGTTCAAAATAAATTAATAAGTAAAATACACTTGCAATCCTTGAGAGGAAGATTTCGTCCCTTTCAAGTCATATTTCTGCTACACTTGCCGGGCATATTGGAGAACAAAAGTTTTAGAAACTTCAGTACTGTGACTATCGAATTGACGCGCTAAAATTGATTTTAATATTTCCGTAGCCTACCAGTTATCTCTCGATATCCGACTGTATTATGAGTCTGAATTTGAATCTGAATTTAACAACCTTTGTGCTTACAATATTATGTATACAGTATTGAGTTGGCTTTGGTTTTCAAGTTGTGATGTATTTTCCTTTGTGTTCTTCACTCTTGAGTAAAAGCAAATTGTTTTGGAGCTGTAGTTTGCGCTTAGTTTAGCCTATGTTGACCTTTGTTGCTTTAATTTAACGAAAATGGATCTCTTGAACAAAAACTGTAGTTTCTACCGAGAGAAGGTAAATTCATCACCAGTATATTTATCGTGATAAATTCATCGCTGCTAATTCTATCGTCAGTAAATTTATCGTGGTAATTTAATCGCTAGTAAATTTAGCGTTGAAAATTCATTACCTTACCTTGATGATTCTTCGGACGAGGTCCAGGTGGCGCTATGCAGAGTAAATGCATCGTATGGCATTTACTTCACCTGACCAATTCACTATACCACGTAATTTTCTTGTACACCTTCCGACTTCACAACCCTTGTTATTTACCCGTAAACTAAGGTACCTACTACTTATCTAATCTACGTAACACACATCGCTTCTCTCACGCTATGAAGTACTAATCACTGTCACGGTCCGTTTGCAAATGACTTAATTTAACGTACTTCTGTCGAGTCATTTCCTTCGCGGTATTTGCACTGTTTCCTTTCATGTATAATATCGTGTGCTGGCTATGGAGGCCTACACAAAATAGTATCCAATGTAATCTGCATGAAGCGCCTTTAATAAGATTGCAAGCACTGATCACTGTCACCGTCCGCCTCCAAATGATCTACTTTAATACTCTTTCGTCCAGTGAGTTACTTCGGCCCTTGGCAGTTCTTATCGCTGCCTGCGCGGCCGTTGGGGGCTCTGCGTCCCCCCCCCCCTCAGCTCACCTAATGAGGTGCAACGCTGCAGCAACGATCTCATTTACATGTCTGACCTGGCGGCCGTTTGGACGTGATGGGCTTAGCGGTCATTGCCTTGCATCTATTTTGACTTGCATATGTTCTTGATGCAGTCTTCGGTTGATTGGGCAGGACTGCCTTCGTCTTCTCTGCTTACTCGCAGGCTGATCGTTCGTGACCGCCTTCGTCTTGTCTGCTTGTTTGTAATGTTGTAGTGAGCAGATCGTGCGTGACCGCCTTCGTCTTGTCTGCTTGTTTGCAATGTTATAGTGAGCAGATCGTGCGTGACCGCCTTCGTCTTGTCTGCTTGTTTGCAATGTTGTAGTGAGCAGATCGTGCGTGACCGCCTTCGTCT